>NC_069408.1:35776498-35866223 GCF_026875155.1 Cherax quadricarinatus
CGGGAATTAGAGAAACTCGAAATTTATCAAAGTTAACAAAAATAGCATTTTGCAGCTCGATTGAAAAGGGGCCATTGGTGAAATCCCTTTGTTTTTAAACTGAGGAAAGATAGAGGTATGGGTGATGGGGGGGAAAAAAGGGCGGGTTGCAACATTTGGGGTTTGGAAAAACATTAAATGTAAAAAAGGGCCCTTCACAGGAAGTTTTTAAAAAAAGACAATAGATCGGTCAGCAAAAAAAGGGGGGACAGCAGAGGGCAGAAAGGGATTAGCCCCCTTTAAAAGGTTTACTATACTAATAGAGGATGTAAGAAATAAGTAAAATGAGCTAAGATTAATTGCAATTTCGGGGAAACATAGATTTATTGCTATAACAGAGACCTCCCTTCAATCTAAAAGATAGAAGATGCCCTCTAAATTTGGCCCACAACAAGGCAATAAATTTTTTCCACACTGACGGGGTCAACAGGAAAAGGGGGGTTGGATTTAGCGAGGGGGTATGTCAGAGAAAATTTTAAAATTGTTGTGTTAGACAAGATATTAAATTAAAAAAGGCCAGCCACTGAATTTTTTGGGTTTTACAGTTCTCGAGGGCCGAGAAAAACAAAATTTTGGGTTTTGATTTACGGGGCCCCAAAATTTGTAGGGATCCCAGTAAATTTCTTTGGGACAAAATTTCCCGTAAGGCATCTACATACGAAAATTTTTTGTAAAAAATGGGAGATTTCAACATAGACAGATTGACTGGGCAATTTGACGGGGAAATTTAGATTTCAGGTGACTTTTTTGATACAAACCCCAGGATTTTTTTTTTAAAACAGTTTGGACAGACCCAAACTGGGGGAAAAAATTACCCTCAAAATTGGCTTCTTCCCCAGTGGGGAAAAACACTAAAAAAATTTAATCTTGGGGTTTAATGTTGGCTTGGGGAAAAGTGATCAAAATCACTCAGTTTTAATATATCATGGAATTCCCCTAATAATGGCAATCAAGTCTCCGTCCCTGACTTTCGTTTGGCTGATTTCATGGGACTGAAAAATTACTTAGGTGGGCTGAACGGGAAAATGCCCTGACTAAGGGTAAGGTAGGTGGTTGAGGTTCCGATATGTGTTTTTCCCCAAGGGCATAGTTCAAAGCTGCTATCAAATTTTTTTTCCCAAAATAGGGAAATCACCCCCCAAACAAAAATGATCCTAAAGGGAAAACAAAAAGGTTTTAAAATACTGTTTGGGTTTAAAAAAGAAAAGGCCCATATAAAAGGAAAATTTAAAAAGAGGGAGGGGCAATTGAAAACCCGATAAAATTTCAGTTAAATAGAGAAAAAAAAAAGGAAAAATTAAAAAAAGCAAAAAAAAGATTATGAAAAAAAATTTTGCAAGAGAATCGAGGCCCAAACCCCAAAAGGTTCTTTAAGGTATACGGGCATAAGATCAGGGACAAGTTGGCCCACTCAAAAGTTCCTAAACAGTGTAAGGAAATGTGAAAGAATTTTTAACACAAATTCCCTTTTCATTTTTTTTAAAACAGGAGGATACCGCAAATATTCCAGAAAGAAAAAAATTATGTAGAACGGACGATAATAAATTTTGGGGGCATATTGGGGTCACAAGTGACATGGCCCCTTGGGAAATAGAAAAATTTAAAAACCTAAAAAATCCCCAGGCCCTAAATGAACTGTATCAAGGGTTCAACCCGGAATGTAAAGAGGAGCTTAGCACACCTTTGGCTAATTTTTTCCCAAAATATAAATACAAATTTGGCATGGTGCCAAAATAAGGGGGAAAAATGGCAAATGTGATACCTATTTTCAAAACAGGGGGCAGGTTTTTAGTTGAACTATAAGGAAAATTTTTGGAAAAACAAAATTGCCGAGGGGAGTTCGTAGCCACCCTTGAAAAAACATAAATTAATCAACGAATCTCAGCATGGGTTTTAAAAAAGGGGCGTTCCTGCCTTTCGAATTTAATTAAATTTTTTTTACTAAAAGGGATGTGAGGAGGGAGATATGGGTAATAATATGATATTGTGTATTTTGGCTTCAATAAGGTTTTGACAGGGTCCAACCCCTCAAAAGGGCTATTGAGGAAAAAAAAAAGCACATGGAATTTGGGGGAGAAATTTTTTCCTGGATAAGGAAAGGTTTTACAAATAGGCAGCAGAGGTTTGCATAAATGGGGGGAAATAGAGTGGGGAAGGTCACGGCGGTGTTCCACAGGGGGCAGTGTTGGGCCCCCTGCTGTTCACAATCTACATAAACGGGCCCTAGATGAGGGGGATAAAGGCCGGGCCTCGGCAAGTTTGCCGATGAAAAACCAAAATAGGCCTTCGAATTTTATTTGAGAGGGCAAATTTGAGGCACTCCAGGGAATTTAAAAAGACTGATTTCAGGGGGTTTGGAGAAGTGGCAGATGCATTTAATAATAACAAATGCCCAAAATTTTTAAAATTTTTGGCGGCAATAACCCTGCCACATATAAACTAAATAATGTAGATCTTAAATTAGGATTCGAAAAAAAAATTTTGGGTTCTGGTTTGGCGTAATCTGAAACCAAGACAACAGTGCATAAGTTTTTCGGGAAATTAAAAACTAATAGAATCCTTTTGGGTTCATATCAAAAAAGCATAAAAAAATAGGAGTCCTCAGGTTTTTCCCTTTAACTCTAAAACCCTCCTTGGTTTTGGCCTCATTTTGATTATGCTGCACAGTTTTGGTCACCCGTATTACAGAATGGATAAAATTCTTGGAAAAAAAGTTCAAAAGGATGGGCAAAATTGGAAACCCAAGTATCAGAAAACCCTTTCCCCATGAGGATGACTAAGGGCCCTGAAACTGCCCCTCTCTAAAAGAGTAAAAATTAGGGGGGATATATTGGGGGTGTATAAATGGAAGACAGGGAAAAAATAAAGGGGTTGAAAAAGTTGTGTGAAAATTTTCTACCTAAAAACAAGGACTCGCAGCAATGGTTTTAAGTTGGAAAAATTCAGATTCAGGAAGGATATAGGAAAGTACTGGTTTGGTAATAGAGTTGTGGATGAGTGGAACAAACTCCCAAGTACCGTTATAGAGGCCAGAACGTTGTGTAGCTTTAAAAATAGGTTGGATAAATACATGAGTAGATGTGGGTGGGTGTGAGTTAGACCTGATAGCTTGTGCTACCAGGTCGGTTGCCGTGTTCCTCCCTTAAGTCAATGTGACCTGACCTGACTAGGTTGGGTGCATTGGCTTAAGCCGGCAGGAGACTTGGACCTGCCTCCCATGGGCCAGTAGGCCTTCTGCAGTGTTCCTTCGTTCTTATGTTCTTATGTTCTTAAGAAAGAAGGAACACTGCAGCAGGCCTACTGGCCCTTACGAGGCAGGTCCAAGTCTCCTACCGGCTTAAGCCAATGCCCCAACCTAGTCAGGTCAGGTCACATTCACTTAAGGAAGGAACACGGCAACTGACCTAGTAGCACAAGCTAATCAGGTCCAACTCACACCCACCCACACCCACTCATGTATTTATCTAACCTATTTTTAAAACTACACAACGTTTTAGCCCCAATAACTGTACTTGGGAGTTTGTTTCCACTCATCCATAACTCTATTACCAAACAGTACTTTCTATATCCTTCCTGAATCTGAATTTTTCCAACTTAAAACCATTGCTACGAGTCCTGTCTAGGCTAGATATTTTCAGCACGTTATTTACATCCCCTTTATTTATTCCTGTCTCCATTTATACACCTCAATCATATCCCCCTAATTCTACGTCTTTCTAGAGAGTGCAGATTCAGGGCCCTTAGTCTATCCTCATAGGGAAGATTTCTGATACATGGGATCAAGTTTGTCATCCTCCTTTGTACATTTTCCAGAGCATTTATATCCATTCTGTAATACGGTGACCAAAACTGTGCAGCATAATCTAAATGAGGCCTAACCAAGGATGTATAGAGTTGAAGAACAACCTGAGGACTCCTATTATTTATGCTTCTTGATATGAAGCCAAGGATTCTATTAGCTTTATTGCGAACACTTATGCACTGTTGTCTTGGTTTCAGATTACTGCTAACCAGAACACCTAAATCTTTTTCGCAATCCGTAATATTAAGACCTACAAGATCTGTAAGTATATACATATATATATTTTTTTTTTTTTTTGCAATGTCCTGGATGGCTTTTCCTTCCCTTTATGCTTCTTGTATCTGATACGAGAGCTTAATTCTTTCTACTATCTCAGTGATCTCTCGCTAAGATCATATTTCCTTCGTTGTTATTTTCACGTTGTTAAACAATTCGGCACCCCCCCCCCCTCCTTTTTTTTTTTCTCCTGTACAATTTTCTACGTTCTCTTTCTATATCTGACCTTCTGGGTTTCCTCAGTGATACACAGACCTTGTATGCTTCTGTGTTCAGCTTCTCCAAGCACTGGTGAGGATTTAAGATATTTGTGACTGTTTTCCAGGATATATCTGATAGTTTTTTGTTGATTTTTATGGTTGTTGAAGTTAAATTTACTGAACATCCTTTCTCGTACATTATTGCGGGAGTTCCCCAACCCTGAGTATACACTCGTTTGTGCTTCTACGATGTTGTCAGAGTATATTGTTTTCGTGATGGCTATGTCTCTAGTTCCTTGTAGGATCAGTTATCTCTTACTTCACTGTAAACTTTTCGCAAAGCCTCGTGGTAAGGTGGTTGTGGTGATGGTTGTGGTTGTGGTGGTAGTTGTGGTGGACGTGACAATAGAGAGACACAGTGTAGTAAGGTAAATGTGGTGTTGGGGGTGTGTGGTGTGGCCAGCCTTCTTGGGTGTGTCAGTCTTTCTGCTGATTACTGTTTTTTTTCCTCCTCCCCCATCTCTCTCCTGCACGGCCTGACCTGCGCTGCTGGTGCTGCTGATGCTGCTGGTGCTGCTTATGCTGCTGGTGCTGCTGGTGCTGCTGATGCTGCTGGTGCTGCTGGTGCTGCTGGCGCTGCTGATGCTGCTGATACTGCTGGTGCTGCTGATGCTTCTGGCGCTGCTGGCGCTGCTGATGCTGCTGGTGCTGCTGATACTGCTGGTGCTGCTGATGCTTCTGGCGCTGCTGGCGCTGCTGATGCTGCTGGCGCTGCTGGCGCTGCTGGCGCTGCTGGCGCTGCTGGTGCTGCTGATGCTGCTGGCGCTGCTGATGCTGCTGGCGCTGCTGGCGCTGCTGGTGCTGCTGGTGCTGCTGGTGCTCCTGGTGATGCAGGCGCTGCTGATGCTGCTGGCGCTGCTGGCGCTGCTGGTGCTGCTGGCGCTGCTAGTGCTGCTGGTGCTGGTGAGATGCTGCTGATGCTGCTGGCGCTGCTGATGCTGCTGATGCTGCTGGCGCTGCTGGCGCTGCTGGTGCTGCTGGCGCTGCTGGTGCTGCTGGCGCTGCTGGTGCTGCTGATGCTGCTGGCGCTGCTGGTGACCTCCCAACGACTACATTCTTACCTGTGTGATGAATGGTTTGAAAAACCGCCAAGTTGAAGATTGAGACACTTATGCAGCATATGGGAATCTTTATTCAGGAAACGTTTCGCCACACAGTGGCTTCATCAGTCCAATACAAAGAGGAAGGCGTAAGGAGAGGAGGAGTATGAGGTAATCAGTCCCTCAGCCTGGAGTCGATGTGTTCAGTCCATCAATCTTGTAGAATGTACAGCATAGGGCCGTAGACGTGGCTTATATACTGTAGTGAGGTGAGGTGAAGCAGGCGGAGGCGGGGTCATAGTGGTACCATCCACTAGTCGAAGTAGGTCTTAAGAACATAAGAACGAAGGAACACTGCAGCAGGCCTACTGGCCCATGCAAGGCAGGTCAAGTCTCCTACCGGCTTAAGGCAATGCACCCAACCTAGTCAGGTCAGGTTACCTTGACTTAAGGGAGGAACACGGCAACCGTCCTGGTAGCACAAGCTAATCAGGTCCAACTCACACCCACCCACACCCACTCATGTATTTATCCAACCTATTTTTAAAGCTTCACAACGTTCTGGCCTCTATAACTGTACTTGGGAGTTTGTTCCACTCATCCACAACTCTATTACCAAACCAGTACTTTCCTATATCCTTCCTGAATCTGAATTTTTCCAACTTAAAACCATTGCTGCGAGTCCTGTCTAGAACATAAGAACATAAGAACGATGGAACACTGCAGAAGGCCTACTGGCCCATGTGAGGCAGGTCCAAGTCTCCTACCGGCTTAAGCCAATGCACCCAACCTAGTCAGGTCAGGTCACATTGACTTAAGGGAGGAACACGGCAACCGACCTGGTAGCACAAGCTAATCAGGTCCAACTCACACCCACCCACATCCACTCATGTATTTATCCAACCTATTTTTAAAGCTACACAACGTTCTGGCCTCTATAACTGTACTCGGGAGTTTGTTCCACTCATCCACAACTCTATTACCAAACCAGTACTTTCCTATATCCTTCCTGAATCTGAATTTTTCCAACTTAAAACCATTGCTGCGAGTCCTATCTAGGCTAGATATTTTCAGCACACTATTTACATCCCCTTTATTTATTCCTGTCTTCCATTTATACACCTCAATCATATCCCCCCTAATTCTACGTCTTTCTAGAGAGTGCAGATTCAGGGCCTTAGTCTATCCTCATAGGAAGGTTTCTGATACATGGGATCAACTTTGTCTTCCTCCTTTGTACATTTTCCAGAGAATTTATATCCATTCTGTAATACGGTGACCAAAACTGTGCAGCATAATCAAAATGAGGCCTAACCAAGGATGTATAGAGTTGAAGAAAAACCTGAGGACTCCTATTATTTATGCTTCTTGATATGAAGCCAAGGATTCTATTAGTTTTATTGCGAACACTTATGCACTGTTGTCTTGGTCTCAGATTACTGCTAACCAGAACTCCTAAAATCTTTTTCGCAATCCGTAATATTAAGATCTACATTATTTAGTTTATAGGGTGGCATGGTTATTGTCCTGCCCAACATTTAGAACTTTGTATTTGTCTATATTAAACTGCATCTGCCACTTCTCCGACCACTGCATCAGTCTATTCAAATCTTCCTGGAGTGCTCGAATGTCCTCGTCAGAATGATTCGACGGCCTATTTTGGTGTCATCGGAAAAACTTCCCGATGTCGCTTTTATGCCCTCATCTATGTCGTTTTGAAAGATTGTGAACAGCGGGGGGCCCAACACTGACCCCTGAGGAAACACCGCTCGTGACGCTTTCCCCACTCTGATTTCTCCCCATTTATGCAAACTCTCTGCTTCCTATTTGTCAACCATGCCTCTATCCAGGAAAAAATTTCTCCTATTCCATGTGCCTTAATTTTCCTCAATAGTCTCTGATGTGGGACCCTGTCAAAAGCCTTACTGAAGTCCATATACACAATATCATATTACCATGATCTACCTCCTCAAATACCTTAGTGAAAAAAGTTAATAAATTCGTAAGGCAGGAACGCCCCTTTGTAAAACCATGCTGAGATTCGTTGATCAATTTATGCTTTTCAAGGTGGCTACGAACTGCCTCGGCAATTATTGATTCCATGTGATGAATGGTTTTGAAAACCGACAAGTTGAAGAACTGAGACACTTATGCAACACATGGGAATCTTTATTGAATAAAGATTCAATAAAGATTCCCATGTGTTGCATAAGTGTCTCAATTCTTCAATTATTGATTCCATAAATTTTCCCACTGTGGAGGTTAGGCTTATTGGTCTATAGTTCGAAGCTAAGGACATGTCACCTGCTTTGAAAATAGGTATCACATTTGCCATTTCCCACTTATCTGGCACCATGCCAGTTTGTAGTGATATGTTGAAAAGATTAGCCAAAGGTTTGTTAAGCTCCTCTTTACATTCCTTTAGAACCCTTGCATACAGTTCATCAGGGCCTGGGGATTTGTTAGGTTTTAATTTATCTATTTGCCTAAGGACCATGTCACAAATAACCCGCACATAAAAGAGAGAAGCTTACGACGACGTTTCGGTCCGACTTGGACCATTGACAAAGTCACACTAACAGAGGTGGAGCAGGACGGCTATATATAGGCAGGAAGAGGTGGTGGTGGTGGTAGTAGTAGTAGTAGTAGTAGTAGTAGTAGTAGTACAAGAATAGTATATAATACCGACAGGATGAAATTAAGACGCACAACGCCCGGGCATCCCCATCGTAGACGTTTCGCCAGCCAGCCAGCCACTGGATGGCGAAACGTCCACAACAAAGACAACCAGACGCCGCACATCTACTACTACTACCACCTCTTCCTGCCTATATATAGCCGTCCTGCTCCACCTCTGTTAGTGTGACTTTGTCAATGGTCCAAGTCGGACCGAAACGTCGTCGTAAGCTTCTCTCTTTTATGTGCGGGTTATTTGTGTATTGTTCCAGTCACGGTATTGTGCCTTTTTGTTATTTAAGAACCATGTCACTTGTGACCCTAATCGTGCACAGTTTATTATCTTCCTGTTATACATAATTTATCATTACTGGAATATCGCTGGTATCCTCCTGTGTAAAAACTGAGAGGAAGTATGTGTTAAAAATTCTACACATTTCCTTATGAAAGTTAAGACACATGTGCAACATCTGGATATCTTTATTGTAGTAGACGTTTCGCCATCCAGTGGCTTTATCAATACAGATTCTAGGACATAATAGGAAGACAGTAGAACTATATACAAAAGATGAGGTAATCAGTCCCTCGGCCTTGGAGTTAGTGTTCACAGCATCGTGGTGGAGGAGAATCTGGAGCAAAGACAAGAAGACTGGCGGTTTATATAGGCGTCAGTGGATAGGGACGGGCAGCAGACGAGGGCAAAGTCACTGGTAGGCGGGATTCCCCCGTGGAAGTAGGTCCTTCCCAAAGAGATGGGTTAGTTGCAGCAGCCGTGAAGGTATTGTAGATGTCCTCTGAACCAAGATTCCATGATGTTGCAGTGTCTGACAAGTTGTGCAAGAAAGGTATAAAATACCGAGGCCGAGGGACTGATTACCTCATCTTTTGTATATAGTTCTACTGTCTTCTTATTATGTCCTAGAATCTGTATTGATAAAGCCACTGGATGGCGAAACGTCTACTACAATAAAGATATCCAGATGTTGCACATGTGTCTTAACTTTCATATTGTCGGTATTTTATACCTTTCTTGCACAACATTTCCTTATCACTGTCAGTGAGCTGACCCGAGGAACTTTTGAGTGGGCCTATCTTGTCCCTGATCTTACTTCTGTATACCTGAAAGAATCCTTTTGGGTTAGTCTTCGATTCTCTTGCAACTTTAACCTCATAATCTCTTTTTGCTTTTCTAATTCCCTTTTCATTTCTCTCTTTAACTGAATATATCGATTTCTTAATTGCCCCTCTCCTCTTTTGATTTGCCTATATATGCCTCTCTTTTGACCAGTCAGATATTTTAATCTATTGTTCATCCATTTAGGATCATTTTTGTTTGATCTGATTTCCCTATTTGGAACATAATTTGACTGAGCAGCTAGAATTATGCCCTGGAAAGCATCATATCGGCAACCATCACCACCTACCTGACCCTTAGTCAGGTCATTCCAGTTCAGCCCACCTAAGTAATTTTTCAGTCCTATGAAATCAGCTAAGCGAAAGTCAGGGACAGAGACTTGATTGCCATTATTAGGGGAATTCCATGATATATTAAAACAAGTGTTGAAGAATTCTTTGTAACAAGATCTCATGGGATCTTGTTACAAGAATTCTTCAACACTTGTTCAACCTTTGGATGAAGACCTACTTCGACTAGTGGATGGTACCACTATGACCCCTCCTCCGCCTGCTTCACCTCACCTCACTACAGTATATAAGCCACGTCTACGGCCCTATGCTGTACATTCTACAAGATTGATGGACTGAACACATCGACTCCAGGCTGAGGGACTGATTACCTCATACTCCTCTCCTTACGCCTTCCTCTTTGTATTGGACTGATGAAGCCACTGTGTGGCGAAACGTTTCCTGAATAAAGATTCCCATATGCTGCGTAAGTGTCTCAATCTTCAACATTCTTACCTCTACTAGTGGCCTACATCTCACCTCCTGGTGGTATATAAGGCTCCATCCTGTCAGTTCAACTCCATATTGTTTCAGACTATGGAACAATACTCTTCTCCAGACTGAGGGACTGACCACCTCAAACTTAAAGGGTGATGGACTGATTACATCGTCTTCAGGTCTCTTCTGCTTCTATCAACTTTTCTGTACTCGACTGAAGAAGCCTACTGTGTAGGCGAAACGTTTCGAAATAAAGTTACCTAACTGTTGCATATATCTTACCTAACAATTGACCTGGTAGCACAAGCTAATCAGGTCCAACTCACACCCACCCACACCCACTCATGTATTTATCTAACCTATTTTTAAAACTACACAACGTTTTAGCCCCAATAACTGTACTTGGGAGTTTGTTCCACTCATCCACAACTCTATTACCAAACCAGTGCTTTTCTATATCCTTCCTGAATCTGAATTTTTCCAACTTAAAACCATTGCTACGAGTCCTGTCTAGGCTAGATATTTTCAGCACGTTATTTACATCCTCTTTATTTATTCCTGTCTTCCATTTATACACCTCAATCATATCCCCCCTAATTCTACGTCTTTCTAGAGAGTGCAGATTCAGGGCCCTCCCTCCCTCCTCATAGGGAAGATTTCTGATACATGGAATCAACTTTGTCATCCTCCTCTGTACGTTTTCCAGAGCATTTATATCCATTCTGTAATACGGTGACCAAAACTGAGCAGCATAATCTAAATGAGGCCTAACCAAGGATATATAGAGTTGAAGAACAACCTGAGGTTGGGTGCATTGGCTTAAGCCGGTAGGAGACTTGGACCTGCCTGGCATGGGCCAGTAGGCCTGCTGCAGTGTTCCTTCGTTCTTATGTTCTTATTGTTTATGTTTCTAGATATGAAGCCAAGGATTCTGTTAGCTTGATTGCGAACACTTATGCACTGTTGTCTTGGTTTCAGATTACTGCTAACCAGAACTCCTAAATCCTTTTCGCAATCAGTAGTATTAAGATCTACATTATTTAGTTTATATGTGGCATGGTTATTTTCCTGTCCAATGTTTAGAACTTCGCATTTGTCTATATTAAACTGCATCTGCAACTTCTCTGACCACTGCATTAGTCTATTCAAATCTCTGAACGTCGGTTCAGAGAACCGACATTGCGTTTACTAATACTATGTTATGGCAGTATCTGCTGGAAAGTTTCGGGTCGTAACTGTATACCAAGAGTGGATATCACGTCTTTACATGCTGGTAGCCATGGGGGTATGAAGGGTGAGAGCAGGGTACGTTGGTGAGCAGAGTCGTGAGGTAACCTGACCTGGTGGGGGAGGGTCAGTTCTGGGGCAGGGTGAGATCAAAGTACCAACCTTCCAAGATATGTGGGAGGGTGAGCACCTCATCCTGCTCCGCCACACCTTGTCGACGGTACTCCTCTCTTACCGCTGGATAGCAACACAGGAACAAGATACCACATTGACAAAAGAATTAACAGAGCAGAAACACCAGAGCGTCTTTGTGGGTTTACACACTTGGGCCAGTAGGTAACTTGGACCTGCTTAGCACGGGCCAGTAGACCTGCTGCAGTGCTCCTTCTTTCTTATATTCTTATACACAAATAACCCTCACATAGGAGAGAGAAGCTGATGACGACGCTTCAGTCCGACTTGGACCATTAACAAGTGACTTGTAAATTATCCAAGTCAGACCGAAACGTCAAGAGCTTCTCTCTCCTGTGTGCGGGTTAGTTATGTGGTGTTCCAGTCACGGTATTGTGCCTTTTTAGTCTTTACACACTGATATTAGTTCCCACTAACAGGCATGAATTTTGTGGTTATTTGGGTGAGAATAGAGGAACTCTGTAGTAGGCCTGCTGGCCCATGTGGAAAAAGACACTTATGTACAGTTCAGGACATTTATTAAAGGAAACGTTTCGCCACGAGTGGCTTCTTCAGTCCTAATACAGAGAAAACTAAAAAAAACATTTATATATATAGTGGCAGGAGTCAGGTGAGGTGACGCGTGGGTAGAGGTGGTAGTAGTAGTAGTAGTAGTAGTAGTAGTAATGGAACTAAGGAGGTGAGGCAAGAGAGGGACCTGCTGGCATCAAGTAACACCAGTTCCCAGGATGGGTAATATCCTCTTGCTTAGTAATTTTGAAATACTGTAACTACCGGATATTTGCTTTATAGTGTTACTGACAGAAATTAGTGCAGCTTCAATGCATTTTCTCCGTCTTAAGTCGTCTTCTTTAATAACTAGTTTAGCTTCCATTGAATTCATGAGGTGTCCAACATCGTCTCTATGTTGAACACATGCGTTTTTGCGGTCATCATTTCTGCAAGCATTTTTGTGTTCTGCTATTCTAATGTCCAGAGTTCTGGCTGTTTCCCCTACATATACTTTGTCACACACCCCCACATGGTATAGTGTAGATTCCTGCACTTGTGCCAGAATCATGCTTGGGTTTTTGTATCAGGTTCCTAATAGTAGTTGAAGAGCTGGTAGATACTTTAGCTAGTTTTCTGTCAAACCTCTACCCACGCGTCACCTCACCTGACTCCTGCCACTATATATATAAATGTTTTCTTAGTTTTCTCTGTATTAGGACTGAAGAAGCCACTCGTGGCGAAACGTTTCCTTTAATAAATGTCCTGAACTGTACATAAGTGTCTTTTTCCACACCTTGTCGGTATCACCATACCATTTCCTCCTGCTGGCCCATGTTCGGCAGGCCTTACAATCATTCCTACGCATGTCTCTCTCTCTAAACTGATTACAACAACCTCTGGTGTGAGATTTTCTTTGTCAGGTTGCCTGTAGTCGCTTCCTGAGGTTGTTAGGTAAGACACATATGCAACAGTTAGACAACTTTATTCCGAAACGTTTCGCCTGCACAGTAGGCTTCTTCAGTCGAATACAGAAAGTAGGCAGGAACAGTAGAGATGTGAAGACGATGTAATCAGTCCATCACCCTTAAAGTCGTAGAATTTGAGGTTGTCAGTCCCTCGGCCTGGAGAAGTTCAGTTCCATAGTCAGGAACTATCTGAAGATCAAGCGACAGTGCGGAGACTTAAATACTGTCGGAAGGAGAGGTGCAGGGTAGTAGTAGTAGTAGTAGTAGTAGTAGTGAGAGGCAACTGAGAGGTCATGTCCCACTCAGATCCAACCCTTCTCACTTGAAAAGCTTGTCCAAGGTGTTTTCTGTACCAAGATGCCACGTGTTGCAGTGTCTGACAAGATGAACATCAAAATGGTATACAATACCGACAGGTTGTTAGGTAAGACACATATGCAACAGTTAGACAACTTTATTCCGAAACGTTTCGCCTGCACAGTAGGCTTCTTCAGTCGAATACAGAAAGTAGGCAGGAACAGTAGAGATGTGAAGACGATGTAATCAGTCCATCACCCTTAAAGTCGTAGAATTTGAGGTTGTCAGTCCCTCGGCCTGGAGAAGTTCAGTTCCATAGTCAGGAACTATCTGAAGATCAAGCGACAGTGCGGAGACTTAAATACTGTCGGAAGGAGAGGTGCAGGGTAGTAGTAGTAGTAGTAGTAGTAGTAGTGAGAGGCAACTGAGAGGTCATGTCCCACTCAGATCCAACCCTTCTCACTTGAAAAGCTTGTCCAAGGTGTTTCTGTACCAAGATGCCACGTGTTGCAGTGTCTGACAAGATGAACATCAAAATGGTATACAATACCGACAGGTTGTTAGGTAAGACACATATGCAACAGTTAGACAATTTTATTCCAAAACGTTTCGCCTGCACAGTAGGCTTTTCAGCGAATACAAAAAGTAGGCAGGAACAGTAGAGATGTGAAGCGATGAAAATCAGTCCATCCCCCTTAAAAGTCGAGAATTTGAGGTTGTCAGTCCTCGGCCTGGAGAATTTCAGTTCCATAGTCAGGAACTATTAAAAGATAAAGCGACAGTGCGGAACTTAAATACTGCGGAAGGAGAGGTGCGGGTAGTATTTGTAGGGGGTTAGTAGTAGTGAGAGGCAATGGGGTCATGTCCCACTCGATCCAACCTTTACTTAAAAAGCTTGTCCAAGGTTTTTTTCGTACCAAGATCCCACGTGTTGCATGTCTGAAAAGATGAACAAAAATGGATCAATAAAAGGTTGTTGGGGGAAGCCCTATGCAACCCTTTAAAACTTTTTCCGAAAGTTTGCCCCACGTGGCTTTCTTCAGTGGTTCAAAAATAGGGGAACTGAATTGGGGAGATGAATCATCTCCCCCTTAAAAGGTAAAAATTTGGGTTGACCCCTCGTTTTAAATTCATTTCCTATTCGGAACATTGAAGAAAGCACGTGCGGGACTTAAATATGTAAAAGGGGGGTCGGGTAGTGTATTTGTATTGTATAAAAATGGAGGTCATGTCCCACTGAAACCCTTCCACTTGAAAAGCTTGGGCCTGTTTTTTCCAAGTGAGGGGTTTGGATAAAAAAAAGGAAAAATGACTTGTTGGTTTAAACAATTCAACATTAGAAAAACTTTTTTCCGAAAGTTTGCCTCACGTGGGCTTTTCTTCAAATAGGTGGCAGGAACTGAATTGGGGCGTGTAAACTCAATCCCCTTAAAGGTGTTTTGAGGTTATTCGGCTAAAATTCATTTCCCTGCAAACTTCAAAAACAAGCAAAGGGGGAGCAAAAACTGTCGGAAAGGGGGGTTTCGGGATAAGTGTTAATTTTGGGGGGCAAGGGGGTTTCCCCATAACCAACCCTTCATTGAAAACTTTAATGTTTTCTGTCCAAATGAAAACGTGGCTTTGGTAACAAAAAAACCCCTTGGAAAGCTTTTCAGTGGAAGGGTTGGATCTGAGTGGGACATGACCTCCAGTTGCCTCTCAATATACAATATACTATACTACTCCCCTGCACCTTTTCCTTTCCCGACAGTTTTAAGTCTCCGCCCGCGTTTGATCTTCATGTTCCTGATATGGAATGAATTTCTCCGGGGCCGGGGGAGGACAACCTCAAAATTCTACGCTTTAAAGGGTTTTGGGGACGATTAATGTTTCCACTTACGTTCCTCCCTACTTTCTGTATTCCTGAAAAAAGCCTACTGTGCAGGCGAAAATTTTCGGAATAAAGTTGTTAACTTTTTCCCATATGTGTCTTCCCAAAACAACTGCGGTATTGTATACCATTTTGATGTTCATCTTGTCAGACACTGCAACACGTGGCATCTTGGTACAGAAAACACCTTGGACAAGCTTTTCAAGTGAGAAGGGTTGGATCTGAGTGGGACATGACCTCTCAGTTGCCTTCACTACTACTACTACTACTACTACTACTACCCTGCCACCTCCCCTTTCCCGACAGTATTTAAGTCTCCGCACTGTCGCTTGATCTTCAGATAGTTCCTGACTATGGAACTGAACTTCTCCAGGCCGAGGGAGACAACCTCAAATTCTACGACTTTAAGGGTGATGGACTGATTACATCGTCTTCACATCTCTACTGTTCCTGCCTACTTTCTGTATTCGACTGAAGAAGCCTACTGTGCAGGCGAAACGTTTCGGAATAAAGTTGTCTAACTGTTGCATATGTGTCTTACCTAACAACCTGTCGGTATTGTATACCATTTTGATGTTCATCTTGTCAGACACTGCAACACGTGGCATCTTGGTACAGAAAACACCTTGGACAAGCTTTTCAAGTGAGAAGGGTTGGATCTGAGTGGGACATGACCTCTCAGTTGCCTCTCACTACTACTACTACTACTACTACTACTACCCTGCACCTCTCCTTCCGACAGTATTTAAGTCTCCGCACTGTCGCTTGATCTTCAGATAGTTCCTGACTATGGAACTGAACTTCTCCAGGCCGAGGGACTGACAACCTCAAATTCTACGACTTTAAGGGTGATGGACTGATTACATCGTCTTCACTTCTCTGTTCCTGCCTACTTTCTGTATTCGACTGAAGAAGCCTACTGTGCAGGCGAAACGTTTCGGAATAAAGTTGTCTAACTGTTGCATATGTGTCTTACCTAACAACCTGTCGGTATTGTATACCATTTTGATGTTCATCTTGTCAGACACTGCAAACACGTGGCATCTTGGTACAGAAAACACCTTGGACAAGCTTTTCAAGTGAGAAGGGTTGGATCTGAGTGGGACATGACCTCTCAGTTGCCTCTCACTACTACTACTACTACTACTACTACTACCTGCACCTCTCCTTCCGACAGTATTTAAGTCTCCGCACTGTCGCTTGATCTTCAGATAGTTCCTGACTATGGAACTGAACTTCTCCAGGCCGAGGGACTGACAACCTCAAATTCTACGACTTTAAGGGTGATGGACTGATTACATCGTCTTCACATCTCTACTGTTCCTGCCTACTTTCTGTATTCGACTGAAGAAGCCTACTGTGCAGGCGAAACGTTTCGGAATAAAGTTGTCTAACTGTTGCATATGTGTCTTACCTAACAACCTGTCGGTATTGTATACCATTTTGATGTTCAGCTTCCTGAGGTTACTGCAACCGCAGCACGGTCCAGGACAAGCACTCCTGGTGCTGGCTTGATCGATCAGTCCTTTCCTGTCGCGGGTCTACCCCAGTGTTCTCGCTTTTATTACACTGATGGACACTGTGTTACATCTTGATAGCAAAACAGAGAAGCAGCACCGATGGTATATCATGTATCACCAATGGTATATCATGGTTATCAAAAACGTATACTTTTAAAATTAGTTGTTTCTCGCACCTGGGTATTCCTTTGTGCTCTAAAGGCAAGAGATAGACCAGAACCGAAAAATGTACAAACATCGTTTACTGCGAGAAAGTTACATATATTTTTTATATATTTCTGATGAGTTCCTAGAGTTTTTCCACTCCCAGAGTCCAGCCTTGGGCCAGGCAAAGGTATATCAAAGGCTCGTCAGGTGCTTGCCTGGTCAACCAGGGTGGTGTTGCCGGCGGCCCTCTGGCTAGGAATAGAGACGGTCTTGAGAGGAAACTGGATCGTTTACCGCCTACAGACAAATCTGACACTGTTGAAAATGGCATAAAATACCGACAAGTTCAAGATTAAGACATGTGCAACAGTTGGCCATCTTTATTGTTGAAACTTGTCGCCTTCACAGTAGGCTTCTTCAGTCAAATACAAAGGGAGCAGTAGTAATGAAATAAAGATGATGTAATCAGTCAGTCAACCTTGGAGGAAAAGTATTTGAGGTGGTCAGTCCCTCAGCCTGGAGAAGAATTCACCTCCATCGAGCTGAACTCTTCTCAGGCTAAGGGATGTCATATCATTTTTTATTACACTGGCCCTTTGTCTTGAGAAAAAGCTATTTTTTTTCCCAGACGTTTCAAAATATGTCAACTGTTGCACATGGGGGAAAAAGACATTTGTACGTTAGGACATTTATTAAAGGAAACGTTTCGCCCCGAGTGGTTTTCAGTCCTAATACAAGAAAACAAAAAAAACCCTTATATGTGGGGGGAGTCAGGTGAGGTGAAGGTGGGTGAGGGGTATAGTAGTTAGTAGTAGTGTAATGGAACTAAGGGGTGAGGTAGAGAGGGACTGCTCATAAGTAAAAACCAGTTCCCAGGTGGGTAAAATTTTTTTTCTTGTTAATAATTTTGAAAAAATGAATACCCGGGCTTTTTCTTTATGTGTTCTGACGAAATTTGTGCGCTTCAAAGCATTTTCTCCCTCTTAAGTCTCTTCTTTTAAAACTGTTTGCTTTATTGAAATTTTTGGGTGTCCCAAATCGTTCTATGTTTAACACTGCGTTTTTGCGGTCATCATTTCTGCAAGCATTTTTGTGTTCTGCTATCCCAATGTCCCGGTTCTGGGTGTTTCCCTACTTTTTCTTTTTCACACCCCCCCCCATGGTTAGTGTAGATTTTCCGCACTTTTGCCAGAATCTGCTGGGTTTTTGTTAGGTTCTAAAAGTAGTTGAAAAGCTGGTAGTATTTTAGCCAGTTTTCTGTAAAATTTTTGAAAAATTTTTTGGAACGTTGTGCCGGTTTAAAAAAGATGTAATTGGAGGCTTTTTTCAAATTTTTAGGGGTTTGGGCTTGCTGAGGAAAGTGTTGACGTTTCCCCGCAGTCCGTATGAAGTGTAGGGAAGTGTAGTGAACTAAAAGAGTTGGTGATGTATGTACATTTTTTGAGGAAATGCGGATGGAAAAATTTTGTAGGGGTCTCAGAAAGAAGCCAATAAATACCCTCTTTTAGTTCTTGGTCATGGTGAGGAAGAAAAGTAGAAGTCATTCTGTAGGTAGGTTGGAGACTTTAAAAAAGTTTGCTTTCCCCTGTGGGGTAAGAGAAAAGTCGGAAAAGGTAACTGGTTGTCCTTCTCCTCCTCTAGAGTAAATTTATAGTGGGTTCCAGAGTGTTGATGGTGTTGAGGATGCCCTGTACGTCAAGATTTTTGGGTACAATGACCAAAATATCATTTTATACCGCATCCAAGTAACTGAAGAGGGATGTTATTGAGGACCCTTCTTGATTCCAGGCCCTCCATATATAAATTTGGCAAGAACTGCACTGAGGGGGGATCCCTGGCTAGTCCGAAGGTTGTTTGTACAAACAACTCTTCGGACTAGCCATGGGATCCCCCCTCAGTGCATTCTTGCCAATTTATATATGGAGGACCGGGAAAATCAAAAAGGTTTCCTCAATAACATCCCTCGTTCAGTTACTTGGATGCGGTACGTGATAAATTTTTGGTCCATTGTACCCAAAATTTTGCCCGTACAGGGCATCCTCAACACCATAAAACACTTGGAACCTACTATTAAATTTACTCTAGAGGAGGAGAAGGACAACCAGTTCCCTTTTCCGACGTTCTCTTACGCACAGGGGAAAGAAAAACTTTCTTTTAAAGTCTACCGGAAGCCTACCACAAGAATGATCTTCTACTTTCTTCTCTCACCATGACACAAGAACTAAAAGGGGGGTAGTTTTTGGCTTCTTTCTGAGAGCCTACAGAATTTCCAGTCCGCAGTTCCCTCAAAGAAGAATGTACATACATCACCAACTCTTTTAGTTCACTACACTTTCCCCTACACTTCATACGTGACTGCGGAAACGTGCAACACGTATCCTCAGCAAGACCAAACACCTATCAAATTGAAGAAAAGCCTCCAAGTTACATCGTTTTACCGGTCAGCAACGTTGCCACAAATGTTTAAAAAAATGTTGACAGAAAACTGGCTAAAATATCTCCCAGCTGTTCAACTACTATTAGGAACCTGATACAAAAACCCAAGCATGATACTGGCACAAGTGCAGGAATTCTACACTATACCATGTGGGGGGTGTGACAAAGTATATGTAGGGGAAACAGCCAGAACTCTGGACATTAGGATAGCAGAACACAAAAATGCTTGCAGAAATGATGACCGCAAAAAAAAGCTTTGTTCAACATAGAGACGATGTTGGACACCTCATGAAATTCCCAAAGAAGCTAAACTAGTTATTAAAGAAGACGACTAAGACGGAGAAAATGCATTGAAGCTGCACTAATTTCTGTCAGTAACACTATAAAGCAAAGTCCGGTAGTTTCGTATTTCAAATTATTAAGCAAGAGGATATTACCCATCCTGGGAAATGGTGTTACTTGATGCCAGCAGGTCCCTCTCTACCTCACCTCCTTAGTTCCATTACTACTACTACTACTACTACTACTACCACCTCTACCCACGCTTCACCTCACCTGACTCCCACCACTATATATATGTGTGTTTTCTTAGTTTTCTCTGTATTAGGACTGAAGAAGCCACTCGTGGCGAAACGTTTCCTTTAATAAATGTCCTGAACTGTACATAAGTGTCTTTTTCCACATCTTGTCGGTATCACCATACCATTTCCTCGTTGCACATGTGTCTTGAAATCTTCAAGTCTCCCACTCCACTGAGGTTACTTGAAGATGATTCGAGGGGTCACAGCCCGGTCCTAGACCAGAAGTGTCGTATACTGCCTTCTCCCACTACCCTTAAGAACATAAGAACATAACGAAGGAACACTGCAGTAGGCCCTACTGGCCCATGCGAGGCAGGTCCAAGTCTCCTACCGGCTTAAGCCAATGCACCCAACCTAGTCAGGTCAGGTCACATTGACATAAGGGTGGAACACGGCAACCGACCTGGTAGCACAAGCTATCAGGTCCAACTCACACCCACCCACATCCACTCATGTATTTATCCAACCTATTTTTAAAGCAACACAACGTTCTGGCCTCTATAACTGTACTCGGGAGTTTGTTCCACTCATCCACAACTCTATTAACAAACCAGTACTTTCCTATATCCTTCCTGAATCTGAATTTTTCCAACTTAAAACCATTGCTGCGAGTCCTGTCTAGGCTAGATATTTCAGCACACTATTTACATCCCCTTTATTTATTCCTGTCTTCCATTTATACACCTCAATCATATCCCCCCTAATTCTACGTCTTTCTAGAGAGTGCAGATTCAGGGCCCTCAGTCTATCCTCATAGGGAAGATTTCTGATACATGGGATCAACTTTGTCATCCTCCTTTGTACATTTTCCAGAGAATTTATACGGTGACCAAAACTGTGCAGCATAATCTAAATGAGGCCTAACCAAGTATGTATAGAGTTGAAGAACAACCTGAGGACTCCTATTATTTATGCTTCTTGATATGAAGCCAAGGATTCTATTAGCTTTATTGCGACTCATTACTCCAGACCGTGGCTGTGATGCGTTGGCCAGCAGTCAGTTTGGAAGTCTGGCCACAGGTCGGGCTGCAACAATAGAACTCGCGAAACTGATCAAAGGTATGTCACAGGTATGGATCACTAGATCGTGAAAGTGGATTAGCGCTCACTGTTGTAGTGGTGGAAGGAGAGGGAGGGGGGGGGGGCTTATAAGGGTGGTGGAGGCGGCGGGGTGTTGGGAGGATGGGAGGGGGTGCTGGGAGGGGAAGGTTGTGGAGTTATAGCAGCTGTGGTGAAGCCGGCGGGGTCACAGTCTGGAGTGTGACAACAGGTAATGAGTCACAAGGGTAGAGGGAGCAGTACACGACACTCCTGGTCTAGGACCGGACTATGACCCTTGGAATCATCATCAAGTAACCTTCGTGGAGGTTAGCACCACAGTCCTGCTGATCAGGCACTGACTTGAGAAACGTGTTCAGTTCCTTCTTGAAGGCAGCCAGGGGTCCTTTGATATATGTTTTTGGTGAGTTTCGAAAGTTTTTCTACTCCCTTGGGCCAGGCTCGTCTGGTACTTGCCTGATCAACCAGGTTGTTGCTACTGGCGGACCGCTAGCCTGCATATTCGTCACAGCCTGGTTGATCTGGTACTTGGTGGAGATACTTGTCTAGTTTTCTCTTGAAGACTCATACACTTGCCCAGCAGTGTTTCTGATATCTTCTGGTAAGATGTTGAATAGTTTGGTACTATGGATGTTGATACAGTGTTCTCTTATGTTGCGTCACCCCTGCCCCTTTCCCACCAAGCGGCCTGGTCCCAGACCAGGCCTTTCCATGGATGACCTGTCAAGTACGGGCCAGTAGGCCCGCAGCAGTGTTCTTCCTTTCTGACCCTATTCACGCCTTTCTTGAAGACAGTCAGGGCTTGTCTCGTTACAAGTTGAAGTCATTATGTAGTACTCTTGGAAATATAAACACATATGCAGTATAATGTGATCCTTTATTGACTACGTTTCGCCCACACAGTGGGCTTTTTCAAGTTTATGACTTACCTGGAGGTTATTCCGGGGATCAACGCCCCCGCGGCCCGGTCCATGACCAGGCCTCCCGATGGATCAGGGCCTGATCAACTTGAAAAAGCCCACTGTGTGGGCGAAACGTAGTCAATAAAGGATCACATTATACTGCATATGTGTTTATATTTCCATTGTGTCGGTATTTTATACCATTTATTTCCATGTAGTACTCTTGTAACTTAACACATCAAGGGAGATATTTCTTGAGTAGCTTTAGGTAGTAATAAAGTTGGTAGAATTACCGACAATATGTAAAGTAAAAGGACACAAGTGCAACTAATGTGACATTTATTGTGGCAACGTTTCGCTCTCCAGGAGCTTTATCAAGCCATTACCGTAATGGCTTGATAAAGCTCCTGGAGAGCGAAACGTTGCCACAATAAATGTCACATTAGTTGCACTTGTGTCCTTTTACTTTAGCTTTAGGTAGATGCCGTTTTGATAAGGACCTGCCTCGTATGGGCCAGTAGGCCTTCTGCAGTGTTCCTACATTCTTATGTTCTTATGTTCTTATACCTTCATTGTAGATGAATGGTTCAGAGAACCGACATGTTGTAGATGAATGGTTCAGAGAACCGACATGTTGTAGATGAATGGTTCAGAGAACCGACATGTTGTAGATGAATGGTTCAGAGAACCGACATGTTGTAGATGAATGGTTCAGAGAACCGACGTGTTGTAGATGAATGGCTCAGAGAACCGACATGTTGTAGATGAATGGTTCAGAGAACCGACATGTTGTAGATGAATGTTCAGAGAAAACCCACATGTTTAGATGAATGGCTTTAGGGGAACCGACATGTTGTAGATGGAATGGTTCAGAGAACCCACATGTTGTAGATGAATGGTTCAGAGAACCGACATGTTGAGATGGATGGTTCGAGAACCGGGCATGTTGTAGATGAAAAGGTTCAGAGAACCGACAAAGTTTTGATGAATGGTTCAGAGAACCGACATGTTGTAGATGAATGGCTCAGAGGGGAAAAAGACATTTGTAGATGAATGGCTCAAGAACCGACAAGTGTAGATGAATGGTTCAGAGAACCGACAGTTGTTTGATGAATGTTCAGAAACCGACATGTTGTAATGAATGGTTCAGAGAACCGACCATGTTGTAGATTTAATGGTTAGAGAACCGACATGTTGTAGATGGATGGGTTTAGAGAACCGACATGTTGTAGATGAATGGTTCAGAGAACCGACATGTTGTAGATGAATGGTTCAGAGAACCGACATGTTGTAGATGAATGGCCAGAACCGACATGTGTGATGAATGGTTCAGAGAACCGACATGTTGTAGATGGATGGTTCAGAGAACCGACATGTTGTAGATGGATGTTCGAGAACCGACATGTTGTAGATGAATGGTTCAGAGAACCGACATGTTGTAGATGAATGGTTCAGAGAACCGACATGTTGTAGATGAATGGCTCAGAGAACCGACATGTTGTAGATGAATGGCTCAGAGAACCGACATGTTGTAGATGAATGGTTCAGAGAACCGACATGTTGTAGATGAATGGTTCAGAGAACCGACATGTTGTAGATGGATGGTTCAGAGAACCGACATGTTGTAGATGAATGGTTCAGAGAACCGACATGTTGTAGATGAATGGTTCAGAGAACCGACATGTTCTATTCAAGATTGATGGACTGAACACATCGACTCAAGGTTGAGGGAGTGATTACCTCATTCTCCTCCTGTTCTTCAAGCTTCTCCTTTGTATGGACTGATGAAGCCACTGTGTGGCGAAACGTTTCCTCAATAAAGATACCCAAGAGTTGCACATGTGTCTAATTCAACATATACCTTCATGGTGGTGAGGAATTTTTGATCCAAGGCGTTGGACGTGTTCTCCCTTGCGTTTGATCAAACCTGACCGCTTCCCATTCCTTCAGCTGTTGCAGGACTCCAACGGCTTTAGTGCTTTCACCTAAGTAATAATAATAATAATTTTATTATTGCATATTATGCTCCATAAAATCAATTTTGTTGGGACTCACGCCATGACTGACACAGGTGACCGGCAGCATGGCTGACGCTCACCCTATGACGTAATATGACGTCACGTGCAGACATGCTGTAGCTAGGGCACTAGGAAGGGGGGGAGGGGGAGTTGTTAATTTGTCAGAGAACCTCAGCTGGCACAGGGAGGAGAAATGTGTTGAGCTTACTTACCTTGTACTTGCCTGTGATAACAGGCGAATACACACGTTCATTGTGTAGGTGTACTCACTCGCCTGTTGTGTAGTTGCAGGGGTCGAGTCATAGTTCCTGGCTCCGCCTCTTCGCTGCTCACTACTAGATTCACTCTCCCCGGGCTTCAAGAGCCTTCTCGTACCTCTTCTTAAAGCTGTGTATGGATCCTGTCTCTACCGTTTCACTCTCCAGATTGTTCCAATTCTTGAAAACTCTAAGGCTGAAGAAATACTTCCTAACATCCCTACGACTCGCTGAATTTTCATCTTCCAGGTGTGCCCTCTTGTTCCTATTTCCTATCTCTGAAACATTGTCCCAGTTCTCCTTGTCAATCCTCAAAGTATTTTATACATCGTTCATTATCATATCCCCCTTAGTCGTGTCCTCCAGTGTCATCAGGCTGAGTTCCCCTAACCTCTCCTCATAAGACATGCCCCGTAGCTTAGGGACTAGTTTTGTTGCAAACCTCTGCACTTTCTCCATTTTTTTTGTGTGATTGACCAGGTGCGGGTTCCATACTGGCGCTGCAAACTCCAGTATGGGCATGGCAACACGATATACAGTGTAGTGAAGGACTCCTTCCTTAGATGTCGAAATGCTATTCTCAGATTTGCCACATGCGCAGTTGCTGCAGAAGTTATTTGGTTTATGTGCGCCTCAGGGGATATGCTCGATATGATGCTCACCTCAAGGTCCTCCTTGAGTGAGTTTTGCAGCCTTTACCCTCTGAGCCTATAATTCGTCTTCCGTCTTCTTTGTCAGAAGTTTACTCAGGTATACACAAATACAGTTATATAGATTATCATGCATAACAGCATGTGTAGAGAACCTAGGATAACCCAAAAAGGTGAGACAAAGTGATTTATATCCACTGGGGTCCTTTAATTTAACCATGTTTCATAACTTTGTACTTGGTGGGGTTAAACTCCAGGAGCCATTTGTCAGACTAGGCTTGTAGCCCGTCCAGATCGCCTTACTTGGTCCTCGTCCGCTTGCATTCTCGTCAGTTTAGCGTCATGCAATTAACATATACAAGAAACTGCATCGGCCCTAGGAGTAATCCTTGCGGAGCCCCCACCCTGCACATTCCAACATCTCGTCGAGAACCATCACTCGTTTCCTTCCTGTCAAGTATTCCCTGATCCACTGTAGTGCTTTTCCTCGTATTCCTGCCTGCTCCTCTAGCTTTTGTGTGGCACTCAGTCAAAGGCCTTACAATCCAAGAAAATAGAAACAACTCATCCCTCTCACCTCCCTCTCTCTCTCTCTCTCTCTCTCTCTCTCTCTCTCTCTCTCTCTCTCTCTCTCTCTCTCTCTCTCTATCTATCTATCTATCTATCTATCTATCTATCTATCTTTTGTCTTCTGTTACCTTGTCGTAGAACTCTAATAGGTTTGTGACACAGGATTTTCCATCCCTGAAGCCATGTTAGTTGTCATGTATGTGCTCATTCCTTTCTAAGTGCTCCACCACTCTTCTGATAATTTCCAAAACTTTACATGCTATTCATGACACTGGTCTGTAGGTGTGTGCATGTGTTTGTTCATGTGTTATTGTATGTGCGTGTGTAGTTGTGTGCGCGTGCAAGTGTTTATTTAGGTGTAGTTGTATGCACCTGTGTGTGTGCACGTGCGTGTATGAATGTGTGAGGTGTAAATTCAGGCGCTACCTTCATTGGTATTACACATGGAAGTGCACATATATGTGCACATGTACTTAATCAGCAACATCCGGGTAATCCAGGGAACCTTCAGCTTACACCTGGTGAAGGGTGTGGGAATTATCGCTCCCGTGGTTGGCTCTCACATCACACCTCCAGCATCACTGACCTTTGATGACTTTTGAGAGTTCCTACTCCCCCAGCCCGGCCCTGTGTAGTGCTTGACAGGTCAACTAGGATGACCTAATCAGTTCACATTTTACTTTACCAGTAGATTGCCTTGGTCAGTAATGTGTGTAAAGGCTCACGGAATTACTGTCACAACTGAATAGTGGAAGTCGTGCCGGAGATACCTTTACCCTTGTGAGTTTCGAGAGTTTATCTGCTCCCGGAGCCCGGTGGAGATACTTCTCCGGTTTCCTCTTGAAGACTAATGTACTTGTCCCAGCAGTGTTTCTGAGTTCTGACGAGATGCTGATAGTCTGTGGCCATAGGTATTGATACAGTATTCTCTTGTTATGCCCTTGGCGCCCCTACTATTCACAAGGTTTATTTTACATGTCGTCCCATATCTCTCTCTCCAGTATGTTGTTATGGAAGTGTGCAGATTTGGGACTAGGTACTTAACATGTATATATTATCCTGTATCTTTCCTCCGCTTCATTGACCGTGCACTGTTGATCTCCTGGTCTCAGACCCGGATTCCTGGTTAATTAATCAGGCTGTTGGTGCCATAGCATTACACAGTTCAGCGTAGAGATGAATGCTGAAGACGTTGTAGTGGGAGGGAGAAGAGGATACGTGGTACTTTAGTGAAGTGGAGTGGGCGTCGGGCGGAGCTACACTAACTCGCCACTTTGTTGTGTTAGGGATTGTTGTGGTAAGTGCAAGTGTTGAGTGGGTGTGTGTTTATGTGAGGAGTGGGAGTGGGGGGGTCTAAGCAGAACAGAGATGCCCACCACCACAAGGCCAAATCAGGGTATATGAGGGAGGGGGGAGATGTATGAGTGAAAGGGAGGGCAGGTGTTAGTGTGAAGGGTGAGTGTCACGTGTAGAGCATGTGAGGGTGTGAAGGAGGGCGTGTAATAGTAGATGGTATATGGGGATACTGGGAGAGGATGTATGAGTGCCAGGGATAAGCATGCGAGGATGTGAAGGAGGATATACCTTTGAGTTTCGTGAGTTTTTCTATTCCCGGAAGCCGGGTCCTGGGCCAGGCATGTCTGGTGTTTGCTTGGTCAACCAAGCCGCTGCTGTATATGAATGGTATACAGTACCGACAAAATTAAGAATTAGACCCATGAAGTTGTCGTGTCTTGATAAAGCCACTGGATAGTGAAACGTCTACAAATTAAAGGTACCCAGATGTTGCACATATGTCTAATTCTTTATCTTGTCGGTATTGTATATCATTCATACACAGCCTGTCAGACACAGCATCATCGAATTTTGGTACGGAGGACCCATCCCTTGGGTATGACATATTTCCACTGAGGCATCCCGCCTACCCTCATATGATATCATTATATAAGCACCAATCTTGCTTGTGTTTCAGAGGGACTGATTACCTCGTTGTGTATATATACTTCTGCGGTCTTCATTTTATGTTCTTGTACTAATAAAGCCATTGAATGGCGAAACAAATTAAATATACCCAGATGTTGCACTTGTGTCTAATTCTTCATCAAGCTGTTGCTGCTGGTGGCACGCATATATATCACAGCGTGGTTGATCTGGCACTTGATGAACTTATCCAGTTTTCTCTTGAAGACGTCTACGCTTGTCCCGGCAGCACTTTTTAGAACTGGTAAAATGTTGAATAGTCTAGGACTACGAACGTTGATACACTGTTCTCTTATTGTGCTCACAGTTCCCCTGCTTTTCACTGGGTTTATTTTACGCTTCATCCCATATTATCATGTATCTCTCTTCCGCTCCAGCTAGTACATATTTAGGACTTTGAGCCGTTCCTGGTAATTTAAATGTTTTGTTGCCTCTATGCCTCCCAGCACCAGTAGACCCCTGGCTGTCTTCAAAAGGGAGCCGGACAGATACCTAAAATCAGTACCTGACGAGCCGGGTTGTGGTTCGTATGTCGGTCAGCACGCGACCGCAGTAACAGCTTGGTTAATCAGGCCGCGATCCACCGCGAGGCCTGGTCATGGACCGGGCCGCGGGGGCGTTGACCCTCGGAATACCCTCCAGGTATGCTGGCTGTAAATGATCTCTGTATCTGTTGCAGTTCTGATCTTTCTCCAGGCTGTATTGACATTTGCCTTACTGTGTTTTTGAAAGAAAGGTCAGCCGATATAATTACTTCCAGGTCTTTCACGTATTCCTTTGGTTCTATTTGATGATCCTCTTCAGTTTAGTATTCAGTATCCCTCTTGAGTTCTTCATTGTTTCTATACCTAAGCAGCTGAAACTTATCACCCTGAGCGTCATGTTATAATCCACTGCCCACTGGAAAACCCTGCTTATATCTTCCTTGATTTTTTTCGTGTCGCCTATCGAGGTGACTTTCATGCTTATTTTGGTGTCATCCGCAAATGATGCAAAGCTGTGTTGGGTGTTTTTATCTATGTCTGCTAAGAGGATAAGAATCAGTAAAGTCGCTAGGAGTGTGTGCCTTGGGGTACTGAGCGTTTTACCTCGCTAAAAGTGATTTTGTGTATATAAAGCCTGTGTAAAAAATATATATATCGTAAACCATACCACGGGCGGGGATAGAACCCGCGATCAGAGAGTCAAAACTCCAGACCGTCGCGTTAGCCACAATTAGATTCATCCAACTAGGTATATTTCTACACCATAGGAAGGTTAGCACAGGCACCACTGTGACCACAAATGCAAGTTTTTACAGACGAATCTCCAGCTAGCGTGGCCGTGACGAACTCTTGTGGTCACAGTGGTGCTTATGCTAACCTTCCTATGGTGTAGAAATATACCTAGTTGGATGAATCTTATTGTGGCTAGCTGGTCCAGTGGCTAACGCGACGGTCTGGAGTTTTGAGACTGATCGCGGGTTCTATCCCGACCCGTGGTATGGTTTGTGTGCAATCGTGTCATTACGATTTCGTGAGTCAGTTATGTATATCGTATTTCTTTCTAGGTTACGTTACGTTAATTCATATTGACATACCGAAAGTAACTCGGTATCATTATATTTAATTTAAAGTGGTAAACTTGTAAGGGTTATAAAGCGCCTCGGGAAAATGGGAGGACAGTTCCAATTCTTTAGCTAAAGAAGGCTTCACCAACGTCAAAGCACCTCCCTTCCTTGAAGGGAAAGTAACAAAATAACATAAAGGGCGGCTTCCGTCCGGGAGCTGAGGACGGATCCTTCTTACTTGGACTAAGAGTGTTGGTATCCCCAAACACGGTATACATGTGATCTAACACGCTCACACAGACCTGTTGGATGCTCAAGCACCTCCCTCTCTAAAACTTCCTTATTTGACGTGTAATAACACGCACATTACATACATATTATGTGTAATTCTCTGAAAAATATTAATTTTTTTTTCATTTGTTAATATTTTGTTTGTGAAATACACAGTAGTTACCTTTACCTCTGATATACCTTGAAATGTTTCGAGAGTTTCACTATTCTCGGAGCCCGGCCATGGGCCAGGCTCGTCTGGTGCTTGCCTGGTCAACCAGGCTGTTGCTACTGGAGGCCCTTTGCCCCACATATCCATCACAGCCTGGTTGATCTGGCACCTGGTGAAGATACTCAATCAGTTTCCTCTTGAAGGCTTCTACACTTGTTCTAATAGTGTTTCTGATATCTTCTGGTAAGATGTTAAATAGGAGAGAGAGTAGATATATAACGGAAAGTGGACATGAAGTGTTAGATATAAAGGAAGTAGACCAAACGGAATGTTACCCTCATTAGATAAGTTTGCAAGGGTGGGGTGGATTCATAGCTCCTGGCCCCTCCTCTTAACGCTTATTGACTAGCTTTACTGATTCCTGGTATGAAGTGTGACGAGATTGTAATGTGGATGTGGTGACTTGAGGGGATGGAAGTGTGGGTGTGGTGGGTTGACGGGATGGAAGTTTGGGTTTGATGGGGTGACGGGAGAGGGAGGTGTGGGTGTGGTGGATGGTGCACGGTGGTAGAGAGGCTGTGGCGGGCGTAATATGAGGAAGGTCATTACTAAAGAGTGCAAACTAAGAAGGTTCGGTGGGTGTGGGGGCGGCCAGAGTCCGCAAGGTTACAAGGCTCTGGCTCCAACCACACACCATCACAGTACCACAACGCAGGGCCTGCCTTCCTCGCCTTCTGTGGAGACGTCTGGGGGGAGTCCTGCCGTGAGTGATGGTAGGGATATAGGTGGATGGGCTGGCAAGAGTGCTGGCGCTGGGTTGGCCACAGTTTCTGCCTCGGTGGCCTGAAGGTGATCTCTCTCTCTCTCTCTCTCTCTCCTCTCTCTCACACACACACACACACACACACACACGTCTAATCGACATGTGCCTAAGACAAAATGGTCACACACACACACACACACACACGCGCGCACACACACACACACACACACACACACACACACACACACACACACAACACACACACACACACACACACACACACACACACACACACACACACACACACACACGGGTTGCCACATGCCTCCACACTCATCCTCCTTCCCAACACAACTCTAGTGTTTACACTCACCCCAACATATCTACAAGGGGTGTGCAGAGGTGTTCTGGTGGAGCTACCAGCAGGTTAGTGAAGGTTAGTGACACTTCTGTGTCTGTCACTGTCTTAAGTTTACCTCCCCACCTCTTTACTCTCCCTCCCTCCCTTCCCCTTCTTGCCGCCCCCACCCTTGTTCACTCAGCTGCCGATCACCTCCACACTTCCCACCCACGCCGCTTACCCAGACTCTTTCGACTGATTAGTTCATTTTTGCTTCCCTCGGCCCATGGTTGTTGCGGAGTAACACACAGTGGGCGTGCGGACGTGTAGTGAGGATGGACATGGGCGTCTCCCCACGTCAACTATGTCGTATAAACTGCTGCAGCAGTAGCAGCACCACGACCTGGTTGGAGGGTGTGGGAGGTAGAGCGTCAGCTACCTCATTATCATCCCTGGGACCCCACGAGTCCTTCACTCTTACGGAGGTTGTCCACGACCCTCTGTGTGAGCCCCAGCTACCGCAGTCTCTCTCTCTCTCTCTCTCTCCTCTCTTCTCTCTCTCTCCTCTCTCTCTCTCTCTCTCTCTCTCACTCCTCTCTCTCATCTCTCTACTCTCTCTCTCTCTCTCTCTCTCTCTCTCTCTCCCCCTCCCCCTCCCTTTCCTCTCTTTTTCTCTCTTTTTCATATTTTCCAGATTAATAAAAAAATTGAGTGAAATAGTTCATACTTAAAAAGAGAAAACCTATTTTACTACATATTTCGAGACGTTTACTTGACGTTGCTGTACTTCAAATTTTAGACTGGAACAAAAACAAAGAACTTCAGATATTCACTGGGAAACCGACCTGAGCGTACAAGGTCTGTATAAAATACATATTTCCTTGTTTTGCGTCTTTTTTTTTTCTAAAGGACAACTAACTCTGTGTCTCCTTGAATCCCGACTGCTTACACACTTTTGGCTAGGTGTTGATTGTCTGATCAGACTGTTGCTGTGCTGTTCCTAGGAAATTTACATGCTCACCACAGCCTAGTTGATTAGTACTTAGAAATGGTAGTCATCCAGTTTCCTGTCGAAAACTTTTGGACTACATTTGTTCTGGGAATATCTCGGGTATGTGCTGACAGCAGGTTACCCATAGTCGATGCCAGGGGTCACCGCCCCCGTGGCTCGGTTTTATACCAAGTTAAGAATCTTGGACAACGGATATTAAGTGTTTTCTCTTTGTTCATAGCCCCCATACTGTCGACTGTGTTTATTCTACACTTCCTCTCATTATTATTTGTTATTATTACTGTTAGTTGGAAGAAGCCCTAAATCCATAGGGGTCATACAGTTCCTGGGAGATTGGAGGCAGGTTCCATCCAAGGAAGTGGAGAGCAGATCTAATTCTTTGGATCAAGAGCACCTCACCTGCATCAAGGAATTTCTCTTGAGGGGTATACTTCCTCTAGATTTATTTTCGTTTTACTTAGTGTATTTTGGCGTGCCTGTGTATAATTTTAACTCGGCTGCTCGGGCTTTGAATGTACCACAGGAACCTTGAATGCGCTTCGTCGTCTTGAATGTGGTTTCTGTGCCTTGAATATGCTACCTGTGCCTTGATTGTGTCACACATGTCTTTAATTTGCTATATGTGCCTTGATTGTGTCACACATGTCTTTAATTTGCTACCTGTGCCTTGATTGTGCTCCATGAGCCTTGAATGTATTATACAGACCATGGATGTTACATAGTCCTTGAATGTGGTACAGCAGCAGTTACTGTCACCGTCTGAGGGAAGCTCACAGCCTAATTTAGTTAAAAGGGACTGTAAAGTCGGAATAATTTTGCGCTTTTAGTGACGTTTAAAAAGTCAGGAATTCTAGCGTTCAGTTGATGACTTGCTGGAAACTCTGTGATTGCTTCTTATGCTTACCTGTCTGAAAATGTGCACTCATGTTAGTCACCACGGTATATCTGGAGATTGTATTGAGTTGTTTGATACACGTGGGCTCTTACTTTTATTACTGAGATGTTAATCACAAAAATGATTGGTAGTTCCGCTTAGCTCAGATTAAAAACATTTTCGGATTTTGGGGATTACTTTAAAAGTAATATGATTGGTTAATTTTTTTAAAGACAGGTTTTTGTTAGAATAATATCGTATATGAGGCGAGAGAACGTAAGAATGAGAGCATTGCAATAGTTCTAGTGATCCATGCCAGGCAGGTTCTACTTATCCACCCATTAGGACTATAAGAACATAAAGAAGGAACACTGCAACAGGCCTACTGGCCCATGCGAGGCAGGCCCAAGTCTCCTACCGGCTTAAGCCAATGCACCCAACCTAGTCAGGTCAGGTCACATTTACTTAAGGCTAATGAAGCGTGTGGGGGTCTCTACTGTTAGTTTATTCACCGAAGGGTAAAAATACCTGATACGAATGAATTACAGGTAACCACAAGATGGGACGTTCAGTAGTGCTGGCAAGACTGTCTGAGGTGTGAAGGTGGGTGGGCCACGGCATCAGCCACCTTCCTCTTGAGTGTGAGGGAGAGCCTTGAAGAGTTTACCTTACATCAGCGCTACCCTAACAGGTATCACATGGGGGAACAGTTAATGGAGTAACCAAGTGAGATTTTTTTATTATTTTAACAAAACTAGGTACACTCGCAGTAGGAACAGCAACTAGCTGTGTGTCCCAGCGATACTTCATCAGATTATTATAATCAAAAGGAAACCCTAAACCTTATTACCTCGTATATGGGTTGCATATACGAAGTATTAAGATGGTGACTACATGCTGGTGAAGAATTGGGACTACGCTTCTTGTCTTTGGAATCTGATTGCTTCTCATCCCTCCAGTGCAGGATGACTCATACTGTTTAGTACTCTCATGAATGTAACAACGATAATGAGTGGTTAGACTGCGTGGGTGTGATGACGAGAGAGCACAGGTGGACAAGTATGGGGTGCAAGTCTGGGTGTTGCTGGTGATAGGCTGCACTCATAGCTCCAGTCCACCTTTCTTCCCCTCTCTACCTGGTCTTAATCCGGCCCTCCCTTTCCCCCATCTTCATCTCTCTTTGTCTAACCATACATTCCATGTAACATCTCACGAACCTGGCCCATGGCCGGGCTCAGAGAGTAGATAAACTCTCGAAACTCTTCAAAGGTATATCTTACGTTTACTTTTGATGTTAACGTGTGCTGTGCCGCAGCTTCCAGAGTGAATAGATAGATGGAAAGGGAGTAACTACAATAGATTGTACCTTGGATGGCATTACTAGGTGATAATACTAAAAATAAACAATATGGAACACTTCACAGTAACGACGGTTTATTCAGCGGGAGCTTTATCATGTTAATTTTATAATGTTAATTCAAGGATCACAACAGTGCCACGATCACAAGTGCAAAGAAAATGATAGGATGGATAATGAGAACTTTCAAAACGAGAGATGCCAAGCCCATGATGATCCTTTTCAAATCACTTGTTCTCTCTAGGCTGGAATACTGCTGTACATTAACATCTCCATTCAAAGCAGGTGAAATTGCAGATCTAGAGAGTGTACAGAGATCCTTTACTGCACGTATAAGTTCTGTCAAGCACCTTAACTACTGGGAACGCTTGGAAGCACTTGACTTGTACTCGTTGGAACGCAGGAGGGAGAGATATATCATAATCTACACTTGGAAAATCTTGGAAGGAATGGTCCCAAATCTGCACACAGAAATCAATCCCTACAAAAGTAAAAGACTGGGCAGGCGATGCAAAATACCCCCAATAAAAAGTAGGGGCGCCATTGGTACACTAAAGGAAAACACCGTAAGTGTCCGGTGCCCAAAACTGTTTAACAGCCTCCCATCAAGCATTAGGGGAATTGCCAATAAACCCCTGGCTGCCTTCAAGAGAGAGCTGGACAGATACCTAAAGTCAGTGCCGGATCAGCCGGGCTGTGGCTCGTACGTTGGACTGCGTGCGGCCAGCAGTAACAGCCTAGTTGATCAGGCCCTGATCCACCGGGAGGCCTGGTCATGGACCGGGCCGCGGGGGCGTTGATCTCCGGAATAACCTCTAGGTAACACGTATGAACGAGTACCTCGTCAAAAATCGCCAGGATTTACCTCGCTCACCTTGACAAAACTGCAAGATGAATTTTACGACGACGTTTCGGTTCGACTTGGACAATTAACTAGTCACACACAAGTGTGGAGGGAAGAAAGTCAGAATATATACAGGAGGGGTATGGAGAACGGGAGTGGTGATGTGTACTGGTTGTTAGTAGTAGCGATAGTGGTGGTAGTAGTAGTGATAATCAGTGGTAGTGGTAGCTAGTAGTAGTGGTAGTTAATAGTTGTAATTAGTAGTAATATAGAGTCTAGTCTTGGACTGGGCTCGTCTGGTGCTTGCCTGGTCAACTAGGCCGTTGCTGCTGGCGGACCGCTGACCCACATATCCATCATATCCTGATTGATACTTGTCTTGTTTCCTCTTGAAGACTTCTACACATGTCCCAGCAGTGTTTTCTGATATCTTCTGGCAAGATGTTGAATAGTCTGGGGCCATGGACGTTTTTGATCTCTAACATGACAGAAAAGAGCTCCCTTCCCTTTGTGGTTCTGTGTAACTAGTTAATGGTTCAAGTTGGATCGAAATGTCTGCATAAGTTTCAGTCTCTTAAGTGCTGGTTATTTGTTTATTGTCCCAGTCACGGTATTGTGCCTTTTTATTCTTCAGGGTAGGTTTAGCGCTTCTTTTTGATAATAATAATAATAATAATAATAATAATAATAATAATAATTATTATTATTATTCTTTAGAGGCTATTCAGTATGCATGGAATGAATGTTACAATTTTTTTTAACTATTTTATGTACATTTTTAGGTTAATTTTGGTTGTTCCATACTGCTTTTGTGTCCATAAGTGTCGGGCATACTTTCCTAGTTATACAATGCATTGACATGGCATGGAGGCGAGTGGTCCATTGGTTTAAATAGACGACCCAAGTTTTTAATGGGTGGGTTCAGGTTGAGGGTTTGGGAAGCACGAGAGACCCAGATAAGATAATGCATTGTAACCATATCAGCTACTCCACACGCTCCCTAACACCTTGCATCTATTAGGCAATTACCTGCTGGTATGCTTGGCTCACACTGGCAGATATTTCTCAATTTTTTAAAAATTTCAGAATTGTTTATCTTGCAAACAGAGTGGGTATTTACAGATGGTCTGGAGATCTTTGTCCCCACTTATTGTTATGGTGGAATAATTTACTTCATAGTAGTACTTGGCATGGGCAGCAATAGCCTGGTTGATCAGTGAAAGGGAGTGTGTGTGTCTCATGGCAGGCAGAAAGAGTACAACTCTCAAAACTGGTCATTTTTATGTCTTGTGCAGTGTTGGGGTGTGCTCCAGTTGATCATTTTGTGGTAAGATACAAGCAGCAATGATCAACAGAATAACAAGTATTGGTGGGTAGTGGACAGGACACAACTTTCATGCCAACTACCTTAGTGGACGTGATTGAAATTGTATGTCATGCAGTGACACCAAGACAAGCCAAGCCAAGGTTACACGGATTGAATTCATGCTTCTCTTATCTCAGATTTTTTATTTAGTAATTGCTGATAAATTGGTTCACGCAGATGGAAGTGCACTATGTGTTTGCAAGTCTCGTGAATTTGTATACTTTTAGGAAAATATGCAGAAATGACATGCATAATGTCCTTGATAAAATGTAAATTTGTAACTCCAGGAATTACTGTTTAATTTTATAAATGCAATATTATAAGGGAATTATGTCACACCAGGTCTTTGGTAGATGACCTGGTCAAACTCGCTGCTATCAGCACACAGTCCATCATATGCACCATAGCCTGGCTAATCAGGAAATATCTAAAGAAACTGGTCAAGTATCCTCTTGAAGATTGCCCAGGAGGAAACGACAAAAACCACCTCCACCTACCTCAAATACTTGATCAACCAGATTTTGATGGCTGTGTAAGCCTGTGGCCCATGATATACCTGTGATAGTTTCATAGTTTTCCTATTCCCATAGCCCTGGTGCAGGGCCAGGCTTGACTGGCACTTGCCTAGTCATCCAAGTTGTTAATGTTGACAGCCCACTGGCCCACACATCCATCACAGCCTGGATGATCTATCACTTAGCAGAGATCCTGAAATACTGCAGGAGAAATACGGCCAGAGATTCTGGCAGTATTTCTGATAACTTCTGGTAGAATGCTGAATGTTGGGGCACCCATAATGACCCTGCTTTTCACTAGTTTTATTTTACATATCCTCGTATCTCTTACTCCAGTACATTGTTATGGTAGTGTGTAGGGTTGGGACCAGGCCCTCCAGTATCTTTCGTGTACTGTACATAATGGATGTGAAAAAATTTACAAGTCCTTTTCAGCAGAAATCTGAAGCCAAGACAGCAATGCCCAAATGTCCATAATAAGGTCAATATGCCCCTTGGATTTATTGTATAACAAAAGGTATATACATTATTAGTAAGTAATTATTATTATTATTCATGTGTCATTAGTAATATATGGTAAAACATCCCATATATCATGTACAAAGCTTAATTCAACCATGAGAAATGACCTAAAACAAGAAAGACGTTTCTGGATTTGCCCCAATGAGATGGAAAGCTGGTTGGGCATAAGAGAAGTGCTAAAGTGAAAACCTAGAAAGCATAAGAAAGTTCCTAAGGAGCTTGCCAGATATATACAAAGAGTGGAAAACAAGAGGTAAGGAACAAAAAAAGGAGGAAAGCGAAAATAAAGGTAAAGACCAAGGAGTCGAAATAAGAGTGGAGAACGTCATTCAGAGCAAGTCGGAAAAGAACAAAACCTGGGTACATAACATAGAGAAAAGGGAAAGGGAGGAAGAGAGAGCTAGAGCAGGAACAAACAAAAATGAAAAAAGGGAAGACATATGCCTAGTTGAATGAAAATGAGAATTCAGATCAGGTGACAGAACCTGGGAAAGACACAGAATCAGTAAATATAGGCAGTCAAAACATTTGCAGATACTATCCCCTCAAGGAAGGTTCCTTGATGTTGGTGAGGGGCTCTTGATTTAGGAAATTGGATCTGTGCTCCAGTTCCCCGAATTAAGCCTGAATGCCTTCCACATCCCCCCCCCCAGGCGCTGTATAATCCTCCGGGTTTAGCGCTTCCCCTTGATTATAATAATAATGCAGATACTATGCAAAAGGTATGTGCCTATATGGCATAGCTTGCTGGAATAAACACAACAGAAAAAGTGTCACTTTGAAAAAGAGTGCAGGTACTTCCACCCAGTGATGTTCAAAGCATCAGCACAGTTCAGAGAATGTTATGACCTGAACTGCCCAGACCAGCATGTGAAAGGAATGCAGGGCTACAGAGAAAGCAGAGGAAGGGAAAATGAGCAGCGATCTTTTTTAGACATAAAGAAAAATGATCGGACAAAGAAAGAGACAAAACGGGGACAAAATGGGCAGCACAATGGGACATACCAAACCAGGCATCAACTCATCAGGGCCGAATACACAATCAAATGCAAAGTCAGTACTGGAAAAACCAGGGGTATGTGCACCAGGGGCCATACCAGGCAGTACATCACCAGTGGTTTTAACGAAACACACAACAAAACAAAGCATCCCAAATGTTAATTCCTGCTTTATATGTGCAAATATTTGGGATTTAAAGTTAAATAAAAACGACAAAGTTAGTTATGTCAGTGGGCTCCTATCAGAAGTGAATGCCATGTTTGGGGCATTTTCAGAAACACACACAAGGAATATTTTGGATGGAGAGATAAAGATAGATGTGATAAAATTAATAGGTCACAGAGAGGAGTAGCTCTGAATTCTATGAATGATATAGTAGAAATCCTAGGCATTAAAGTTGAAAATAGGAATTTGGTAATTATCCTAGTATATAAACCACCATCAGCAACTGCTGAAGAATTCACAGATCAGTTAAGGGAGATAGATAGCTACATATCTGGATGGGCTAGAAAATCCCACACCAAATATTTTACTCTTTGGAGATCTTAATCTTCCTCATGTAAAATGGAAGATGGCGCAACGCAATGTTATAATCAGAAATATCTCCGGAACCAGCCTGGCTCAACAGGCACATACCAGGGAACTAATGAGGCTTTGTGAAAAGTACTCACTGAACCAACAGATAATTGATCCCACTAGAAATAAAAATACCCTGGATTTGATATTCACAAACAACGAGGAACTAATCAGAGATATAACAGTTACAAAAACAATGTGTACTCTGATCACAACATCATAGAAGTTCAAACAAGTATTAACTCAGGGTTAAGGAACTGCATCAGTAATGTTAGAGACAGGATGTTTAGTAAGTTTAATTTTAACAGCCATAGAATTGACTGGGAAAAAATAAACCAAGAGCTATCAGACGTATCCTGGGAATCAAACATGAGCCCTCTAAATCCCGCCAGTGCCTAGAGAAGCTGAATATAGAAGTACAGTGGACCCCCGCATAGCGACCTTAATCCGTGCAAGAGGGCTGGCTGTTATGCGAAATGTTCGGTATGCGAATGAATTTTCCCCATAAGAAATAATGGAAATCAAATTAATCCGTGCAAGACACCCAAAAGTATGAAAAAAAATTTTTTACCACATGAAATATACATTTTCCTACACACAAAGAGAAGGATACATGCACAATAGTAGAGTAGTACATACACAATATATATTGTGCATGTACTACTCTACTAAATGAAGAATAAATGACACTTACCTTTATTGAAGATGCAGCAATGACTGATGAGACACTGTGTCCTGGAGTGCCTTTTCCTCCTGAGTACTGTAGGTCCTGTTTGGTATTTTCTTCCAGAACAGGCCTTATCACACTGTGTATGCCACTACGATTCTTAAATCTCTCAAACCAACCTTTGCTGGCTCTAAATTCACCAATATGAGCACTAGTTCCAGGCATTTTCCCTGTTCACCTGGGTGTTAGTCAACTGGTGTGGGTTGCATCCTGGAGACAAGATTAAGGACCCAATGGAAATAAGTTAGACAGTCTTCGATGACACTGACTTTTTTGGGTTATCCTGGGTGGCAAATCCTCTGGGTTAATTGTTTCTTGTATTCTCAATAAGCCAACCAACAACGGTGGTACAGCAGCAGCAGCAGCTGACGGTGGTACAGCAGCAACAGACGATGCTACAGCAGCAACAGACGATGCTACAGCAGCAGCAGACGATGCTACAGCAGCAGCAGACGATGCTACAGCAGCAGCAGCAGCTGACGGTGGTACAGCAGCAACAGACGATGCTACAGCAGCAACAGACGATGCTACAGCAGCAGCAGCAGCTGACGGTGGTACAGCAGCAACAGACGATGCTACAGCAGCAACAGACGATGCTACAGCAGCAATAGACGATGCTACAGCAGCAGCAGACGATGCTACAGCAGCAACTGACGATGTTACAGCAGCAGCAGACGATGCTAAAGCAGCAGCAGCAGCAGCAGACGATGCTACAGCAGCAGCAGCAGCAGACGATGCTACAGCAGCAGCAGCAGCAGACGATGCTACAGCAGCAGCAGCAGCTGACGGTGGTACAGCAGCAACAGACGATGCTACAGCAGCAACAGACAATGCTACAGCAGCAGCAGACGATGCTACAGCAGCAGCAGACGATGCTACAGCAGCAGCAGACAATGCTACAGCAGCAGCAGACGGTACTACAGCAGCAGCAGCAGCTGACGGTGGTACAGCAGCAGCAGCTGACAGTGCAGTAGCAGCTGACAGTGCAGCAGCAGCTGACAGTGCAGCAGCAGCTGACAGTGCAGCAGCAGCTGACGGTGGTACAGCAGCAGCAGCAGCTGTACCACCAATAGTAGCGATGGTTGATTGGGGTTTATTATACAACCTGGCCAGCTCGGAGACACGCACTCCACGTTCATACTTACCAATGATCTTTTTGTTCATCTCCATAGTAATTCTCACCCTTATTGCTGTAGGGTTGGCACTAGAAGCTTTCTTGGGGCCCATGGTCACTTATTTTCCAGAAAAAATCACCAAAAACACTGTAATAATACGAAATGTTCCGATTGTATGCTTGGATGTTACCGCGGAGGCTGGCTGGTAAACAATGCCACCGGGGGAACATGTGAGCGTGGCTCAGGCCGCACATTGGATGCGTCTCGGACGAAGGGCGGTGAGCGGGTTTTTGGGCGGTATGCGAGGCAAAATTTTTGCGATCAAAGCGTCCGGTATGCGGATTGTACGGTATGCGATGCGTCCGGTATGCGGGGGTCCACTGTATATACAAGGTATGTATGAAGCATGTACCATTGAGAAAACCCAGAAGAAGATCAGAGAGAGAGCATAGGAGATGGTACAGAAGAAGAAAACGGGTTACTGAATTGTTTAAAACACAAATATTCTGAAACAGAGGAAAGATATAGTCTTAGCCGAGAGATCAGCTTAGGATGTCATACCTTACAGAAGAAGTACAAAGGAAACAAAGGGCCATACAGGATATTCCAAGAAACCCAAAATATTTCTATTCCTATGCAAAATCCAAGCTAAGAACTACCTGTAGAATTGGACCATTATTGAGAGGAGATTCATATACTACTGACAATGAACAGGAAATTGAGTGAAATCCTAAAAGAACAGTATGAGTTGGTGTTCAGCAACCCACTAAGTGACAGCAAGGTAGAAAATGCAGAAACATTTTTCACACCAGCAGAAGGCTGCACAGACCAACTAACTGACATTAGTACAAATCCCATAGATTTTGAAAAAGAAATGGATAACATGCCCACTCACTCAGCACCTGGACCAGATTCATGGAATGCCCTATTTATAAAGAAGTGCAAAGTACCACTTTCACGAGCCCTCAGTTTTCTTTGGAGAAAGAGCTTAGATCTAGGTAAAATACCAGAGGCCTTTTAGAGTGCAGACATAGCTCCTTTGCATAAGAGAGGTAGTAGAGCACTAGCTAAAAATTACAGACCAGTAGTCCGAACTTCTCACTTCATAAAAATCTTTAAGTGATGAGACGGCAGATTACAAATTTCATGGACCAGCATAACCCAGGACAGCATGGTTTTAGAGCAGGACGATCATGCCTGTCACAGCTGCTGAACCATTATGACAGAATTATGGAGGCGTTGGAAGACGACCAAAACAGAAATGTGATTTACATAAATTTTGCAGAGGCACTTGACAGATGCGATCATGAAGTGATAACGCACAAAATGAGGGCCATGGGTGTTACGGGGAAGGTAGGCAGATGGATTTTTGGGTTCCTAACACACAGAACACAAAAAGTAGTAATAAGCAGAGCAAGATCCAGCATCAACGAGGTAAAAAGCTCCCCAAGGCACTGCCCTGGCACCTCTTCTGTTTCTCATCCTCGTAGCAGACATAGATAAAAACACCCGTCAGAATTTTGTATCATCATTTGCAGATGACACTAAAATAAGCATGAAAGTCACTACAGTAGAGGACACTGAAAAATTACAGGAAGACATAAGCAGGGTTTTCCAGTGGGCAGTGGCGAACAACATGACGTTCAATGGTGATAAATTTCAGCTGCTTAGGTATGGAAAGAATGAAGAACTGAAAACGAACACTATATACAAAACTCAAGAGAGTCACCAAATAGAACGAAAGGAACATGTAAAAGAACTGGGAATAATTATGTCAGCTGACCTTTCTTTTAAAGACCATAACAAGACAAAGATCACGGCAGCCAGGAAGATGACTGGGTGGGTACTGAGATCTTTCAAAACAAGAGAAATAATACTGATGGTGACACTCTTCGAATCGCTGGTGCTCCCTCATTTAGAATATTGCTCAGTGCTGACAGCCCTGTTCAAGGAGGGAGAAATATCAGAGCTGGAACAAATATAGAGATCGTTAATGGCTCACATTGAGCCAGTAAAGCACCTAAATTACTGGGAATGCCTTCAAGTCTTGAACATTTACTCGCTGGAGCAGAGGAGAGATAAATGATAATATATACCTGGAAATTACTCGAGAGCCTGGTCCCAAATCTGCACACTGCCATAACATACTGGAGTGAGAAATATGGGAGGAAGTGCAAAATAAACGCAGTGAGCAGCAGGGGTGCTCACTAGTTGGACATTTATTGGACAATGGCATCATTTGTTTACTTTTGAACATTGGCAAAAATCAAACATTTCCCCTACTTTGAGCCCCATTTCTAGGTTCTTTTTATAGTAAAATCAATCAAAATTACCTCTATTTCTATAATATGTTTTCCATTCTATCAAATGAGACCAAGAAAACGAGAATACAACCATAAATACTATACGAAAATAGACCACAAAGTCAGCATTTTAATTAAAGAAAATGGTCGGAGTTTTTTTTTTCTCATTATGCACTGCATGCTCCAGAATTTTTTTTATATGGTGCACACTGACCACACAGACCCATTCTCTCACATGTGGGCCTACCAGCTTTCTTCTGCTTGATTTGAAGCCGCTAGAATTTATGAGTATATATACGTCAAACACGGTACATGTATCTCGTAAGACGTATATATACGGCCGCGACAGTCAAAGGGTTAAAAGGCCGAAAAAGCTAACACTAAACATTAACCACTAACTTTTTCATATGAATTCAGATTCATTTTAGTTTCTGGTCTTTTACTTTTACTTTTAAGACTTTTAGAACAGACCTGGAGAGCTTCCTAATAAGATATAGAATGCCAAGGTCATATGATGATCAAGTGCTGCTAGTAGCGACCGACAAGAACACACTTGTTGCTGTACTGAAGCGACAGATTGAGTTAGCTTATTTGACTGTTTTCTTCATTAGTTCCGGTTACTCATTGTATTTGTTCATTTTATTCTGTTTCTGTTCATGTTTGCATTTAACTTAATTTAGATTTTGAACCCAATAAGCTACAAACAAGTAGTAATTGAAAATCGTGCGCAAAGTTGAAACCTTGAGGCCAACTTATCGTTGCACCAGTGATACTACAGCCGTACAGGTGCACACAAATAGTTAAATGAACAAATGAAATCAAACATCAATTTAAATCCAACATACATTTTATTTTCTGTACAAAATGCATAGCATGGGTATCATGCCAAGATCAGATGATGGCTGGGCTGATTACTACTCCGGCTGGGCCTTCTCCATCACTTTTGATATGATTCTGGTTACCCTTCATGTACATCAGCCTCTCAAAGTTTCCTTCTGACAGGTGGCTCTCTTGGCCCTCAAGATATCTTTGCCTATAGAGAATAGGCACTCAACTGCAGCACTGGATGGGATGGCAGTGTTGTACTTAATAGGTTGATCAAGACCTGCTCACCCAAGAAGGCAACTTCACTCGTGACCTCCAACAACGTATGAATTTATTTTAGCGGACTCAAAGTTAGCGGAACTTTATTTAGCGGAAGCTAATTGGTCCACTAATGGTTTCCGAAGTTAGCAGAAAGGCTAATCCGCTAAACAAAAAGTTAGTTCTGCTAATTAGCGGTTAGTGGATTAGCGGAACTGCGCCCACTAGTGCATAATGGACATATACAGTGGACCCCCGCATAGCAACTTTAATCCGTGCAAGAGGGCTGATTGTTATGCGAAATGTTCGGTATGCGAAATGAATTTTCCCCATAAGAAATAATGGAAATCAAATTAATCCGTGCAAGACACCTAAAAGTATGAAAAAAAATTTTTACCACATGAAATATACATTTTCCTACACACAAAGAGAAGGATACATGCACAATAGTAGAGTAGTACATGCACAATATATATTGTGCATGTACTACTCTACTAAATGAAGAATAAATGACACTTACCTTTATTTGAAGATGCAGAATGACTGATGAGACACTGTCCTGGGAGTGCCTTTTCCTCCTGAGTACTGTAGGTCCTGTTTGGCATTTTCTTCCAGAACAGGCCTTATCACACTGTGTATGCCACTACGATTCTTAAATCTCTCAAACCAACCTTTGCTGGCTTTAAATTCACCAATATGAGCACTAGTTCCAGGCATTTTTCCCTGTTCACCTGGGTGTTAGTCGACTGGTGTGGGCTGCATCCTGGGAGACAAGATTAAGGACCCCAATGGAAATAAGTTAGACAGTCTTCGATGACACTGACTTTTTTGGGTTATCCTGGGTGGCAAATCCTCTGGGGTTAATTGTTTCTTGGTATTCTCAATAAGCCACACCAACAACGGTGCTACAGCAGCAGCAGCAGCTGACGGTGGTACAGCAGCAACAGACGATGCTACAGCATCAACAGACGATGCTACAGCAGCAACAGATCGATGCTACAGCAGCAACAGACGATGCTACAGCAGCACAGACGATGCTACAGCAGCAGCAGACGATGCTACAGCAGCAGCAGACGATGCTACAGCAGCAGCAGACGATGCTACAGCAGCAGACGATGCTACAGCAGCAGCAGACGGTACTACAGCAGCAGCAGCTGACGGTGTACAACAGCAGCAGCAGCTGACAGTGCAGCAAGCACGACAGTGCAGCAGCAGCTGACAGTGCAGCAGCAGCTGACAGTGCAGCAGCAGCTGACGGTGGTACAGCAGCAGCAGCAGCTGTACCACCAATAGTAGCGATGGTTGATTGGGGTTTATTATACAACCTGGCCAGCTCGGAGACACGCACTCCACTTTCATACTTATCAATGATCTTTTTCTTCATCTCTATAGTAATTCTCACCCTTATTGCTGTAGGGTTGGCACTAGAAGCTTTCTTGGGGCCCATGGTCACTTATTTTCCAGAAAAAATCACCAAAAACACTGTAATAATACGAAATGTTCCGATTGTATGCTTGGATGTTACCGCGGAGGCTGGCTGGTAAACAATGCCACCGGCGAACATGTGAGCGTGGCTCAGGCCGCACATTGGACGCGTCTCGGACGAAGAGCGGTGAGCGGGTTTTTGGGCGGTATGCGAGGCAAAATTTTTGCAAAAAAGCGAGTGAGCGGAGCGGTATGCGATGCGTGCGGTATGCGGGGGTCCACTGTAAATGGTGCTGAGGATATCTAACCAGGAAAGAACTTGAAACATTGTATTCAAGTTGGATAAATTCCAATTTAGAAAGAACAAAAAAAAGTGCTGGTTTAGCATACTCAAGAGAAACAATCTGCCAAGTAGAGTCATTGAAGTTAATGCCTTAGGGAGCTTAAAAAAAAAAAAAAAGGTTTGATAAATATATAATATGAAGGGTTGGATTTGTGAAAGATCTGCCTAGCTTGGGCTAGTAGACCTACTGCAGTACTCCTTTGTTTTCATGTTCTTATGTTCCACCCCTGTACTATTTTCCAGGTATAAGTTATGTATCTTTGTAACCTATATTCCAGGGAATGCCAGTGATTTCATCAGTGTTCCTAAGTAACCAATTGGTCAGATGTCTCTTGATATGTTACTGCTAGTGGATTATCATTATAATAAAAAAGAAGCGCTAAACCCACCAAGGTCATACAGCACTAACCTTGGTTGTATACATTGCAAGGTAGAAGGAGCGTAATTGTTAACGCACTCTGTATGACCCTCGTGGGTTTGGCGATTAGTTTTGATTAATACTACTAGTGGAGAGTTCTCTTGTATGTAAATCTAGCAAAACTATAAGGAATCACTTCTGTAGATACAGTATGACCTAAGTTAGCCTAAACTATCTTAAATCTAGCAAAACTATAAGGAATCACTTCTGTAGATACAGTATGACCTAAGTTAGCCTAAACTATCTTAACTAACCAAACTTAATCTCTGTTTGAGAAGTACAGTGGAACCCCGGTACTCGAACTTAATTTGTTCCAGAAGGCAGTTCGAGTGCCAATCTCTTTGAGTGCCGAACAGATTTTTCCCAACCAATTTTCTTTTTTGTTGGCTGTTATCACTAATCTTCTTAGGCCCCATGGTATTTATTTATACAAATAATATAAAAAATGCGAAGAAACATGAAATAGTTTACAGCGAAGTTCTGGCAGGTCATATTTGTTTGGTCAAGTGTCGAGCAAACAGTTAACTACCAAGCGATTTTTTTACCAAACAAGGCGTTTGAATACCAATTTGAGTACAGGCTCCACTGTATATGGCTAGCATTGACCAGTAGGCCTACTGTAGCACCTTCTGTAATATTATATATTAATATTCTTTAAGATTGGTATATTTATTATTAATATTATTATGAAAATAAATATCTGACCATATATTGTACGTCAACGTTCCGGAAATATTTCAGTGTTGCATAATAAATTGACGAATGAGTATTTCAGTGTTGCATAACACACTGATCAAAATGCACATTTAATTGCAGAAATAAAACATCAATATCAAGAAATAAAGAAAAAATACATGGTATTATTTGATATTAATAAATTAGTACATTTATAATGTTGAATAACTTGCCATTATATTTTACCATGTCACCAAGCCTGCCACCTGGATGACTTGCTGACATTGATGACTTAAAAATTCTGTGACTGCTTCAGCAGATAACTGTTCTAGGGAGTACAGTTAAAAGGAATTTTAAACATTCACAATAATTTGTGTGTTTGACTGAAATGATATGGGCAGTGAAAGTTCTTGTCCATTTTCCAGATCTTCAGTTTTGACTGCCTTTAAAGGGACTGTTAGTGTACAACAATACTGCAGTCTAGAGAGTACCAGTGGCTTTCAGAGTATCATTATTGGCTTGTTATCTCTTGCTTTAAAGGTTCAAGTTATCCTTGCAGTTGTGATACTGTACCAGAGGCATCGCTAGAGTTGGTGTCACCCGTGGCGGAATCTCTGGTGTCACCCGGGGCGGGATCTTTGGTGTCACCCCCATGAGATTCAAGGGTGGGGGGATGGGGGGGTAAACTCCAGTTATGTCACTACTGCATGACCAGTGACAAATGGTTATCAATGAGAACGTTTAAGGGCCATAAACTGAACAGGAGAATACACATCTCAACTTTATTAATGATAAAATAAATAATAGTAGTAATATTGAGGGAACATAAACGCAAATACCACTTTGAGTACAGCCAACAGACCCTACATTTATTCATCTTCAACAATGCAAAAACAAACAAAAAAAAAAAAAACTTGAAAAATAAAGAAAAACATTGCAATATCAGAAAAACACTAGTTCCGACATGACCTTGAGTACAGGTAACATCTCAGTGAATTTGATCTTACATTTGACCTTGGGTACAGGTAACATCACAGTAAATCTGATCTTACATTTCCTTGCCTTCAATTATGCAAAATCTATCACATCATCAAAATCAATCTATCAAATCATCAAAATCAACGAAGGATTCTTCTCTTATGTTGGTGAGGCACTGTTTTGTGCATTAGTGTCACCTTCTTTAGAGGCTCTATGGTGTCACCCCCTAAATGGTGTCACCCAGGGTGGCCCCCTCCCCTGCCCTGTACTGTACTAGCAGTAGTGTATTAATTGAATGTAAGGTCTACCATAACTTTTAGTCCTTTATGTTCCTCTTTTACTCTGTTAAGTAGTGAATGTATGTGTTACTGTATATTCATCCAGTTTTTATTTCTTAAACTTTTCCATTGTGGAGTGGCTGGAACAATTAATTATCAACTCACATTTTGGAGGGTGGAACATTAGATAAAGTTTCAGCTCATGATGAACCATTGTCAAGTTACAATTGATTTGATAATGGCCCAGGATAGATTAAAAGATTAAAGATTACAATGTGCAATTACAATTTTGATATGTTAAGTACAAAAAAGCCACTGTCATGCCAGGGCATTTTGGGCAAACTAATCCTAAGACACCATAGAGGTAGTAGGCTGGTAGACAGCAACCACCCAGGGAAGTACTACCGTCCTGCCAGATGACTGTGAAACAGAAACCTGTAACTGTTTTGCATGATGGTAGGATTGCTGGTGTCTTTTTCTGTCTCATAAACACGCTAGATAACAGGAATATCTTGCTACTCCAACTTACACTTTGGTCACACTTCACAGACATGCACATGCATATATATATACATACATCTAGGTTTTTCTCCTTTTTCTACATAGCTCTTGTTCTTCTTTATTTCTTCTATTGTCCATGGAGAAGTGGAAAAGAATCTTTCCTCCATAAGCCATGCGTGTCGTATGAGGCGACTAAAATGCTGGGATTAATGGGCTAGTAACCCCTTCTCCTGTAGACATTTGCTAAAAAAGAGAAGAAGAAAAACTTTATAAAACTGGGATGCTTGAATGTGCGTGGATGTAGTGCAGATGACAAGAAACAGATGATTGCTGATGTTATGTATGAAAAGAAGTTGGATGTCCTGGCCCTAAGCGAAACAAAGCTGAAGGGGGTAGGGGAGTTTCGGTGGGGGGAAATAAATGGAATTAAATCTGGAGTATCTGAGAGAGTTAGAGCAAAGGAAGGGGTAGCAGTAATGTTGAATGATCAGTTATGGAAGGAGAAAAGAGAATATGAATGTGTAAATGCAAGAATTATGTGGATTAAAGTAAAGGTTGGATGCGAGAAGTGGGTCATAATAAGTGTGTATGCACCTGGAGAAGAGAGGAATGCAGAGGAGAGAGAGAGATTTTTGGAGATGTTAAGTGAATGTATAGGAGCCTTTGAACCAAGTGAGAGAGTAATTGTGGTAGGGGACCTGAATGCTAAAGTAGGAGAAACTTTTAGAGAGGGTGTGGTAGGTAAGTTTGGGGTGCCAGGTGTAAATGATAATGGGAGCCCTTTGATTGAACTTTGTATAGAAAGGGGTTTAGTTATAGGTAATACATATTTTAAGAAAAAGAGGATAAATAAGTATACAAGGTATGATGTAGGGCAAAATAACAGTAGTTTGTTGGATTATGTATTGGTAGATAAAAGACTGTTGAGTAGACTTCAGGATGTACATGTTTATAGAGGGGCCACAGATATATCAGATCACTTTCTAGTTGTAGCTACACTGAGAGTAAAAGGTAGATGGGATACAAGGAGAATAGAAGCATCAGTGAAGAGAGAGGTGAAGGTTTATAAACTAAAAGAGGAGGCAGTTAGGGAAAGATATAAACAGCTATTGGAGGATAGATGGGCTAATGAGAGCATAGGCAATGGGGTCGAAGAGGTATGGGGTAGGTTTAAAAATGTAGTGTTAGTGTGTTCAGCAGAAGTTTGTGGTTACAGGAAAGTGGGTGCGGGAGGGAAGAGGAGCGATTGGTGGAATGATGATGTAAAGAGAGTAGTAAAGGAGAAAAAGTTAGCATATGAGAAGTTTTTACAAAGTAGAAGTGATGCAAGGAGGGAAGAGTATATGGAGAAAAGGAGAGAGGTTAAGAGAGTGGTGAAGCAATGTAAAAAGAGAGCAAATGAGAGAGTGGGTGAGATGTTATCAACAAATTTTGTTGAAAATAAGAAAAAGTTTTGGAGTGAGATTAACAAGTTAAGGAAGCCTAGAGAACAAATGGATTTGTCAGTTAAAATAGGAGAGGAGAGTTATTAAATGGAGAGTTAGAGGTATTGGGAAGATGGAGGGAATATTTTGAGGAATTGTTAAATGTTGATGAAGATAGCGAAGCTGTGATTTCGTGTATAGGGCAAGGAGGAATAACATCTTGTAGGAGTGAGGAAGAGCCAGTTGTGAGTGTGGGGGAAGCTCGTGAGGCAGTAGGTAAAATGAAAGGCGGTAAGGCAGCCGGGATTGATGGGATAAAGATAGAAATTTTAAAAGCAGGTGGGGATATAGTTTTGGAGTGGTTGGTGCAATTATTTAATAAATGTATGGAAGAGGGTAAGGTACCTAGGGATTGGCAGAGAGCATGCATAGTTCCTTTGTATAAAAGCAAAGGGGACAAAAGAGAGTGCAAAAATTATAGGGGGATAAGTCTGTTGAGTATACCTGGTAAAGTGTATGGTAGAGTTATTATTGAAAGAATTAAAAGTAAGACTGAGAATAGGATAGCAGATGAACAAGGAGGCTTTAGGAAAGGTAGGGGGTGTGTGGACCAGGTGTTTACAGTGAAACATATAAGTGAACAGTATTTAGATAAGGCTAAAGAGGTCTTTGTGGCATTTATGGATTTGGAAAAGGCGTATGACAGGGTGGATAGGGGGGCAATGTGGCAGATGTTGCAGGTGTATGGTGTAGGAGGTAGGTTATTGAAAGCAGTGAAGAGTTTTTATGAGGATAGTGAGGCTCAAGTTAGAGTACATAGGAAAGAGGGAAATTATTTCCCAGTAAAAGTAGGCCTTAGACAAGGATGTGTGATATCACCGTGGTTGTTTAATATATTTATAGATGGGGTTGTAAGAGAAGTAAATGCGAGGGTCTTGGCAAGAGGCATGGAGTAAAAAGATAAAGAATCACACACAAAGTGTGAGTTGTCACAGTTGCTCTTTGCTGATGACACTGTGCACTTGGGAGATTCTGAAGAGAAGTTGCAGAGATTGGTGGATGAATTTGGTAGGGTGTGCAAAAGAAGAAAATTAAAAGTGAATACAGGAAAGAGTAAGGTTATGAGGATAACAAAAATATTAGGTGATGAAAGATTGGATATCAGATTGGAGGGAGAGAGTATGGAAGAAGTGAATGTATTCAGATATTTGGGAGTGGACGTGTCAGCGGATGGGTCTATGAAGGATGAGGTGAATCATAGAATTGATGAGGGGAAAAGGGTGAGTGGTGCACTTAGGAGTCTGTGGAGACAAAGAACTTTGTCCTTGGAGGCAAAGAGGGGAATGTATGAGAGTATAGTTTTACCAACAGTCTTATATGGGTGTGAAGCATGGGTGATGAATGTTGCAGCAAGGAGAAGGCTGGAGGCAGTGGAGATGTCATGTCTGAGGGCAATGTGTGGTGTGAATATAATGCAGAGAATTCGTAGTTTGGAAGTTAGGAGGAGGTGCGGGATTACCAAAACTGTTGTCCAGAGGGCTGAGGAAGGGTTGTTGAGGTGGTTCAGACATGTAGAGAGAATGGAGCGAAACAGAATGACTTCAAGAGTGTATCGGTCTGTAGTGGAAGGAAGGCGGGGTAGGGGTCGGCCTAGGAAAGGTTGGAGGGAGGGGGTAAAGGAGGTTTTGTGTGCGAGGGGCTTGGACTTCCAGCAGGCGTGCGTGAGCGTGTTTGATAGGAGTGAATGGAGACGAATGGTTTTTAATACTTGACGTGCTGTTGGAGTGTGAGCAAAGTAACATTTATGAAGGGGTTCAGGGAAACCGGCAGGCCGGACTTGAGTCCTGGAGATGGGAAGCACAGTGCCTGCACTCTGAAGGAGGGGTGTTAATGTTGCAGTTTAAAAACTGTAGTGTAAAGCACCCTTCTGGCAAGACAGTGATGGAGTGAATGATGGTGAAAGTTTTTCTTTTTCGGGCCACCCTGCCTTGGTGGGAATCGGCCAATGTGATAATAAAAAAAAAATAATCCTAATACATAATAGCTACTTATGTCTAGACAAGATAAGAATGGTTAACTTTTTAATAAATTTTTATTTTATCTTAATACAGTGGACCCCCGCATAACGATGGCATCACATAGCGATTATTTCGCATACCGCTTACTTTAATTGCAAAAATTTTGCCTCGCATACCGCTTAAAAACCTGCTTACCGATTTTCGTCCGAGACGCGCTCACATGTTCCGCCGGTGGCATTGTTTACCAGCCGGCCTCTGCGGTAACATCCAAGCATACAATCGGAATATTTCGTATTATTACAGTGTTTTCGGTGCTTTTTCTGGAAAATAAGTGACCATGGGCCCCAAGAAAGCTTCTAGTGCCAACCCTACAGCAATAAGGGTGAGAATTACAATAGAGATGAAGAAAAAGATCATTGATAAGTATGAAAGTGGAGTGCATGTCTCCGAGCTGGCCAGGTTGTATAATAAACCCCAATCAACCATCGCTACTATTGGTGGTACAGCTGCTGCTGCTGCTGCACTGTCAGCTGCTGCTGCTGCTGTAGCACCGTTGTTAGTGTGGCTTATTGAGAATACCAAGAAACAATTAACCCCAGAGGATTTGCCACCCAGGATAACCCAAAAAAGTCAGTGTCATCGAAGACTGTCTAACTTATTTCCATTGGGGTCCTTAATCTTGTCTCCCAGGATGCAACCCACACAAGTCGACTAACACCCAGGTGAACAGGGAAAAATGCCTGGAACTAGTGCTCATATTGGTGAATTTAAACCCAGCAAAGGTTGGTTTGAGAGATTTAAGAATCGTAGTGGCATACACAGTGTGATAAGGCCTGTTCTGGAAGAAAATGCCAAACAGGACCTACAGTACTCAGGAGGAAAAGGCACTCCCAGGACACAGTGTCTCATCAGTCATTGCTGCATCTTCAATACAGGTAAGTGTCATTTATTCTTCATTTAGTAGAGTAGTACATGCACAATATATACTGTGCATGTACTACTCTACTATTGTGCATGTATCCTTCTCTTTGTGTGTGGGAAAATGTATATTTCATGTGGTAAAATTTTTTTTTTCATACTTTTGGGTGTCTTGCACGGATTAATTTGATTTCCATTATTTCTTATGGGGAAAATTCATTCACATAGCGATTATTTCGCATAACAATTACCCCTCTTGCACGGATTAAAATCGTTAACCGGGGGTCCACTGTACTAATGCAAGGTAGTCAGGGTGGAGGTTTGTAAGAATAATAATCTTGAAGTTGCACATAATAAAATCAGTGTTACAATTAACGGTTCAAATAGTAATATTTTATGGATTGGCAGATGTTTTAATAGACTAGAGGTCATATAATATAATATTTGGGAGAGTTGCTTCAAACTGATTAGAAGTTGTTTTGGTTGGTTTGGTTAGTAAAATAAAGTCTGAAGTTTCCCTTCTAAATTGCATAATAATACTGAATGAAAATTTGTCTACATTTAAAGAAACTTGTCAAGTTCCCTCTTGAAGACAGCCAGAAGTTTGCTGATAATTCCCTTTATGCGCTCATCAAAGGTATATCAGAAGTAAAGGTAAGGGTCTCAAAAAGTCAAATACAACTGCCACTTATCAAGTTCTCTCAGTGTGCTCATCTTGCCTATTTTTTTTTTTACTGTACTATATGTACTTTGCACTACTAATCATTTCATGGTCAACTAATCTTTAGTTTATATGTTGGACTGCACGTGGCTAGCAGTAACAGCCTGGTTGATCAGGCCTCGATCCACCAAGAGGCCTGGTCTTGGATCAAGCCATGGCGATATTGACCCATGAAAATAGTAGGCTATTTTCTGTGGCTCAGTTAAAGATCTACAGTAGTAAGTTCTATTATCCTTTTCAAAGGATGATGAAGTGCTATGTTTTTACGTGTCTGTTTTGACAAGCCTGGCCTATGGCCAAGCTCCAGGAGTAAAAAAAACTCTTGGAACTCATCAAAAGTATGTATATCAAAGGTATCAAAGGTTGTGTTACATAAGAAAATGGAAAGGTATATGGGGTAAGCACTGTATTGTGCCTTGAGGAACAGAACTATTTGCTGTGGGGGCTTCTAATTTTGCTTTGTTGGCTATTAATCTTTGGGCTGTCCTCTGTATGTATACATTTGCGTAATATTGAACCTCGAACACACTTGTCAAAGACTAGTACTACATCGGCATTTTGTTTGTCTTCCAGCGTACTATTGAAAATCATGTCGAAGTCGTCTAGTAATTACAAAAGCTGAGCAGATATTGAGCTAACATGTGTTAAACATTCTTACTAAGTCTATTGGTAGGTTACAGATAAAAATGTGCTGTTCGGTGAGGGTAAATTGCAGTTACTACTTGATATAAAAAAGTATAAAAAAGTATAAACTGAAACTGAGCACAATGCAAAACAGTATTAAGCAACTCAATGGAATGGAAGAGGAATAGATGGATTGTAAGACTAATCATGCAGGAGGCTTTTTAGTCAAGAATATATTGGTTATAATTATACAGTTTGATAATGGTTCAGGATGGACTAACATGTGTCTAAAATTCTCTTTCTATATTGTAAGGTAATAAGTATTGTGACATTTTTTTTACATATACGTATACGTACTGTATTATAAATACGGTAGCCTATATTGTTTACAAGTACAGTGTAATGATTAAAAATTATTTTATATTATTGTTATATTGAATAATTATTATAGGGATTTCCTAATAAATTTTCAGCATTCTCAGTGATACTGTAGATAGAAATTTATTCCAAACTTTTAATATATTTAGGCAGCTAATATATGCACTTTATGTAAGTAGCTGTGAGCACCAGGTACTTTAAATAGTTGTTTCAATAAGTTTGGAGTATTTTGAATATCATAACTTTAGGCTTTATCTCATTCTAATGAAATAGATGGAGGCTCTTCATTTTAAGTAACTAATAAACATACATATTCATGGCCCTGAAGTAATCAGATTATTTATAGTTGTTAAATTTTTGTTGGTATAAGGTATTAATATGGACAGTACAGAGAATGTATGTCCACTGACTTGGACTTGTTGTTCTATCCTACCCCGTCTAAATTTGAGTAACATTCTACATAAATATTTTTTGTGTTATGACCACTAAGAAAAGTTTTGTTTTCACAGGTGTGGTGTTCAAGATGGTTGAGCAGCAATGTTGGAGAGGCCTTGTGATGATGGCGGCCCAGGAGTATGCTCCCCCAGTGCTGGTGTTCCCCCGTGAGCCTCCCAGGTTCCTTCTACCTGCTTAGGCCTGGGGGTACACATTATAGCCGACTCTCTTTCTCTGCTGGCTACAGGAGGATCACACCCACTGCTGGATTCAAATGCTGTTCCTCCTGCTGGCCAGGTCGCCTAAGAATCATAGTGCATTACATCTAATCATGTGATACTGGTGTGGCCTACTAACTCTTACACCTTCAAGCTTCTACATTCACTATGTCGGACTTGAGCTCTACATGGATTAAATACCACATGTAAAAACATATATATGTTTAAAGTCTGCCTTCAAAACCTAGAGAGGCCAAGAGTGTGTAAGATTAAGGAACAGATTCCAGAAAGTGTAACGGAACCACTAAAAATTTGGTGATAGTCTAGTGTCAAATCTCACTCCTCATCTGTATCCCCACACGCCAAGAGAACTTTTAACGGGCGGTCAAAGTTCAGTGCTTTAAACTGGCTGTTCTTGTTGTGCTCCCGTCATTCCGCCACAGTGGCAGGGGTGGGCGGGGGCACGGCGCTGGCTGGGGGGGCAGGCCCTGATAATATGGCCGACTACCAGCAGAACCGGCAATATGTTGTAGATCGCCTCAAGCGACGCCTTGTACATTACCGCCAGGTCCACAACAACGTCACTAGTCGATTTGACTCTTCCATTGAGACACTTTGCACGGACCAGGAGAAACAGACACTCCTCTACAGGCAGAAACATATAGAGTCCAAGGCCAAAAAGACGAACAAGAAAACTACTGAAACTAAGAAACAAGATAATTCTTCGTTGCTGGCCACAATGGGGGTAAGTCCCATAAAAGGAATAGTTATGAGAATTTGTTCCATGCTCATTAGAGCACCACTCTAACAAGTATACTCCATCTGCTTTTCTGTTATCTGAGCTGAAGACAATCCCATCCAGGAATTGAAAAGCCTCAAACTCTGTATCCTGTTTCCTTGTATCCTGCATATTCCAGTCACTCATTTGTGACTGATTTCTTTTTTCTGTCCTGTGATTCACCTCCTTTTTCATAAACCCCGTCTGCCAACACATCCACTCCCAAATGTCTATGCTGTACATTCACATTATCCCCTTCCCCTCCAGGCTCCAATCTGTCATCTATGATTGCCAAGTCTTCTTAGGAAGGGGTTCAGAGAAACTAGTTAGTCGTACTTGAATCTTGAAGGTGGGGAGTACAGTGCCTGCTCCCTGAAGGATGGGTGAGGACATTACAGTTTGGAAGGTCATTTGATCTGTGATGTCTGTCCATTGAATGAATGTGAGAGTTTCCTTTTTGGGGAGGGAGGGGGTCAACCCACCTTGGTGTGAGTCCATCATTGTAGTAAAATAAAATAAAAGTCTCATCACGCTGCTCTTTTCTATGTTCACTTTAAAATTCGATCATTCTCACACACCCTTCCAAACTCCTACACCAACCTCTGCAATGTCTCTTCTGAATTTCCCACAAGCTCTTGTGTCATCAATGCCGAGTAACTATATCAACTCCAACTTCCGCTTTATATCAGCTTTATTATCTTTAAACATTAAGCAACCATGCTGGCATCATGCATACCTCTCAGTTCCACTTCATCTGGAAAGTACTTCCCTAATTCTCACTCAGATAAAACATTTTATAGCTCTTAATATTTTTAATATATATTCCATGCATTTTCAACACTTTCCACGTCGCTTCCCTATCGTGTGTTTTCAGAATCCTCAAATGCAATGGACAGCTCATTATGTTAAGCATTTGCTCACTTATATATTTTATCACAAACACTGGATCTCCATCCCTTCCTAAATCCTCCTTGTCCCTTTGGAATCCAACTTTTTGTCCTTTTGGAATCCTACTCTTTGTGTTTTCTCTAATTCTTTTCATAATAATTCTGCTTTACATTTGTTGGGTATACTCAACTGATTTATTCACATATAACACTGGTCAACAATTTTTGAAAAGTTGTAGACTTCTTAAATGAGATAAGATAATTCTTATGTATTTGCATGTCCTGAATCCAAATATCATCATGAAAAATGCTTATTAGCTATAGTTTTAAGGATACGAGACATGTAATATTTGATTATTTTATTGTAACATACAATGTGTGTCAGTATGTTTTAAACTCTAATCCGTACCTACTCTCTGCCTTTTTGCTTGACACTTATAGTGGGCTGAAGAATCATCTCTTGCTAATGTCCAGCAATAGTCTGCAAGCATTCTTGTGCCCTATTTCCCCTGGTACCATTTTTCCACGGTTGAAATATCTTGGTGAAACCTTTCACCATGTTCGTCACTAACTGCCCCACAGTTCACTGGAAAAAAGTCTAAATGTGAGTCCAAAAAGTGGATTTTAAGTGACTTGTGTTACATCCCATGTTCTTGTAAGCCTTGATGAGGTTTTTCACCAATTCTTCATAGTTGCTTTCCCTTCTGTTTCTGAGAAATCCCTTCACCACTAACTTGAATGCTTCCCAAGCAGCTTTCTCCTCCCCACGAAGGTCTGATTCAAAGTCACCATCTTTAAGAAGCTCTCAAATCTGAGGACCATTGAAGACTCCCTCTCTTATCTTAGCATCGCTCAGTGAGGGGAATTTTGATGTTAAATACTTGTGTCCCTGACCTGATTTGTCCATAACTTTTACAAAGTTTTTCATGATCCCCAGTTTTATGTGTAGTTGTGGTAGCAAAATTTTGTTTGGTTCCATGAGAGGTGGATGTTGAACATTTTTCATCCCAGGCTCCAATGATTGACGAGGTGGCCAGTCTCTCCTGATGTAGTGGGAACCTCTTGTACGGCTGTCCCAAGCAGCAGTACTTGGTGTATCTGCCCTGCAGGCCCATCACAAAAACAACAACCTTTAGGTCACCACAGAGCTGCCATTGATGTTCATCATATTTCATGCATTGCAACATATGCTTCACATTCTCATAAGTTTCTTTCATATGTGGTGCATAGCCCACAGGAACTGATGGTTTCCTGTTACCATTATACAGCAAGACACATTTCAGACTCGTTTTTGATGAATCTATGAACAACCTCCAGTGACTGGGTTCGTAGTAAATACCAAGTGCTTCCATCAGACCATTAATATTCTTGCAGACCACTAAATCACCTTCCATTACGAAGAAATTGTTGAACTACTGCTGACGGTCACGAAATTTTGATATCTTCACATCAGCTACTAGGAGATTCCACTGTTGAAGATGAGAGCCTAGCAGCTCTGCCTTATTTTTGGGTAGTTCCAGATTCCTGACAAGGTCATGGAGTTCCCCTTTTGTTATGAGATGTGGCCTAGAGGAGTGGTCTTCATCAAAGTTTCAGTCATTCTGTAATCCAGCACTGCCATTCTTCTCTTCTTTCTCCTCACCACTTTCTTCATCTGACTAGAAGGATACTGAAGTTGGTGCATCAGGAACAGGTAGACCTTCTTCATGTGGAACTGGGTGAATACCTGATGGTTATTATTATTATTATTATTATTATTATTATTATAATCAAGGGGAAGCGCTAAACCCAGAGGATTATACAGCGCCTGGGGGGGGGGGGATGTGGAAGGCATTCAGGCTTAATTCGGGGAACTGGAGCACAGATCCAATTCCCTAAATCAAGAGCCCCTCACCAACATCAAGGAACCTTCCTTGAGGGGAAATACCTGATGGAATGTTTGGATATTCAATGGACCCCTTTTTTTTTTCTTTGACTAGCCCTTTTGTACTGGAGGTACCATGCAGAAATAACAATTGTTGGCATGACCTGTTGGCTCTCACCATGTCATTGGCACAGCCATTTGCTAAGGTTAGTAGCACAATTGTTGCAGCATATGTGTAGAGCCCAGTTCTTATCCTGGTCACCAGTCTTGCATCCAAAATATAGGTGATATGCCTTTCTAACCATAGCATTAAATGGCACTTCTGTGATGCAAAGGTCACCTCACCACAAATGTAGCAGAAGTTGTCTGCCCTATTCACACGAGTACAAGGCATTTGAAAGAAGAAAACGGCAAACAGTTAGAAGATAAACAGAATTTATTCATTAATTTATCATTATAATACAGAGCATGACAGCTATGCAGAAATATTTATGCGCTATATCATTCAGTAGGAAAATAAAGTTAATATAATAAGCCTCACTTGCATGTCAGTAGCTTGCTCAGTGAATATTTATTATAAGAAAATCGCCTACCTTTCACCTCAAAATATAAACTTGCACAGCACAAACCACCTTCTATGACTGCTGGAACAATAATGAAGGGCAGTGAAACTGTGAGTGTGGTAAGAAACAACACTGCCGCAAGCCTGTTGGAACCTGTTGTGACACGTCGGTGTATATTGAAAAGTAGAGCTAACAAACAATTTTAACCATGATATTCATTATCAGTGACCTAAAATAGTTGGAAATTGCTACTCTGGTCTCGGAAGCATTTTGGTTGTTGACCAGTGTATAATTTTTACATACACTCTTCCCTCACCCTTGCTTCCTACCTTTCCCCAATGCAAAGGAACTATGCATCCTCTCTTAGATAGCTTCTTTTCTTTCATACATATTTTGTATAAATACACCAACCAATACAAAATTATACCCTCATCTTCTTTCAGCGTCTCAGTCTTAGACCATTAATGCATGTTGTTTTACCCTCTTTCAATCTACCAACCTCCACACAAGTTTTCTTTACACTCACCTCTTGGTTTTTCCCATCATCCTAACAGATTTAATTCCTCCTTGCCTTATGCATGAAATCTCTGCCTCCTTTTCATCATTCGCTTTTAATAGTTTCTCAGAACATTTTCTCTTTAGTACCTCCATTTTCATTTTTAACTGCCACACCCATGCTTTCTCATCTTATTTCTCCCTCAAGACAGAATTTGTGCACTTGCCTTACAAAGCAAGGATTTTTTTCCGAACAAGCTGAGCATGTGATGAAGAAAAAGATGCACATTTCAGAACAAGCTTCTAGTGGAACAACATTTCACTCTGTTAAAGACTTTATCAAATCATGAAAAACCTCTAAGAGAGCAAAATATTGTCCCAGTGAGAGCCTGTCCTGCAATGTTTTTCATTTCTTCAATATTGTCAGCAATTTGTTGTTTGGATCCAAGCTCAACAAATATTGAATTTTTTGCTATAACTGCAACAAGGTAGTGTGAGCATCATCAAGTTAATATGCAGTATTTCATTAATGTTAAATCATTTTAATTAAATTTAGGCTGACTTTAACAGGTTGGGTAGAATTAATTAATATTACATAGCATAAATTTTAGCAAGGTTTAAGTTGCTAAGTTTTGGTGCAAAATTAAAATGTTAATTTATGTGAATATGTATTGCAGGAACTATCATAATTGACTTGGCTTCTATTTTTTGAATTTCCTTGTATGCAACCAATCATTAGTCATCGTATTTATTTTGAGGATTGATTTGTATAATTTAAGATTATATAATTAAGTAATACAGTCCTCTAATGCTGGGATTATCTAATCTGACATTTAACAAATTTAATGCATTTTATTGCAGCAATCGAAGATGTTAGCCCGTGGGCATGACCAGACTACATCATCTGGTGAGACCCATGAAAATGAGCCAGCTGCAAAAAAACAACGGTTGAATAATGGTGCTCCGCCTCATGGACCCATACATGGCACCCCCTCCCATGGTGGTCCTCCCCATGGTGGACCTCCACATGGGGGCCCACTTCATGCTGGGGCATCCCAGTCTGGTGGAGCAACAGGAGACATCAACGACTTTCAGATGGTACAACAACTTCCCAGTATAAAAAAGACGGAATCCCCTGTGCCTACAGGTGCAACTACCTCTGCCTCGAATGGCCCTCCTATAGATGATGTTAAGAAGGAGCAGCAAGATCTAGACATCACCCTCCTTGATGACATCGAAGACTTTAGTAATATTGGTGATATTGAGGACATGGGGATCAATTTTGATCAGTTCATGAGTGATTTAGATTTTGACAATATTAAGCAAGAAAATAGTAACTCTGGTTTGGGTGATTTTGTGAAAGAGGAATCTGTAGACAATTTATTTGATAACGAACCCTCTAGTGTTAGTAGTGACAGTGGTGTTGCGAGTGGGAATGCCAATGCCCAGAGTCCCCAAATAGCTATGAGCAAGGGCGGTGGTACATCCACCTCCTCAGCCTCTCCAGTGTTTTCACAGTATCCAGGAACTCCCCCCGTGTCTCATACCTCTACCCCACCTACCTCCTTCACCCCAACCTCATTCAATCCCACCTCCACTTCTAGCACGTCTGGTTCCCCAACTCCATTCTCCACCACCAGTAGTGTGCCAAAAATGCGTATGGCTCAGTCGGATATGATTCCTGCTGCCCAGACTCTGAAACAAATGGCAGAGCAGCATCAGATAAAGATGGTGTCTACTGGGCCTAACAATATTCGGCCTGGTTTTGCTGACTATCAGTTAAATAATATAAATAACCCTGGTGGGCCTGGTATGATGGCTCAAAGTGGGAGCATTAATAATCAAATGTATACTAGTAACATGAATCAAACAAATGCCATGTACAATAATCAAAATAGTGGTATGAGTGAAATGGAAATTAAAAAGCGTCAACAACTAATACAACAACAAATGGCACAACAGCAACATCATCAACAACAGCAACAGCAACAACAACCACAACAACAGCAATCACAGCAACAACAACAGCAGCAAGCCCAGCAGCAACAACCAGGGTCCCAACAGCAAGCACAAATGCAAGGAGGGATGGTGCCATACCAAAATCGTATGTCACCTATGGGTTCATACCCCAACTCTTCTCAGCCTGGTACTTTAACACCTCAGCAGTATCAGATGGCTGGAGCCATGGGGGCTGGGGTTAGGGGCCCCTATCCTGGTGGACCTCGGGGCCCATCACCTATACCACCAGGATCACAAGGAGGAGGGCCTTCACCCATGACTGCTGGAGCGCAGGTTAGTAAAGTAAATATATTACTTGCAGGTTATGTTAGATTGTTGTGGCCAGATATAAATGTAGTGTACAATATATTGGTAGAAATTATATTTGCAATAGGCAAGTATTTCAATAAACTGTTTTTTTTTTTTTTTTGCTTTATTTAATGCTAATATTATAACATCTTTATTATTTTCACGTGAATTTGAATGAGGGATGCCTAGCAGACTAATAAATTTTTCTTTGGACAAGAAATTATTCTCCAGTTTGGTTTCAGTTAGATTCTCTTTTGTCAGGTTTCTTCTCATTTATTGTGTCCCATGGTTTCTAATTTTTTAAATTACCCATCTATGCTGGTATATATAAATTCTTTTATAATTTGTTTATCTCTTTAAAATATGGATGGGTCTTTTTTATCATGTTCCCTGTGTACTATTCTCATAAGCATTTATTGGGCCATTTTGACTGTTACTTTGTAGAAAAGTGTTTATTTTCCTTTATTTAATTTTTTACAGTTCATATGCATTGTACAGTATTTTTGTTTTTTCGTCTCTTGTTATGTCTTGCTTAATTGCTCTTCTAGTTGTTGTTTTGATTATCTGTGCCCCTGACTCCCTTTAGCAATTCTTCATTATGCTGGACCTAAGTCAGTATTAATAATAGCAAGGTGTTCTAATTTTTTACATTACCTGATTCACCAATATTCTGCTGTGTTTCTTAACTGCTGAAGTTAGCTTCTGAGCATTTTGTGATTACACAGAAAGTTCTCAATTTAATGGCCTAATGGGGGTAGCAGGTGGTTGGTAATGGCAATTATGGTAGATAGAATGAGATTGTTCTGTCATGATTATAACAATAATCGATGGGCTTGGTCCAGTTTTTCCACATTGATTGTGCCAGAAGATTTTGTCCCATATTTCTGTTAATTCAAGAGTTTACTATGTCGGTTTGTCCTGCTTCCGCTTCATCTTTTTTGGTTCTTAATGGTATGCATTATTTCTTTTTTGTACAACTATAAACAGCATCCATTTAATCTCTCATTGACAGTTTCCACTATTAGCTTAAAACATATTATCTTTTTTGGTCTGTGTTTGTCATGGTGATACTTTTTTTACCTCATATACTTTTATTTTTTGGCTTTACTTCATTGCATTCACACAAATCTTTGTCTCTCTTTGATTTATAGTAATCTGCATCTCACTCAGTTTTATTGTCTGGTTTATTGTACAGTATCTTAATTAGTTGCTTTTTGTTTTATTTCACTTTAACATCCCAGCCATATGGATAGGACTCTAAAGAAAGTTTACAGTCTTGTTACACAGATGTAGGTTTAAACCGTCATGCTACTCATGGGTTATTACATATGTGAACACATATACACATGTTTATTTTATATGTAACATTCAGTAAGAAGATTGTTTTGGGGGGGTCAGATTGCTTTTAGTACTAATCTAGATTGGGTTACCTGTCCTTCCCTGACAGCTGGGTGGTCAAATGGGAGCAGATGGCAAAATGAGTAATGAGATGTTCTACCAGGGCCAGATGAGTGGGCAGTATGCTTTGAGCCAGCCACAACCCCCACGATATCCTGGTCAACAGATGATGGGCCCAGGCACCATGATGCGGCATGTGACTCCAGCAGGGGGTCAAATGGTGGGTCAGACAGGCCAAATGATGTCTCGACCACCACCGCCTGAATATCGGCAGGTGGCACTATTGCAGCAACAGCAGCAGATGATGGGTCAACCTATGCCTCAGCCAATGACCCAGATGGGACAAAGCATGGGTCAGATGAGTTACCAAGGCATGCGGCCCAGTATGAGACCGGGTATGGTTAGTGGTCCTATGGTTAATATGGGGTCAAGCCAAATGATGGGTGGCATGACTCAACAAACATTACCCCCTAATATGCCTACCATGAAGCCTGGTATGGTACCCACCACAACCATGAATCCCACCTCCAGTATGGCAAGTAGTACCATGGCTGGGGCTACTATGCCTACTATGAGTGTGGGAACTATGTCAGCCAGTAACATGAGTAATAGCTTAGGTCAGGTTAGCACAGCAGGTACCATGGGTATGGTTAGTCGCACACCCATGGCCACAGGTGGTATGTTGCAGCGACCTAGACCACCTAATGTAAATATAGGCCCGGGACCTGGTGGACTTAACATTGGAACACAGATGCCACCTTCAAGACCAGAGTGGCGGCAGATTATGATGCAGGGAGGTCAAGGCAACATGCAAATGATTGGCCCAATGAGACCAGGATATCCTCAGCAACAACCACAGCAAGGTTAGCATTTTAAGTATTCAGTAATTTCTAATTAAAATTATAATGTAACTACAGATTTTCATTACTAGATCATTGTCAGATTCTTTTATATTTTTCTTTCTTTCTTTCAACAAACCGGCCGTATCCCACTGAGGCAGGGTGGCCCAAAAAGAAAAACAAAAGTTTTTTTTTTAAATTTAGTAATTTGTACAGGAGAAGGGGTTACTAGGCCCCTGCTCCCGGCATTTTAGTTGCCACTTACAACACGCATGGCTTACGGAGGAAGAATTCTGTTCCACTTCCCCATGGAGATAAGAGGAAATAAACAAGAACAAGAACTAGAAAGAAAATAGCAGAAAACCCAGAGGGGTGTGTGTGTATACATATGCTTGTACATGTATGTGTAGTGTGACCTAAGTGTAAGTAGAAGTAGCAAGACATATCTGAAATCTTGCATGTTTATGAGACAGAAAAATGGACACCAGCAATCCTACCATCATGTAAAACAATTACAGGCTTTCGTTTTATACTCACTTGGCAGGACGGTAGTACCTCCCTGGGCAGTTGCTGTCTACCAACCTACTACTACTTTTATAGTTAATTAAAAAAATTGTACCTTTAATATACATAAGTTACACATAGACATAATCGAGATAATTTTCTTTTAACAGGAAAAGCCTGGAATTTGTATTTTTATATGCCATTTGATGGTACTGATGTGATGTTTCTCTCACACAGGTGCCATGATGAGCCAGGGTGGTCAAATAATTGGAATGCAACGGGCACCTAATCAGATGATGAACATCATGGCCATGCAGCAAGGTCCATCCATGCAAGGTGGACCTGGTATGCAAGGAACCCCAGGTATGCAGCCAGGACCAGGAATGCAACCAGGTCCTGGAATGCAACAAGGACCAGGAATGCAACCTGGTCCTGGTATGCAGGGGGTCCTGGGATGCAGGCTGGACCAGGTATGCAAGGTGGACCAGGAATGCAAGGAGGCCCAGGAATGCAAGGAGGCCCAGGAATGCAAGGTGGACCTGGAATGCAAGGAACAGGAATGCAAGGTGGCCCAAGGATGCAAGCTAATATGGTTGCCTTGACACAGCAAGGACAGGTATGTGCCGAATTTACTTGTACATATGTTACTTTTAACAAACATGAAGGAAAATTATTTGTAACTAATATTTTGGCTTTTTCTATATGTATTTTTCCTATAAGAAGGAATGTTGTACTAATTATTTGTCTTTTGGGCATAATGATTTTGTAAAATAAGAAATAGAGTACAGTATTTAAAAATCTGTTCTTCAACAACAAACTCTTCCTGTATATGACGTGGATACATAGTTGCCTTCTCTGTGGCCTGATCCGTTGACGGCTTACTGAACAGCCTGATCAAACAGGTGTTTTCAATTTGCATTTGATTGTAGGCACTGCAGCAAGGCTGATCATGTAAAATTTCCTGGAACTTTATTTGAAAAATCTTCTTCCTAGATCTTAATTTATAGTGTGTCTGTTTTAATATAATTGTCCCATCCTGCTTGTCATTGGATCTTTTACACTTGCACACTTTTCCCATGTCTCTGGAAAAGAGTTATTTCAAGTGTATAGATTTGGTACGAGTTTCTCCTACTTTTTCTGTGATGTATATTTCTTGCTTGCACTCGAGTGATTACAGTTTCAGAATTTTTAGGTACTTCCAATATTTTTGGGGTGGATGCATGCAGTTCTTTAGGTTACTTGTTTTGCCAACTTTAAATGAAACGTCGAATCACAATCTTCATAGAACAGCACGAAGCGGAAAGACCATGCTCGTTGCAGTTGTTGAACCATTATGATAGAATTTAGGAGGCCTTTGAAGAAAGTCAAAATGTGGAGATGGTGTACATGGATTTTGCAAAGGCATTTGACATACATTCATGGAGAGTTATATCACATTAAAAGATGTTAATTGGTATAATGGGAAAAGTAGGCAAGTGCATATTCAGTTTTCTGCAGATAGAATAACCAACACAAAACAGTACACAGCAGAGAATTTAGCCTTAGCTGTGTAAAAGGCGTAATACCCCAAGGGATGGTCCTCATAGCAGATATGGATAAAAATGCCCAGCCAACTTCATATCATTTGCAGATGATACAAAAAGTAAGCATGAAGTCCCCTTAGCAGAAGACACTGAAAAAATGCAGGAGGATTTAAGCAACGTTTTCCAGTGGGAAGTAGAAAACTAAGTTTTCAATGTTGACGACAGATTCTTGTTCAGATATGGAAAAATGAAGAACTCCCAAGGGACAGAATTTACAAAACACACGATCACCCCCAAATAAAATGAAAGATGATCTGAAGGACCTGGATGTAATAATATTGGCTGACCAGTTGTTTAGAGAACATAATAAGGCAAATTATTAAAGCTGAGTAAATGTCATGGTGGAATGAGAACATTCAAGATCAGTATAATATTGCCATTGATGATGCTATTCATTTCACTTGTGTTCTCTTGACTGGAATACTGTTTGGTGTTGATGGTACCATTCAGAGGAGGGGGAGATGGCAGAACTGCAACAGATACAGATATTTTTTTATTGCCTGCATAGGGCCAACAAAGCACTCAAACTATTGTGAATGCCGAAAAGTTCTGAATACTGTTATGTATTCTCAGGAGAGGATATATAGATGATATATAGTTGTACATGGAAGATATTTGAGGTCCTTATCCCAAACCTACACAGTACCATAATAATGTTATGGAGTGAGTTATGGGAGGCAGTGCAAAATATACCCAGTGAAGGGTAAGAATGCTGTGGGCATAAAAAGTGTAAACTGTATCAAGATCTATGGACCCAGAATAAAGGACAAGTGTTATTTATATAGGCAAGGCCTGGAGACATGATTAATGAACAGAGGAAAGGTTGCTTTAGTGGTTGGAATGCCTACAGTGTTTATTTTGGACTTTTTTGCCCATTATAGGACAGTTCTGATAGTTAAATGGGCAGTTTCTTGCTCAGGTAATAGAACAAAAGGCATACTAGCAAAATGGTTAGGAATTGCATTGAATTGAGCATTGGAATTGGCTTAAAATAGGACTCAAAGTGGACAAAATCGCTGATACATTTGGCTAAATATCTTTAGATTCTTCACCTTCCTTTACTTGCCAGATCAACAGTTTCCCTGACTTTTCACTGATGGAAAATCAGCAAGATGATTCACCACACTAGGCCATATTTTTCCTTGAACAAGCTTTTATTGTTGATCTTGGTACGTGATCCCATGTTCTTTTCACAAAGGGGATTGCATTTACAGTGTTAAATTTGTGCTGAAACTCTGGCACTTCACTGTCTGTCTCATCAGTTGCTGCCATTAGTTAACCCTTTCAGGGTTGGTGCCGTACTAGTACGCATAAATTCTAGCGCCTTCAAATCTAGCAAGAGAAAGCTGGTAGGCCTACATATGAAAGAATGGGTCTATGTGGTCAGTGTTTACCTGGAGAGAGTTCCGGGGGTCAACGCCCCCGCGGCCCGGTCTGTGACCAGGCGCAGTATAAAAAAAATCCTGCAGCACACAGTGCATAATGAGAAAAAAAAAACTGACCGTGTTTTTGCTTTAAAACAGGAACTTTGCAGTGTATTTTTGTATGCTATTTATGGTTGTATTCTAGTTTTCCTGGTCTCATTTTATAGAATGGAAGACATATTACAGAAATTGAGATGATTTTGATTGGTTTCCCAATGAAAAGTACCTTGAAATTGAGCTCAAAGTAGCAGAAATGTTCGATTTTTGCCAAAGTTCAAAAGTAAACAAATCATGCCATGCGTCCAATGCAGTAGTCTGCATAACAGTAAATCTTCTAGAAGACCCCTAAATGCAAGATTTTTCAGGGATAGGTACATCCTCGCTTCAAAAATAAAGTTATTCTTGAAGCACTTGGTAAAGGCTTCAGTCACCCATTGTGTGGTGTTAGACTTTCAGATAACAGGCAACTTCATTTGTACTGTATCTGTGATTTCACTGAGGCTGTTTTCATTATAAATACAATATTGAATTGCTGGATTACCTAACAATAAGCACAATTTCATTAGTCCAAAAGACAGTTCTTTAGTTGAGTTCATTTGTACTGCAGTTGTCTGTGTGGCAGCTACATGATGTTACGCTTTCTCATATAGTTCTCGGCTCCCTAATATAAACTACTGAAAATGTAGCTCCATTGCTTTGTAGCTGTTAGTTTACAGACATTTTATATTATGGTTCAGTAGTCTTATTTAACATTATACTGTATACGTATACATATTTTTATTTGATTAGTACATGTACTGGCAAATTTTTTTTATTTGCACCCTGTATTTTCTGTCAAGTACATGTAACAGTAACCTTTCATTGAGAGAGTTAAGTATTCTTTATACAGTACATACAATTATATTAATAAATGATGAATGAGAAATATATGTGACATCGGTATTTTTATTTCCAAAATAGTTCCATATGTGAAGTAGGCTTCTCCAGTCGAACACAGAGGTGATTTTGAAGTGTTCAGTCTTGCAACTTTGACAGGTTGTCAGTTCCTTAGCTTCAAGCTAAGGGATGTTCTGCCAAGGCTAAGGAAGTGAACACCATCTGTCAAGGTTACCTCGCCACTTCCACCATCTCCAGTATTAAAATCACTTCTCTGTTAAAATGAAGAACCCTGCAGCACAAACAAAACTTTCGGAATTAAAGATACCAAAGTGATGCATATGTTTCTTATTCATCAACTTGTTGATATTTTATGCCATTACTAATGTAATATGACATAATGAAATTTTGGATGTGGTAGAACCTTATACGGATGCTTTTAAAAGGTAACGTGTATCGTTTCTAATATTTTTTGTAATGCAATATATGGCTAGGTTCAGAAGTAGGATTCATTTAAGGACTTAGGTTACTGTCATTTAAAATGATAAGTTCTTTACTTTTCCAAAGGCAGATCATATTTGTACATGGTCTAGTTTTCATTATATATGGAGGACCAGCAGCTTACCAACTCTGTACCTGTTGGAATTTTTAATGAGTTGCAACTCCTTCTCTGTAGCTTCTAGTGAAGAAGTTAATGGGCATTAAATATTTCACAGATGTGCAGAATGGATGCTGTTGAGGATGTATTGTATCCCTGTTATATTTTGAGGTCACTATATATTGCTGAAAGCTCTTTGTCATATGTTTTAAAATTCTTGCTAGTATATCATTTGCTTAATTATTATTATATTTACTAAAAAAGCTCTGCACCTGTTTGGGTCATTCAATGCTACATCACTTGCTTTATGGCTGTTGTCAATGAAATTCAACCCATTCTGCCCAAAGCCAACTATTTTTGCTTTTTAAGCATTTTTGGTGACGTTCAAGATTTAACGAGGGTTTGAGTTTTTCAATGATTCCATTCCTTGCTCGTGCACGAGAAATAAAGAACTTATCTTGATGTTACAGGCAGACTCAGCCAAGATACAGCAGACAGCTCTTTCAAGTGTCAAAAAGGTAACAATACAGTTGATAACATAAATATTTAAGAAATATGGTTCTTACATGCTTCTTACCTAATTGGTTTCTTTCTACAAAATCTTATAATTTTTTTTCAGGAAAGAAACAGGATTTAGATTTGGAAGGCTTAAAGCTGTAGAATTCTGTAACTTAATTGCTGTATAGAAAATTGGCTGGAAAAAGGGGAACAAAGGGTCTTGAGGGAGGGAAAAAATTTAATGTTGTTTATGTGAAGTACAGAAAATGTCAGAGGGGTAAGGATACGCTGTAAAAATTAAACGTGAATTAGATTAATGCTTAATGTGGGTATTATGTAAGTGCACCTGGTTAATCTGAAGTGAAAAATGTTGACAACATACTGGGATTATTGCTCAAGATATAGAAATGGTTAATGTATATAGATAAAATTATTTAATATGAAAAATCCCTATTGGGTATTGATTTTAATTACTGAAAACTTATTTTCAATATATGATCAGCAAAGAAAACACAATGAATATTTTACCTAATTATCCTGTATTTTAATTGGTATATTAGCTGTAATTCATCTGCAGCTGTACCATTACTCACTTTATAAGATGATCACATTACTAGCACTTGCTGTGGATGAAGGCACAATTGATAGTGATTTGCTCAAATCGTATCTTAGCAGTTTATACTGTTTAATGCCTGGGATCAAACTTGGGGCCACCAGAAGCTATGAACTGTGTTATACTTTATCACATATTATATTATGAAGAAAAAATGGACATCATTTAAATGTAGAAATTATTTTAGTATCATATTCTCTAATGTAAGCTGTTGGAATTCTTGATTAACATTTTCTTAAATTTCAGGTCCGGATGGGTATACACATGAGCCAAGCTGGAGGGATGGGGGGTGCTCAAGTGACCTCTCAGTACCCTGGACAACAAGGGCAGATGACTTCTATGGGGCAGATGCCCCCTGGACCTAACCAGATGTTAACCAATCCAGCTGCACAAGCCAGAAATCCTGCAGCTATGGCTGGTATGACTGGTGCTCGCAGCCCGGCGGCTATGGCTCAAATGAGTGGACCTGGCCACCCCATGAGTCCTGCAAATAGGGGACAGATGGGTGGGGCCAGCCCTGTCAACATGGGTCAAATGAGTGGTCCTGGCCAAGCTCCCAGTCCAGCCAATATGGGGGGTATGGCACATCCTCGATCTCCTGCTACCATGGGCCAGATGCATCCTCGCAGTCCAGCCACTATGAGCCAGGGAGGACCAGCTAGACCACTGAGCAACCCTGGAATGGGTCAAGGAGGCCCAACACGACCCTTGAGTAACCCTGGTATGTCTCAGCAGCAGGGACAACAACCAACACAAACAACAGCAGCAGGACCAACATTAGGAGGTCAGACTCCTGGAAGTACTGCAGGACCCTTGAACCGTGGATCACCAGGTGGTATGAACCAAAATCCCAGCAGTATGAGCCAAAATCCTAGTGGCATGAACCAAAATCCTGGTAGCATGAGTCAGACCCCTGGTGGTCCTGCTGGCTCACGGCCTGGCCAGAGTCCCATGACTCAGGTACAGCCTATTCAAGGGCCAGGAAGTGGGCCCCAGGCTAATATGAACATGAGTAGGGTGAAAAATGGCCCTGCAGCAGTGAATAACGGACCTAATGCACCTCAAACCTCAGTGGCTAATCAGAGGCCCGCCAATGATGGTAATAGTAGTATACGGACATCACAACCATCAACGCCCAACCCGCCCAACTCAAGTGGCAGTGCACCACCAACAGACTTTGAATTTGACTTTGGTGAATTTGCCTCATTGATAAATGATTAAGGTGGTTATTGGGCATGGGTTTGGTGCCTCGTGTCAGTGCTGTATATATGAAGCATTCCTGTAGAAGTGTTATATAGTGTACAGTCTTAATTATTATTATTTTATTATTATTGTGTCAATAATTATCAGTGAATGGTCCAAGAAATCGAGCGAAGACAAGTAATGTAGTGTAATGATGAGGACTTGCCATATCATATAGTCTTACTGCCAAGTATTACAACCCCATACCACCAGAGAGCGCAGCCATTTTGATACAAGCAGGAGTGCTACATTCCATAATCCCTACACTGGGGCAAATCTAAAGTCATCATCCTCAGTTAAGTGGCAACCACAAATTTTGTAGCCAAGCTCATAAGCCACAATTATGATCATTTGCCCAGGAGAGTGAATTAGGTACAAGACAAAATTATTCATTTGCTCATTGTAAACCAAAAGACTGAACCTAGTTGGGGTATTTTTCCATGGTCAGTGGTGTAGCTTAGTGAGGGATGATGTGCCTGAGTAGTCACCATGGGCTGGACATAGTTTAACTGGTTTTAATCATATTTCTCTCCATGACATGGGCCTTGGAGCATTCTTATTTTCCCCAACTTTTTTTTTTTTTTACATTTTTTATTTTATTTGGTAAATATGCATTAAAGATTATACAGAGTCTGTTGGATGTCTTGTATGGCACCAAATGTTACTTGTATATATGTCAGATATCAGTGCATTTAAAAATACATTACATCCATGATAATTTGAACTTCAAGGCCCTCTTTGTGCCAAGTAAGTGTACAAAACTTATAATTTGTGACATGAACAAGTTCTTTTCTTATTACATAGACTGTCTTGTATTATCAACTGAGAGTGTTGGTCCTTGTATGCCCCAGCAAAGGTGACTGTAGCTATGTACTCTAATGTAGGTGGTTTTTGTAGAATTTTCCTACTATTGTAAATTAGCATCACAAGGAACACTAATTTTTTTTTCTGGGTAGACTTTCCACAACCATCACACTTCCATTTTCCTCCTCCCTCAGCCTCTACCATTATCATCAACATTTCCACCCCTACCTTGTTTAGTGATGCCATGTGTCCCATAATGCAGTGCAAAGGCACTTGGGAGAAATGATCTTCAAATGTAGACTATATTTATTTAAAAGTTTTATGATAATGTTAAAAACTTGGAAAAAAAAAAAGTGCTCATAAAAAAATATTCTCCCAGGTCCTGGCCATACTGCTTGCAACTGAAGTGCAATGGTAAGATACCGAAGCTCAGCATGCCTTATTTTCCACGCACACATCCATCTCCCTAGCACCACTGGCAATGGACATGGTAGCTGCGACTTGTGCTGTGTGTCTGGACAGTGATTAGTCACCAGTATTATCTTCAAACTCTGGCACACTGCACTTGGTGCTTTGCCCATACCATTTTGCCCTAAACTGTTGTCTATGCAGTATTAGTACCATTGTTTATTTTGTTTCATTTGAAGAAGTTACATTATGTCAATATATTTGTCAGGGAATATCACCTGGTGTGGGTCTCATGACCTGCTAAAGGGTGCCATTGACCCCACTGGGGGCATGGCAAAAGCCAACCGCGGTCATGCGGTGCTGGGGATGGTGGTTCTATAGACAGATGCAAAAATAAAAGGGGTGGCCATTGGCCCTGTGGTGGGCAGCGGCAGCAGCGACCGCTGACTTACCGGTGCTGGATTCGATGGTCTGATTTTTACCAAGATTTTTTATAATTAATTACCTTTTCAAAACAGTGAATAAAAATCTGGAGATGTAGGCATGAAGAAGCTTCACATCAACACTGGAAAGAAACACAAAACTAAACTATTTTTATATATATTACTTGTGCAGCATAGGACAAGAAAGACATTGTGCTGAACCTACAACATTGCATCATATTCCTGTCATAAAAAAATTCCGTTGGTTTATGCCGTACATTTCTACCATTTTGTACAGTATCATCTTCACCCAGTGATTCTCAGGTATTTTGCAGAGACCCAAACTACAAACCAATCCCCCACATATAATTATATATTTATTTGTCTTCTACAACCATTATAAATTCTGTCTGTTTTTTCTTTTGCAAGTGATCTTGTCATTAGTATTGTTATATTCTGGAATCTTTTCTGGGATGTGACATTTTTAGGTGCATTTTCTTCCATATACTTTATCCCTCTGGGTCTGTACGGCAAAATCAACTGAAAGGCATGAGAAGCCCTCTGCTGTAATCCTGCAACGAGAATCACACCCTGCATATGTATATCATGACAACAACAGAGAATGTAATAGCATAAGGTGTACCCACAGACTGATTTATGTAGTATCCTGCCAGTTCTATATGATGGTGGTTGTTCTTGGGCGTGCTTCTCACAGTTGTGTGGGTGGCAGTACGGCAGCGTGAACACAGGTCCTTCCTTGAGTGTGTGCTACATGTTCGCCAGTGTACAAACTCTAGTTTACTAGTCCATCATATAAAGGAATGAGGGGAAGATGTTGACCTGTCCATTTTTATTCATTTATTGGGAATCTGAACATTTCTTGAAGGAAATAAACTTTCTTTAAAATATAATTTTTTTTTTTTAAATAGAGCAGCATTGAAAGTCTCCTTTAAAAAATGTTATTTTCTCTTAAAGAAATGATTTTGGACATTGCAGGTGTTGCCCTTCAGACGTGCCCATAAAGTCAGTGAAAACACAGGTTGTGTAGCAAGTATCTTTTCCAGAAGAAATATTTTTAAATGTTGAAAGTTTCAAGTGTACAAATTTAGCCTCTATTTTGAAGGCAGTGTTTTCACTGACTTTTGGTACATCAAGTTTTATAATGTAAAAATAGAAGTTTGTGCATATGTGATACCACCATTTAGTTTGAATTTTTGGTAACTTGAGGAATCAGTTTCTTTTCCAACTTTACAGAAGTGGAAATGAACCTTAACAGCTAACTACCAAAGTCTCATAATTGGTGGTCTAATCACAATACAGTACAGAAAATTATAAAAATTGGGCATCAAAGCATTTTATGACTACTACTACTACTACTACTTCTATTACTACTACTACCACCACAAGTACTATTGCTGTTTAGAAGTCTTTTTTGACGTAGGCTTCTGAAAATACACTACACGAGTACTTTACATTTGTGATATTTTTTATTTTTATTAATTAAAAAACTATTACGGTAAGTTTAGTAGTACAAATCCTTGTGTAGTTAATTCATTAGTAAAGTGCACCTAATTTGAATTATTGTGAGGCTTAGTTCATCATTTGTTTCAATAAGTGGCTGATGCTCTTGCACACTTATTCTTTTAAGTGCAATTTCCAGACTTCTGAAAATCCTTTTATGTATTTTAATTTATTTGACCATAGTTTTATAATAATTTAATATCAGAAAACGATTTTTATATAGTATGTGTTTGTAAAAAAAAAAAAGTGTTCCAAAATGAAACTTGATTTGACAATAGAATCCAGAATTTTATTCAGACATTTCTGGGTCCTTAAATGTCAGAGTATATCTTTCTTCACTCTGTACCTATCATCCCTTTTCACAAATCATGCTTTGAATGCCCAGGAAAGGGTAAAACCTGTGGCTCAGATTAAAGTATCTGAAACCTTGTGGTTCCTTATTGAGTTTTATATAACATAATTATAATTTAACTTTTGACTTGGATACCACTCTTCACCTCACATTTATCTGAGCTACAGGTATTGTCTTGTGACAAACATTTTTGTGACCCCAGACAGTGCCGCACCGCCACCACGACAGTGTCTTGCATCACCTCGCATCGTTTCATCGAATGCACCCCAGCCACCTTTGAGATCTTGATACAAAAGGGCTGTATTTATCATCAGGACTAGATCAGTATTCCTTCATTATGTATTTTGTAACAGTCTGCCAGTTATGGCTATACTTGATGTATTGTAATATTACTCCTTGTAAATATTTTCCAGAGGCTGTTTTTATGCAAGCTATATGATTGTTACGTCTATACAAACTGTGGTACCTAAGGTAATGAAGGTAATGATGTCCCAGGTCTGCCTCTCTAGGAAACTATTACACAGCCTGAGTGAAATTAACAAGAGACAAAGGTTGCTGAGGTGTTAGTGTCACATTTTAAACAAGTGGCACAACATACAGTTGAGGCGGTGGCTCGGTCATACTTCAAGAATACAGCAGCCATTCTTTAACCCCGCTGTGTCTTGTTGGCTGCTCACTCACTTAGTGTAAGAAATGGAATTGTAAGTTTGCAGGATGTAGCTTGAAGGGCACAGGAAAAGTGAATTCCTAAGAAATAGCTCCTAAGGGTACAAGGAAAGGATTGTATTCTAGGATGTAGGTTTAGGGGGAGGGCTTTTTACGAATGCCACCAAGCCAAATAAGGAAGAAGCAGGAAGGTGGGTGCGGCACAATGACCCCCTGGCCACACCTGTGACCGGATGATCTCAGCCGACGTACTTAGGTCACAAAGTCAATTGCTTTGTATCATGTCATCCACCAGCTGACATGCTATCCTTGCAGATATGTAAATATTGTTGTCATTTCAAATGCAATAAAATAGTTTCGGTCATATAGTTTTTTCTTGCATATAACCTTATAACCATGGTTTCTCTTCGGCATCAGTGTTACTGTTCCTTAAGAACACTTGCAAGGGCATGATATACTAGATTGGGCACTAAACGGCTTTTGTGACTATATTACTTTTTTTCGATTATAATAGCATGCCAGTTTACGAGATGTTTTATAAACAAATGAAATACCTAACAGAAATTGAATTATTATTATTATTATTATTATAATCAAAAAGAAGCGCTAAGCCACAAGGACTATACAGATACTAGTAACAGAAATTGAAGAAAATCATTTTTATATGAGAGTAAGAGCTATCAAGATTTAATTTAAATTGTACAGAAATGGTTGTAAATATCTTTAATTTGTTTCTTAAGGAGGTGCAGTGGTGCTGGTGAAGGGCTTTTGATTCAGAGGTGGGGCTATCCTTTCCTGATTACTTCCCATTCCCCAGGCTCTTTGTGACCCTTATGGGTTTAGTGCTTGCCGATGAATATATGTAGTCAACAGAAATAATCAGTATTGCAAAACTTAAGTTTGACAACCAAGAGCCACCCACAATGGTTTATTTAGCAGATCACTACTGAAATGAGAACTTGTTACCAACTCAACAACAGTGTCATGACTGCTAGCATTTCAGCCATATAGCAAAGTACTGCTGATAACAAGTATGTGTTTGATTTGTGCTAGCACTATTTGCTATTACTCACCTGCAAGTGGTTCGAACACCCCATTGAATACTGAATGACCCATATGAGTTTATTGCTTTACAGAAACACTGTAATAATAAATCATAATAATGAAATTCATGGTAGAGTTATTATTGAAAGAATTAAGGGTAAGATTTAGAGCAGGATCACTGATGAACAAGGAGGCTTTAGAAAGGGTAAGGAATGTGTAGACTTAGTGTTAAAACTGAAGCATATAAGTGAATAATATTTAGAAAAGGTTAAGAAAGTTTGCTTTCATGGATTTAAAAATGGGGAGAGACGATGTAAGTGTAAGGAATAGGTGGTAGGATACTAAATGCTTTTACTATGAGGATAATAAGGCTCAGTTCAGGATATGTTGGAGAAAGGGATATTATTCAATAATGAGCAGTGCTGTATGATCTTTATTGCTTTAGTGCTTAGTTATGATGATGATGTTCAACAGTGAAAGTAAGCCATAGACAGGATAAGTGATGTCACCATGGTTGTTTAACATATTTATAGATGGGGTTATAGAAGAAATAAATCTTAGGATGTTGGGGAGTGGTGTGGTATTAAAATAAGCAGAATCTAATACAAAAATGGGAGTTGTCACAGTTGCTTTTTGCTGATGCTGCTGCCTTTTGGGAGGTTCTGAAAAGTTGCAAAGGTCGGTGAACAAATTTGGGAGGGTACATAAAAGAAGGAAATTAAGTGAACATAGGACAGAGCAAGATGATGAAGGTAACAAACAATTTAGGTTATGAAAGACTGGAAGGAGGGAGTATGGAGGAAGTGAATGTGTTCAGATATTTGGAAGCAGACTTGTTGGCAGATAGGTATATGAAAAAACAAGGTGAAGCATAAAACTTATAAAGGGAAAAAGGTGGGTGGTGCACTAAGGCATCTGTGAAAATATAGAACATTATTCATGGAGGCAAAAAGAGGGATGCACGAATAGCAGCACAAATATTCTTATATGGGTGTGAAGCATGGGTTGCGAATGTTGAAGCAAGAAAGAGGCTGAAAGCAGTGGACAGTGTCATATCTGAGGGCAAATCATGATTTGTCAGACTAGGCAATGTTCTTTCCAATCTTCAAGTGTCCAGTTTTGGAGAGCCTGTGTCCAATGTAGATTCAATTTCCTGTTCTTAGCTGAAAGGAGTGGAACCTAGTGTAGTCTGCTGCTGTAGCCCATCCACTTCAAGGTTCGATGTGCTGTGTGTTCATAGATGCTCATCTGCATACCACTAGGTTAGGTAAGGTTCATCAGGAAATGGGACAAGTGTTTTCTGATGCGGGTCGTAGTCAGATGATGACCAGCTGTTGGAGCTTTGGTCATCTGACCAAGGCCTACCACTGGCTTAGCGGTCCACCCCCTCAAAAATTATGGTCATAGTTATAACCATTTAGTGAGAACACCTGCATACTACTATTGTAACATGTGGTTATTTGAGTTACTGACTTACTGTAATCTAATTGATAGCTTGCATCCATCTGGCCATTCTCCGACTTCTTTCATTTATCAAGATGTTTTCACTCATGGAAATGCCGCTCACTGGATGCTTTGCATTTTTCACACTATTCTCTGTAGACTTGAGTCTGTTGCACGTGAAAATCCCAGGAGGTCAGCAGTTTCTGAGATACTCAAACTATCCCATCTAGCACCAACAATCATTCCACACTCAAAGTCACTTAGATCACATTTCTTCCCCATTCTGATGTTCATTCTGAAAAAACAACCAATCCTCTTGACCATATTTGCATGCTTTTAGGCACTGAGATGCCGCCATGTGGTTAGTTGATTACATGTTTGCATTAACGTGCAAGTATACCTAATAAAGTGGCCACTGAGTGTGTACTCACCTATGTGTTGTTGCAGGGGTCGATTCAAAGCTCATGGCCTATGGTCCTGTGGGTGTGTGTGAATATGTATATACGGCCTCCTCACTTAATGATGGAGTTCTGTTCCTAAGATCATGTAGGTAAGGGAATTCATGGCTAAGTGAGGAGCATACTGTAATGGTAGTGGGACGAGGATGACAAAGTTGATCCCATGTATCAGAAATCTTCCCTATGAGGATAGGCTGAGGGCCCTGAATCTGCACTCTCTAGAAAGGCACAGAATTAGGAGGGATACGATTGTGGTGTATAAATGGAAAACGGGAATAAATATGTAAAGGAGATGTAAATAGCATACTAAAAATATCTAGCGTAGACAGGACTAGCAGCAATGGTTTTAAGCTGGAAAAATTCAGATTCAGGAAGGATATAGGAAAGCACTAGTTTGGTAATAGAGTTGTGGATGAGTGGAACAAACTCCTGAGTACCGTCATAGAAGCTAAAATGTTGTGTAGTTTTAAAAATAGGTTAGATAAATGCATGAGTGGGTGTGGGTGGGTGTGAGTTGGACCTGACTAGCTGGTGCTACTGGGTCAAAAGGCGTGCTCCTTCCTTAAGTGGAGGTGACCTGACTGGGTGGGCCATTGGTCTAAGCCGCAGGCTGACATCTACCTACTGCCCCACATGGGCCAGTAGGCCTGCTGCAGTGCTTCTTTTTTCTTATGTTCTTATCTTTGATATTGCTTTAATGTCACCTTTGCACCATTTATAACATTTCTGGTATATTCTTAAATGCTTATTCAGTAATGTATTATTGTAATAGTAAACTGGTCAGAGAGGCCGTCATAAGTCCAAGGCAACAGTAAACAAGTACGTCGCTAAGTGAGGAGAGGCATACAGTGGTGTGAGGCACCCACACCACCATATGTCTTTGGATTAAGGTAAAACACCTAGCTGTGATGTGTGCATTGTGCTGTCTCTGGAGGCAGTACAAGGTTCGTAGAGTCGAGTCGTGGCCTGCCTCAGTTTGGTAAATGATATAGTATATATATATATATATATATATATATATATATGTCCTTGGAGGCAAAGAGGGGAATGTATGAGAGTATAGTTTTACCAACGCTCTTATATGGGTGTGAAGCGTGGGTGATGAATGTTGCAGCGAGGAGAAGGCTGGAGGCAGTGGAGATGTCATGTCTGAGGGCAATGTGTGGTGTGAATATAATGCAGAGAATTCGTAGTTTGGAAGTTAGGAGGAGGTGCGGGATTACCAAAACTGTTGTCCAGAGGGCTGAGGAAGGGTTGTTGAGGTGGTTCGGACATGTAGAGAGAATGGAGCGAAACAGAATGACTTCAAGAGTGTATCAGTCTGTAGTGGAAGGAAGGCGGGTAGGGGTCGGCCTAGGAAGGGTTGAGGGAGGGGTAAAGGAGGTTTTGTGTGCGAGGGGCTTGGACTTCCAGCAGGCATGCGTGAGCGTTTTTGATAGGAGTGAATGGAGACAATGGTTTTTTAATACTTGACGTGCTGTTGGAGTGTGAGCAAGTAACATTTATGAGGGATTCAGGGAAACCGGCAGGCCGGACTTGAGTCCTGGAGATGGGAAGTACAGTGCCTGCACTCTGAAGGAGGGGTGTTAATGTTGCAGTTTAAAAACTGTAGTGTAAAGCACCCTTCTGGCAAGACAGTGATGGAGTGAATGATGGTGAAAGTTTTTCTTTTTCGGGCCACCCTGCCTTGGTGGGAATCGGCCGGTGTGATAATAATAATAAAAAAATATATATATATATTATATATATATATATATAATATATATATATATATATATATATATATATATATATATATATATATATATTATATATATACAAAACAACCACTCTGAAAGAATAGAGAAATTCCAAGCGCTTTCGTGACTACTCACATTATCAAGGAACTATATACAGTGGACCCCCGGTTAACGATTTTAATCCGTGCAAGAGGGGTAATTGTTATGCGAAATAATCGCTATGTGAATGAATTTTCCCCATAAGAAATAATGGAAATCAAATTAATCAGTGCAAGACACCCAAAAGTATGAAAAAAAAAATTTTACCACATGAAATATACATTTTCCCACACACAAAGAGAAGGATACATGCACAATAGTAGAGTAGTACATGCACAGTATATATTGTGTATGTACTAGTCTACTAAATGAAGAATAAATGACACTTACCTTTATTGAAGATGCAGCAATGACTGATGAGACACTGTGTCCTGGGAGTGCCTTTTCCTCCTGAGTACTGTAGGTCCTGTTTGGCATTTTCTTCCAGAACAGGCCTTATCACACTGTGTATGCCACTACGATTCTTAAATCTCTCAAACCAACCTTTGCTGGCTTTAAATTCACCAATATGAGCACTAGTTCCAGGCATTTTTCCCTGTTCACCTGGGTGTTAGTCGACTGGTGTGGGTTGCATCCTGGGAGACAAGATTAAGGACCCCAATGGAAATAAGTTAGACAGTCTTCGATGACACTGACTTTTTTTGGGTTATCCTGGGTGGCAAATCCTCTGGGGTTAATTGTTTCTTGGTATTCTCAATAAGCCACACCAACAACGGTGCTACAGCAGCAGCAGCAGCAGCTGACAGTGCAGCAGCAGCAGCAGCTGTACCACCAATAGTAGCGATGGTTTGATTGGGGTTTATTATACAACCTGGCCAGCTCGGAGACATGCACTCCACTTTCATACTTATCAATGATCTTTTTCTTCATCTCTATTGTAATTCTCACCCTTATTGCTGTAGGGTTGGCACTAGAAGCTTTCTTGGGGCCCATGGTCACTTATTTTCCAGAAAAAGCACCGAAAACACTGTAATAATACGAAATATTCCGATTGTATGCTTGGATGTTACCGCGGAGGCTGGCTGGTAAATAATGCCACCGGCGGAACATGTGAGCGTGGCTCAGGCCGCACATTGGACGCGTCTCGGACGAAAATCGGTAAGCGGGTTTTTAAGCGGTATGTGAGGCAAAATTTTTGCAATTAAAGTAAGCGGTATGCGAAATAATCGCTATGTGATGCCATCGTTATGCGGGGGTCCACTGTATATATTTTTTTTATTTTTAAAAAAAATATATATATATATATATATATATATATATATATTTATATATATATATATATATAATGTATATGTATATATATACATATCTGGCACCTCTGCCAGAGAGAGGCTGTGGGCATCCTGCTCTGTGATTTTGGTACAATATCGTCCAATCAAGAACACCTACCAGGATTATCATCAACAGGCTGGTGTGTGAATATCTGCTGGTCGTGTTGGAAAGGGCCAGAAGACTCTGCATTTCGTCTATTCTGTCAGAATCTAGAAAAGTTCTGTGTATGTGAATTCAGTGAGGGAACATAACGGTCACCTATGGGTAGGAGAGGTCGGTGAGGGGAGGCCTCATGGAGGAGGCGGAGGTTGAGGGGTAAAACTGTCCCCCCCTTCCCCAAACAGGCGCGCATACACCGTATGCCCGTGTTACAACAATGGAGTGTTTGTTCACCGTGTGTATAGTGTATATAGTCTATAGTGTACAGTGCATAGTATGTGCATGGTATGCTCATAGCATGTGAAGTGTATAGCGGTGTCGTTGATAGTGGGGGCTGTGCACAGAGCATAGTGGTGTATAGTAACATGTGCACAGAGCATTGTGGTGTATAGTGACTTGTCCGGGGAGGGAGTGAGTGCCCTACCCCCCTCGCACACATCTTCCATCCCTCCCTTTTTTTCCCCGCCCACCACAAGGACGGGAAAACCCCCCCCCCCCCGCCCCCACCACCATGAACCACATGCGTAGTGCCATGCGCCATTTTCCCCTTCACCTGGGCTTACCACACGTCGAGGAAAGGCAGACGATGAACCAGCCACCACAAAGCCGGGAAAACAATGCCCCCAACAATAAGAAGGGGGCCATGTCAGGTTGTGGAGAGTTTCGAGCACGCAACGGGGACGGCCGCACGGCACAAAATGGGTGTGCAGGATCCATATCCCCCCCAGCAGAGAGCAGCCCACACCCCCTCCACGGGCGATAAATTCCAATGGCAACCTCGCACTTGCGATAACCTTCGTTGCTTAAAATTTTGACTGCTAGCATAACAAAAAACCCCATCCCTAAAGCCTCGCCCTATGCACGGGGAAAAATCAGGACCTTCTTAAGGGGGTAAATGGAGGCTCCACCAACTTAGAAGCCCGAGGCACCATCCAAGCATGGCGCAACCTACTCTTTTTCGGCTGTCTGTCTTGCATTTCCCTAAAAGACGGGGCAAATTGCTAACCACGTCGGTTTCAAGGCAGTGGCAACAAACCCAAGAACAGATAACTTGTCCCCTGCCCCATCATCGCGGGAATCAAAGAGGTAGACCCAAGAAAAGTCCCACTGAAAAAAAAGAAAATTTGTGCACGGGTTTAGAAAAAAAAATGAAGGTAACACAGGGGGAGCAATAAAATAATTAAAAGTGACGACACGTAGCCCCCAAGGATAACCAACGGCCCAAGCACTAAGAACAACATAAACCCGGGACACCATAGCCATCAACAAAACCCGGGGAAGACCCCATCACGAAAAATTTAAAATTTTGCCAGAATCGAAGTCCATAAGGCGATCGTGTCATTTCCCAGGATCTGCAGGGGGTTTAACTGGAATTCCCCCTCGCACCTCAAAGAGATGGTAAATCCGTCCGGTAATCTGAAACAATTTTTTCTCACCATTAACAACTTTCGTCAAAAATTGCCGGGCTGGGCAAATCCCAGAAAAAATTAAACCTTTCTTTTTGGAGCCACACATGTGCTTTGAAGAAGGGGGTGGGGGAATCAGAACCCATTGCATTTGGGAAAACCCCTTTTCGCCATTCGTTGCCAAAGCAGCAGTGAAAAACTTTGCCTAAAGCCCACTTTACTCCAGCCACACCAACTGGTTTTGGGGGTCTCTCAAGGCAGTGAAGCTGCAGCTCATGCGGAAAGGGGGCCTACATCAGGACCTACCAGAAGAAAAGGCCAAGCCAAACTTGATTTTAAAATGTTTTTAATATGGTGAAAGAGATCTGTTTTTGCCAGCTTTGGGTTTTGGTTTCCCCCAGTTCTTTTTCCCTTTCATTTCACCGGCACAGCAAACCCCAATTCTTTTTTTGGAGAACAAAATTCAATCATCAAGGGTGTTCAGCAGGGTGACCCAATCGCTCCATTCTCTTTTTGCTGCGTAAGAGAACTACTTCCAGCCTACCATGAGCTCAATACGGTACCTGATGATGGCACTCTGGCAGGTCTAAAGAGCCCCCCGGGGGGACCTACAACGGGGAAAAACCAGGGAAGATTGGGGACCACCCTCAATCCCCCAAGTTGAAATCACAGCGAACCAGAAATAATCAATGCTGTGCGAAAAATCCTCCCAGAATCTCAACTACACACCGTCCAACATCCCCCTTTTTGGGGGCACTGCTGGGGTCCCCGGGCCATCGATACTGCCTAAAGGGAAAAATTGAATGACCTTGAGAAGGAGAGATAGCGATCTTGATGCCCATGACTCTGATCCCCCACAAGGTGCTTACTATCCAAAAGGCTCCTTACTTTTTGAGGTGTGCCCCCTTTTGACAACCCAACACCGATGAATATGACCACACCTGAGATCAACTTTTAAGAAGGCACTGAATTTGTCACTAGAGGAGGCAATGGGATCGGGCAACCCTCCCAGGGCGACTGGAGGAAAGGGGGGTGCGTAAGCAACGCATTTGCTTTACCTACTTTCTTCTTCGTGTTTGGCTTCCAGTGAATTAGTAAAGAAAAGTCCCGAACCTTGAGAGATTTGGGTAGAGCTCAAGCCCCCCAGTTTACTGAAGCGTGATTCGGTGGAACACCCTTTCAACTCCTCCAGTAACCCGCCCTCCCAAACAGCACAAAACCCACTGGGACAAACCGATCATGGAAAAAATCGCCAAAAACCAAAGCCTCCAAAGCTTCGGAAAGAACAAATTCGTCTCCTGGCAGGAAGGGACCCCACCAGGGGATTTTTCCCGTTAGCTTTTTCCCAATTCCCCCCGGGCCCCGCTCGACCCCCAGGGCCCTTCGGATTGGCGTTGCTCTTTCGCTTTGCCCCCCCATCCTCAAACCCAACATAGGTGTATTTTTTGGCAGGGCGACAGGGGATCAATTCGGCTTCAGGGCTCGTGTGCCACACAGCAGAAGGGGAAATACCCGACAAGGAGATAATGACAAATAAAAAGAAGCCCGGCCACAGCCCCTTGCCCAGCTCACAGGAACCCCAAGACAGAGGGCTGATGGAAACCCAAAAGCATCCCGATGGGCCACATGCAACCCGGGGGAAGGGTGGAAAGCAATTGCCTGGGACTACACCGTGCTGCCACATTGGCAGACACCTACTTGCCCTAAATCTGTAGTGGAAGGGGTGAGCGCCAGCCACGGGAGACCCAGAAATCCAAAAATTAAGACCTTTCCCCCTTGCCCATAACTTCATTCCAATAGGGTCGGAGACCCTTGGGGCATGGGGCAAGTGTCTCTAAATCCTCAAAGAGTGGGGGAAAACCATCATAGAAACCAAGGACACAGGGGGACCAGTTTCTTCTTTTAGAACTCGTTTTTCGATCCAGAGAGGAAATGCCTGCAGCATTCTGGCACGCGGGCCCCCCGAGGGGACGGACAAAGTTTCGAGATGTAGCTCTGATTACCTATGTGTTTTAAATTTCTGTTGAATTTTTTTAATGTTTGGCCAATTATTTGGCTTTAAATAAAACATACTTGAAATATAGGGGTGGAGGGGAAAATTCCAAACACTTCAGGAGAACCTTGAGTTTTCCGAAAAAACAAATTTATTTTTTTTCTCTGAGGGTGAGGGTCCCCCTACAGTTCTAGAGGGGTACCTCCCATATTTTATTATAATAATAATATATATAATATAATATATATAATATTTATATATAAAATATAAAATATATAATATATTATATATAATATATATATAATAATATATATATATATAATATAATTTCTTTAAAAATCTATTTGAATCACAATAAGCAAACTCCACTATCACAAACCCCATAAAAAGTTTTTGGGAATAAAACAAAAGATATTTTTAAAAAAACTTTCGGGCCCCCTGGGCCCAAACGTCATCCTAATTTCAAGACGGACTAAACATGCTCCTAACACTCCACTCCCAGTCTAGTTTTTTGCCAAAATTTTTCCAGCCACGGTTTTGTGACGTAATTCTTTATACACTTACTTTCCTTAATTAATAAACATCCCTATCACCTTGTACTGATCTAACGTCCCTAAGGATCTGTGTATGGGGGGATCAACAACGGTTTTACAGTCCCCCCTTAAAAACCCTTTTTTACTCATTTAAGGTGGGGCCAGGGGCTATGAACACCCCTACGCCCCCAACTAGTGAGTACAAAACCCCCCTTTTTTACAAAGCTTTTCAATTGCTTAATTTACAAAATATTCACACTTTCGTGCATGCTATGTCTACATTATAATTCTTGAGAGCGCTAAACCCATGTGGTTCATTCAGCGCAAGATGTAGGCTTGATCCTCCGTCTGATGAGCGTAAGACAGGTTAGGTAAGATTTGTCAGGGGTGTAGATAAATGGTTCACAGAACCAACAAGTTGATAAATTGAAAAAATGTTTCGCCACACAGTGGCTTCATCAGTCCATATAAAGGAGAATAGTGAAAAAAAAACAGGAGGAGTTTGAGGTAATCAGTCCCTCAGCCTTGAGTTGATGTAATCAGTCTATTTCAAGGTTGATGGACTGATGAAGCCACTGTGTGGCGAAACGTTTCTTCACTAAAGATACCCAAGTGTTGCACATGTGTCTAATCAAGATTTGTTAAGAAACAGGATTAGTGTTTCCTCACGCCGGTCTCAGATGGTGACCCGCCGCTGGAGCTTTTGGTCATCTGACCGAGGCCTTCTGCAGGCTGCTTACCCCTCCACCCCTTTAAAAATTACGGTCACAGTTATAACCATTTAGTAGTCAAGAGCGTAAGACAGATGCTCCTCCTACAGGACGCTCAATACAAACATTAATCCAGAGTTTGAATTCTATCTGGAGAGCTGACTAGGTTGGGGAATTGGCTTAAACCGGTAGGAGACTTGGACCTGCCTTGCATGGGCCAGTAGACCTGCTGCAGTGTTCCTTCTTTATGTTCTTATAACACATGGGCACAGTACAAGGACCAGTGTTTTTTTGACATTCCATGTGTACGACTCAATCTGTTCATAAACTTCGTGCAAATAAAAGACTTCAAAAATTTGGATCTCACTGAAACGTGAAAAAGTTCCTCATCTGCCGGAGGTGACGAAGTAGATTCCATGTATAAGAAACCTTTTTTCTGTGAAGATAGGCTGAAGGCACTGAACTTGTACACTGGAGAGGCGTCTGTCTCGCTCTTAGGAGACGGAGGTTCGAGCCTCCACCAAGTTTTGAGCTTAACAGTGTTTTCTGCAAAGGCGTAGAATTAGGGAATAATGTGACTAAAGTGTAGAAAGAGAAAATATGAATAAATAGTTATTTAAACAGCCTGCTGAAAATATCTAAACAAAAATAGGACTTGCAGGAATCGATTCATGTCAGAGAAATTTAGATTTAGAGTAGTTTGGAAATAGAGTTGTAGATGAATGGAGAAGTTCCCAGGTAGTGTCACTGCTGCAAAAAATTTGGGTAGTTCTCAGTAGAGGTTGGACGGGTAATTGAGTTTGGTGTTATTTGGACTTACCTAGCATAGGTCATTATGTCTATTTTGTGTTGTCATGTGTCCACTCTATTTAATGCCTATACCTTTATAGTTTTGGGCAACGTTTGGTGCCGTAGATCAAGGGAATAATTGAAACCCGGCAAATATTAGGCCTGTCGCCGGGTTGGGCACGAATGCCATCATTATTCTGGATGGGATTCGCAAGAATTCCTGTCCCCTAAATTCTTTCCTTAACTCCCTTTCCCCAAGGCTTGGGAAAGGGTAGGAAAACTTCATGATGCCTTCCCCCCATGCTTACTTATCTTGACCAGGAACCTCGGGACTCCTATTTGTACAGTATTGGCACCTCCCCCAATGGAATAATCCTCTGTCTGACTTTTTTGGGTTATCCTAGGTTCTCTACACATATGCTGTTATGTATGATAATTCTATGTAACTGTATTTGTGTATACCTGAATAAACTTACTTACTGTCCTCCCGTGGGAGCTGTGAGGTGGGGCTCAATAAGGCTTATACTGTGGTGGCCCTTAACAAACTCAACCCCCCCCCTCCCCCAGCAAGATTTTGTTCGGATTTTTAACCAGGACGGTTAGCCGGCCAGGACGTGTTTCCTTAAGTTTATAAAATTGCTCACAAACAATATCCAGAATATCTTGCTGCCAATTTTGACAAGGCTGAGAACCGGAGCAGTCATAGTACTAGGGGGAGAGAGCACAACTTTGTAGTACCCACAGTCAGTGGCCAGGCTTCAAACATCTTTTATTGTACAACAATAAAGGAATGGAACAACGCCTGACATGTCAAAGCCATTTAAGAAAGAAAACCCTTTTTAAAAGGTTTTCCAAAAGTCCTAATGAATGTAGCGACAAAGAGGGAAGGGGGGGAATTTTTTTTTTTTTCTAGTTAACACCATGTAAACTTCCCTTTTTTTTCCCAGTATTCTCCTTTATTTTTAAAAAAATGTTTTCCCCTTTTAGAATAATAATAAGGTAAAAGGACCCCAAAGGAAATAATCACTGACATTTTGGGGTTTTCCCAGGTTTTCTACACAATTGCTTGTATGATAATCTTGTAACTGTATTTGGTTAACCCAATAAACTTACATATTTTCTAAACACCGCTGTCCCTGTTAAACCCCAGCAAAATAGGGACCTGGATTTATTGACTGGTGTGGATCAATTTGCTGGAAATGCCTGAAACAAAGGGTTTTCTGTTAGTATTTATACGTTGATGTCAGATAGAAATTTATACCTTGTACATGTACTTGTAAAATAAAGATATTTTTTTATTTTTAAATTTATTTTATTATTTTTATTATTATTATTAATTATTATTATTTTTATTATTATTATTTAAAAAATAGTGCGTCACAAGGACTTTCTTAGTTCCATTGGAGTACTTTTAATTTAAATATTGTCCCCAGGATGCCCCCAACCATGGGCAACCCCGGGTACTACTTCTGCTGGTAAAACAGGGACACAATTTGGTCAGGGAAAATCCCAAATATTTCCCCCGGCCGGAGATCAACCCTTACAAACGTGTAAACGGGACTAAACCCCAAACCAAGCACGACACAAACATTATATCATCCTTTTGGCCAAACAATAATAAAAATAAATAAATAAAATTTTTAAAGAGACAGTGACAAGTAAAAACTAAAAATAAAATAAATAATTTCCTAAATTAAGAGGGGGGCCTGGTCCCACTTAAAACCTTCAATTCTCCGATGATAATTTTTAACTGTCCTGGAGGGGCGTTTTGCCGGGTTTCCCATTATTTTCATCATTTTTTCTAGGGATAGGTTAAATTGGTTATTTCTGCATGGGATATGTCAGAGGGGGTAGTGACATTGTTAATGACAATTTAGTGGGGTTTTGCTTAGTTATATTGCTTTTAAAAGGAACTAAAAGTGCCTTCCGTGTAAATAAAACATTTTCGATCTTACGGGGGTTAAAAAAAAAAAGGTTTATTTTTATTATTTATCCTCATTTACTTTTAAGAGGATCCTTGATACTGGTAAGGGGAAAATTTTATCCAAGGGGTTGGAGCGTCGTTCCCTTCCCTTGATCAAAAACCCGACTACTACTCATTCTCTTGGCGTTAAATAAAAATTGAAGTGTCCCAAAAATATAATGTAAAACCCTGTATCCCTCAAGGGGCGCCCGTTAAAGCTCTTGACCAGGGTTTTTGGGCTTGCTTTCCCTTTTACTTGGCTCTTTGGTTGGAGGTGCCTCACCACAAACTGAGGGGCTGGGGGTTTAATCCTTGGGTGCTGTATAGCCCTTGTGGCTAGCGTTCTTTTTTATTAAAATAATAATTTTCCTTGGATAAGCAAAACATTGGGCATATTTTTCCTTTAAAACCTTTGCATCTCTTCATTATAGTAAGACCCGTATAGGACCTGGGGCTTAGGTGATGGGGGGGTCGCATTTTTGGGGGAAAAAAAATAAAGGGTAAAAAGGGGGAACCCGAAAGAAAATAAAAAAAGGGGGGAAAAAAAAAAAAGCGGGGGCAAAAAGAGGGGGGGAA
>NC_069408.1:35866723-35898784 GCF_026875155.1 Cherax quadricarinatus
ATCCAACCCCTTACTATATTTTATGTCCCACACACTTTGACATTCCATCTACACTCTTAGTCATGTAGCCACCAACCACCCCAATTACTGCCCACACCAACTGCACATTCACCCGCTCAGTTACCCATCATTAACACTACCACCCACACTGGGCCACCGACACTGACACCCACAAGGTCACCATCACACCACCTCATTGCCTTCAGCCTCCATCCCTACACTCCTCCAACACCTAGCATCATAGGTATGTATGTAAATGAAAAATGACTTGTATACAGCCTCTCCTCACTTAGCAGCATACTTGTTTACCGATGCCTCGGACTTACAATGGGCTCTCTGACCAGTATACATACCTAAATAATATATATTAGAGCTGATTTCCTCTATTCTGTTTATTACAATATACAGTACACTACTGTATAAGCATTTAAGAATATACGAGAAATGTTATAAATGGTGCAAAAGTGACATTAAAACAGTATCAAAGATGGTTGACACAAACCCACTACCATTATAGTATGCTCCTCACTTAGCAACAAATTCATTTACCGATGTGACCTTGAGAATGAAACTCCTTCATTAAGTGAGGAGAAGCTGTGTAGGGCTTGCTACTATCTGAGGTTTTAGGCATCCGTGGCAGGTCTAGGAACATATCACCCATGGATATGGGGGGACCGCTGTATTGTATATTATAGTCTTATTTGAATTTTATTCGAATTGAGTAAAATGAAAAAGTGGCGGGTATACTACTTCACTTGCATTATTACTCCTACAGCTTGGCATTTTATGTAAATACAGAAACCCTAAATTTAATGGACTTTGAATATATGGGGCAAAATCTGCTGAGTCACTTGATTTGGAAATAATGAATAAAGTCCATTGATGACAGAATTGTCCATTATTGTTAGGATCACAACTAAGCAGTCTCATCTCTATCACCGCAATTACCATTACTGGCCACCTGCTTTCCCTTATTAGTCCAGTAAGTCTAGGGTTTACTCTATTGGCATACAATATTTTCTTGATAATGGTGCAGTGTGCAGTCAGTGCAGCATCTTTCCCCTCGGTGTCACTAGCACGTTAAGAGACCATACAATAAGTGTCAGGGGCCCGAGACTGTTCAACTGCCTCCCAGCATACATAAGGGGGATTACCAACAGACCCCTGGCAGTCTTCAAGCTGGCACTGGACAAGCACCTAAAGTCGGTTCCTGACCAGCCGGGCTGTGGCTCATACGTTGGTTTGCGTGCAGCCAGCAGCAACAGCCTGGTTGATCAGGCTCTGATCCACCAGGAGGCCTGGTCACAGACCGGGCCGCGGGGGCGTTGACCCCCGGAACTCTCTCCAGGTAAACTCCAGGTCATCACTGGGACCATCATAAAATCTTTCCCTCATCACCAGTACCGTCATACTATCTATACCAAATCTTAACAGTTGTTATATGGTAATATCAATACTTTCCTATTATTTACTGTATGTACACCTACCATCTGACTTACAACCAATTTCGGTTCCGAGAAACTGGTCGTAAGTCGAACTTTACTACTGAATATCAACAAAACATTTTTGTAATGACTTTATTTTATTGTTTTATTTTGGTATTTCATGTTTTACTTTACTTTTTATGCTGTTAGTACTGTATTTTATACTGTAAGGTTTAGGATAAACACTGTGTACAACACAAATAGTTGTTTATTTCCCAGAAATTTGGCATAAAAAACACGGTTGTAAGTTGATTGGTCATAAGTCGAGCAGGTCGTAAGTCGGATGGTAGGTGTATTATGTAGGCTATAATGTTTGTCTTGTAATAGTGTAAAAAAAAAAAAAAAAAAAAGAAAGTCCACAATCTCCCTCAGTCACCCTTCAAAAATAAATTCAATATAATTTTTATTATTTTTATTTTTAAGATTAACATTATTATTCCTGATATTATAATCTTTTCTTGCAGGTGATGGATAATCCTGGGCATAGTATATTTGGTGGGATCAGCTTGCACTTAGAGGGTATTACAACCCCTGATCTTGATGATGAACGAGAGCAAGAAGAATATCAAAGAGAGGAAGAAGAAGAAAATAAAAGGAGAGAAGAAGAAATTAAAAATATATTAGCTAATGCTTTCGATGATCTTGAAGAGGAAGAATCGTACGTAAATCATTCCAGTCATTACTCAGTATCTTCCAACTACCCTCAAAGAAATCCCATTCATGAGAATGCAGACAGCTCAGAAAGTCATCAAGAAGTGCATCATGCTCATGACATTGATACTGGCAGACAGACAGATTTTAGGGACTTAAAAAGTAGTGTAAATGAGTATGGTCACATAAATCATTATGATCATGAGGATCAGCAGAACCACTCTCTTGAGGATCATGACAGTAATCAACCCCTGTCTAGTAGCAGTAGCCAGAGGAGCATATCCCCATGGACCAATGACAGTCAAGGTGATCACTCTAGCAGATTTAGCCCATTTGTAGCCCATGAGACTGATGGGAACTTTAACAATTTGTCTGACTATCAAGACCCACAACAGAGCAATTTTGAAATGAATAGAAAAACTGTGTATGATAATGAAGGGTCTTCATATGTTGCTTCTGAAGCTTATCATGCTGACCATTATAAGTCTAACATCACTGATAATGGGGGTGATAAAGAAGTATTAAGAAATCAGTATAATGAAGCAGACACAGCTTATGATCAACTGAAGCTTTTGTATGAAGCTAGAGGTAGAGAACTAGATAAACAGATGTCTGAATTATCAAAGATGAAGTTTGAAAGTAGTCGTGATATTCGGGTGTTACAGCATCAGCTCAATCTCCTAAAATCTGACAATGAAAGTAAAAATGCCAGTGTAAGTCAGCTACAAATTCTTCTTACAGATAAAGATGAAAGACTAAAGAGCTTAGTAAGTGACCTCAATGAAATTAATGACAAACTTAAAGCTGTTCAAGATGAAAACAAGAAGATCCACTTTCAACTAGAAACAGCAGAGTCTACTATATCTAGTTTAGAATGCCAAATTTCTGAATTAAAAGCTGCTGATAGCTTGTCTAGAAATCAGCAGCTACATGAAGATTTTGTTCGGAAACTTCAGCAGGGCAGTAAGGAAGAAAAGAATTTGCTCTTAACTAAATGTCAGGAAGCACAAAGAGAAGTTGAGGCAGGTCAGCAAGAAATTAAAAGATTGAGAGATGAGCTGAAGAATTTAAGAGCAACCTATGATGATGCACTTATACAAAAATCAGAAACTGTAACAAAACTCACACTCACAGTTGAAACGTTAAGAAAACAATACGAAGATCTGTTACATGCTCATGATGTCCAGCAGATCTTAGAGCTGCAGTTAAAAATCAAGACACTTGAATCCAACAAACAAAATTTAGAAAATAAAGTTTGCACTTTAGAACAAGATTTAGCAAAACATAAAGAGGAACTAGATGGATTTGATACTGTAATGAAGTTAGGTATTTGGAATCAAATGGTGACAGAAGAGGATTCTCTGGAGCAGTTGGGTATTAAGAAAACACTAAACTATGATGATACTCACATGGGAGACAAAAAGAAGGATAGCCACAAATTCACTGAAACAGAGGAAAAGCTAATGATAAGGGATGAACTGAAAAGAAGTTTGTTGATCAATAAAGCTAAACGAGATGAGATAAGCATGTTGAAAGAAGAGAGCCAAGAGAAACAAGCCCTGCTTAAGAAAGCTCAAAGTGACCTCAAGGATGCCCTCTTAAAAATTAAGGAACTACAGAGAAGTTTAATGATATTAAAATTGGAGCATTCTGAATGTCAGTTGCAAGGTGATAATGATACCATTGATAATCAAGCTAGTGTTACAGCAATACAAGCTGAAAATGTTTCTCTTCGAAAAGAGCTTGCCCTTCTTCAAAGCCCTATCGGAGAATTAAAACATTCTTTCAAGGAGTTGAGCGATTTGATTCAACATTGCAAGAATAGTGTTCCTAATTCGAATTCAGAAGATGACTCCGTTTCTATAATTAATAGGTATGAGAAACTGCTACAGCATGCAGATTCATATAGAAATTTTATTGCAGATACTGAAAATTTTCAGAAAGAGTTATCTGAGGTCAGAGAAGAAAACCGTAAATTGCATGAAAGTCGAGTTTTGTGGGAGAAAAGAATGAATGACATACAAATCAGATTGAAAGTTTCGGAAAAAATGATTGTTAATGCTGTAATTGATGAAGGAAAAAGTAATGATTACAACCATGCATGTAATACTATTCAGAAGCTGCTTGAAGATATACAGGCACTAATAAAGGTTGTCAAAAAAGAAAATTCTGATGTATATCATGAGAACGTGAATTTAAGAGATCAGTTATCATCTCATCACTTGGAACTGGACAGACTGAAAAAGAAACTTCAAGATATTAGAGAGGAAAAGAAAATGCTGGAGGAAGAAATGATGACTTTGTCTAAAAAGAAGGATGAAGAAAGGGCTTTAGCCGTAGAAAGTTGTCAAAATACGTACTTGAAGTTCCACGAGGAAGCTGTGCGCGAACTGGAGATAAAAATTAAAACAGATTATGAAAACATTGCTTGCAGTCTGAAAGAGGAAATTACTAGACTTTCAGATGAACTGAATAACACAAAAGAGTTGTACATCAAGGTATGTCAGGAAAAAGATGAAATTGAGCATACATATAGGACAGCAACTGAAGAAAAGACAGAATTGGAAAGACAAAAGTCTAGAGATATTAGTGGAGAAACTATCACTTTAACCCCAGATTCTGGTGTTGGAGATAATGAAAATATGTACAAAGAGCAGCCTATTGCTTTATATAAAAAGAAAATAAATGACCTTGAGATAAAATTAGCAAATTTGAAAGAAAAATACAATGAAGAAAACAAGGAAATAGTAACAGAAAAGCAGAATCTAAAGTTAAAATACAGGAAGCAAGTGGAAGAAATTAACACTGTTCGACAGGAATCTTCCAGATCTGTAGAAGAATTACAGAACAGATGTTCTGCATTAGAGAAAGTTAATAGCAATCTGAAAGACCAATGTCAGAGACTAGAGGATGAGATACTGAAAATGAAGGAAAGTAAAAAGTCAGAAAACGAGGAGTTAAGACAGCCTGAAAGTTGGCGCATTTTTTTAGAAAGACAACAAAAACGATTAGATGAAGAAAAAGAAGAAATGAAGAGACAGTATGAGAATCTAATTGAAGAACTACAGAATAAATATACCAAGGCCGAAAGTTCCAAGCTATTAGAAAACAAGGTGAGAGAGCAGGAAGAAGATATGAAATTGTTAGAAAATAAAGTGAGAGAGCAAGAAAAAGATATAAAAACAATTACTGATGAACTTGAAAGAATGAAGGATAAATTCAATTATAGAGGTCAAGAGCATGAGCAGGAAACACAAAGATTAACAGACATAATTCAAAATCTGGAGAGTGAGGTTAAAGAAAAAGAAGAGGAAAATAATAACACAAGAGCTGCTTTCCAGAAGTTTATACAGGAGTTAAAAGAACAAGAGGAATCTTTGAAACAAAAATTGCAAAGAGTTGAAGAAGAGGTTATTAGGCTAAGGGAGACTGAAGGCAAATATAATTCGTTAAAGCTCAAAGTTAATAAGTATCGTGCATCATCAAAAGAGTTAAGTGCTTACTATGAAGAAAGACTAGAGACGCTTGCCACAGAATATTCGGCTGCCAAAGAAACTTTGCTGGAACGAGTCAGGGCATACCTGGAAGAAGTTAAGCAGAAGTGCATCCTCTGTATAGACTCAATAATATCTACTCTTAAAGAGCTTGATAATATGCAGATCTCATTGGATGCCACTCTTATTGAGTTGGAGGAATTGTCCAAGGAGCTTAGGAATTTTTGTCTACACTTAAAATAAGATTGTTTGGAAATACAGTAGTTCCTCAGCAAGATTAGAATTATTTTAAGGATTTGTACAGTATTGTCACTATTTATATTGTTTTAATTGTCTATATTTTGAATAGGTTGTATATTTTCTTGTTTATCTTGTTTCATTATGCTAATGACTACTTGTCATGACTTTACCAAAGATAATATAAGTGTTCAGAAACTTCTGCCAGCTTTGATTATACATGACAGAATTGGAGAACTATTTCAAGTATAGATGAGCAGCTGCTGTTATTTTGTGTAAGTACCACAACTATGTAATACTGATTATTTAATATTTTACTATATAAAAGAGAAAAGGGCACAATATATAACATGGTCTTATTACCGTGCTTACCCAAAACCTCCATTCATGTCTATTAATTTTAGAAGTTTAACCGTTTTATACCTCTTATTTTCCATTACTAGAGATTTTTATAACCTCTATAAAAGCATTTTAGTTCTATTTTTCTTTTACCATGTTAATTTTTATATAAATTCTGCTGTATATTATCGACACACACCCTTTCATATATTTTAATAACTGTACGTAATGATTATTACAAAATTAGGCGACATTTATTCCATACTTTTTGATAAGGCACCGATTATATAGAGAATTTCAGGAAAACTAATATTACTAGAACTTAGGATTTCTTGCAGCTTGCTAGAAGACATGCCCAAAATGCTCATGCATGCTAGCAGCTTTCTTTGTTCTTGACAGTATTTTATTACGTGTAAACTACACAGTGTACTGTACAAAGAATTAAAAGATTTGATTTTTTATTTGATTTGAAAAGTTTTAGGACTGGGTTAATATTTGTATGTTTGTCCTGTATATGTAGTATGCATAGTCATGTGTATGTTATTGTGTTGAATAAATTTAAGTTTTTGAATAATGGTGGGTGTGTATTGTCTAGAGCCTGATTGAGTGCTTCTTGTTGAGTTAGGATGGGTTTTAGGTGCTTTGCTGTTGTAGATCTCCATGCATATATACATACCATAAGCGAGGTAAGGATAGATTAGAGAGAAACACAAAGTAATGTTGGGTGAGGTATGTAGTAATTTATTATTGAAAGAATTCTTACTGTTTTAGAAAAAGCTTTCCTTATTCTGCATGAGTAAAGAGGCTCATCGGATACTCCCCATTGGACTGTATGTAAATAAGATTAATCCGTTCCAGACCCCTACAAACTCTATGTAAATATTGTTCTTTTAAGATTTTTAAGCACAAAATTGGTTAATTATACCGTAGAATGCACTGTGTAATAGTAAACTAAATGTAAAAACCTTGAATAACACTGAGAAAGCTTTGAACAACAGAGAAAACTAACATTGCACGAGTCCTAAGATCTTAGTTTTAAGGTATGTCTAATGGCTGAGCAGTGAACTCCGTTATTTACTGTCTGATATCTTTAATTTTTGGTGTATGTTAAGAAATGTCTTTCCATCATACATTGCCCGAGTTTCAATAAGATAACCCAACAAACAACTTAGAACAAAAATATTTACCAAAAATCGTATATGGCAAGCCCTCTCCGGGGTACTGGCACTGTGAGAAGCTGTTTCGGCACTACCTGCTGATAAAACATTGCTAATCCGAATTTATCACGGTCATAATTTCAGGAAGTGAGGAAAATTGGCGTGTGAAAAAATGGCGGGGAATGTGAAAATTGGCGCAGCTGTGTTTGTTCAGCACTCGAGTGCTGTATAATCCTCTGGGTTTAGCGCTCCCCCTTGATTATAATAATAATAATAAGAGGAGTGATTGGTGGAATGATGATGTGAAGAGAGTAGTAAGGGAGAAAAAGTTAGCATATGAGAAGGTTTTACAAAGTAGAAGTGATGCAAGGAGGGAAGAGTATATGGAGAAAAAGAGAGAGGTTAAGAGAGTGGTGAAGCAATGTAAAAAGAGAGCAAATGAGAGAGTGGGTGAGATGTTATCAACAAATTTTGTTGAAAATAAGAAAGTTTTGGAGTGAGATTAACAAGTTAAGAAAGCCTAGAGAACAAATGGATTTGTCAGTTAAAAATAGGAGAGGAGAGTTATTAAATGGAGAGTTAGAGGTTTGGGAAGATGGAGGGAATATTTTGAGGAATTGTTTAAATGTTGATGAAGATAGGGAAGCTGTGATTTCGTGTATAGGGCAAGGAGGAACAACATCTTGTAGGAGTGAGGAAGAGCCAGTTGTGAGTGGGGGGGAAGTTCGTGAGGCAGTAGGTAAAATGAAAGGGGGTAAGGCAGCCGGGATTGATGGGATAAAGATAGAAATGTTAAAAGCAGGTAGGGATATAGTTTTGGAGTGGTTGGTGCAATTATTTAATAAATGTATGGAAGAGGGCAAGGTACCTAGGGATTGGCAGAGAGCATGCATAGTTCCTTTGTATAAAGGCAAAGGGGATAAAAGAGAGTGCAAAAATTATAGGGGGATAAGTCTGTTGAGTATACCTGGCAAAGTGTATGGTAGAGTTATGATTGAAAGAATTAAGAGTAAGACAGAGAATAGGATAGCAGATGAACAAGGAGGCTTTAGGAAAGGTAGGGGGTGTGTGGACCAGGTGTTTACAGTGAAACATATAAGTGAACAGTATTTGGATAAGGCTAAAGAGGTCTTTGTGGCATTTATGGATTTGGAAAAGGCGTATGACAGGGTGGATAGGGGGCAATGTGGCAGATGTTGCAGGTGTATGGTGTAGGAGGTAGGTTACTGAAAGCAGTGAAGAGTTTTTACGAGGATAGTGAGGCTCAAGTTAGAGTATGTAGGAAAGAGGGAAATTATTTCCCAGTAAAAGTAGGCCTTAGACAAGGATGTGTGATGTCACCGTGGTTTTTTAAATATATTTATAGATGGGGTTGTAAGAGAAGTAAATGCGAGGGTCTTGACAAGAGGCATGGAGTTAAAAGATAAAGAATCACACATAAAGTGGGAGTTGTCACAGTTGCTCTTTGCTGATGACACTGTGCTCTTGGGAGATTCTGAAGAGAAGTTGCAGAGATTGGTGGATGAATTTGGTAGGGTGTGCAAAAGAAGAAAATTGAAAGTGAATACAGGAAAGAGTAAGGTTATGAGGATAACAAAAAGATTAGGTGATGAAAGATTGGATATCAGATTGGAGGGAGAGAGTATGGAGGAGGTGAATGTATTCAGATATTTGGGAGTGGACGTGTCAGCGGATGGGTCTATGAAAGATGAGGTGAATCATAGAATTGATAAGGGGAAAAGGGTGAGTGGTGCACTTAGGAGTCTGTGGAGACAAAGAACTTTGTCCTTGGAGGCAAAGAGGGGAATGTATGAGAGTATAGTTTTACCAACGCCTTATATGGGTGTGAAGCATGGGTGATGAATGTTGCAGCGAGGAGAAGGCTGGAGGCAGTGGAGATGTCATGTCTGAGAGCAATGTGTGGTGTGAATATAATGCAGAGAATTCGTAGTTTGGAAGTTAGGAGGAGGTGCGGGATTACCAAAACTGTTGTCCATAGGGCTGAGGAAGGGTTGTTGAGGTTGTTCGGACATGTGGAGAGAATGGAGCGAAACAGAATAACTTCAAGAGTGTATCAGTCTGTAGTGGAAGGAAGGCGGGGTAGGGGTCGGCCTAGGAAAGGTTGGAGGGAGGGGGTAAAGGAGGTTTTGTGTGCGAGGGGCTTGGACTTCCAGCAGGCGTGCGTGAGCGTGTTTGATAGGAGTGAATGGAGACAAATGGTTTTTAATACTTGACGTGCTGTTGGAGTGTGAGCAAAGTAACATTTATGAAGGGGTTCAGGGAAACCGGCAGGCCGGACTTGAGTCCTGGAGATGGGAAGTACAGTGCCTGCACTCTGAAGGAGGGGTGTTAATGTTGCAGTTTAAAAACTGTAGTGTAAAGCACCCTTCTGGCAAGACAGTGATGGAGTGAATGATGGTGAAAGTTTTTCTTTTTCGGGCCACCCTGCCTTGGTGGGAATCGGCCAGTGTGATGATAAAAAAAAAATAAAAATAATAATAATAATAATCGGCAACTGATTATGTGTTCATGACCAGATGCAAAAATTTGGCAAATTTTTTGGTCGTGAACTGATTCGTTCGTGTTCGGAAGCGTTCGTGAACAGAGGTTCCACTGTATCTACTTTTTATATCCACTGTAGTATAATACAGTTATATGGATTTATTTATTAGCTTGTTGAGCATTGATGTACAGTACAGCAACAGTATTAAGTCCAATCTGGGGAGGCTGTTAGTCTCTGCATTGTGACCTGTTTGCTTTTTTAAAAACAATGTTTACTGTAGAGGTTTGAATTTTTTTGCAGTAATACATAGACACACATTTAGTCTTGATTGATGTTAAATTCTCTTTGCAAGCCATTGTTGCTTATTACTATCTTAAAGTTATTCACTGAGGCCTCATCACTGAACTTAATGGGAATTTATAAATTGCAAGTGGTAATTTTATGTAAATGGTTTTAAAGGAGCTGGTATATATGTCCTGATGTTGTCAAGAGAAGATGCAGTTGTCTTTGTAATTCTCCTGTGTTTGGTTATTCTTCTTCTTTCAACGTACCAGCCGTATCCCACCGAGGTGGGGTGGCCCAAAAGGAAAAACGAAAGTTTCTCCTTTCAAATTTAGTAATATATACAGGAGAAGGGGTTTGTTTGGTTATTGATGGTATTAATAATCCAGTTATGCATGGTAAGGAAACCATTTACTTGCATTGTTATGTGCTCCTTTTTTCTCATGTATACATACAGTACATTTGAAACTTTCATAATCATACTCTAGGACAAGGTTATTTCCATACTCTAATGCTGAAATTTCTTTATTCTTCTAATGTGTCTTCCTTTCACATTTATTCCCAGTAGTCCACTCACCTCCTTACCATATTTCTTATGCTATGCCACAGTAGAAAACTTTTCTTTCTGTCCAGTTATCCAGCACATTTCCTGCTCACATATTACTACCACCTTTGCAACATTTTCCATCTATTTCTTTGACTTTGTGTTTTGGATGAAGCTGTACTTAGACTTCTGAACTAAGACCTTAAAGACTTGCAAGTTTAATTTTTTAAGGTGTATGTATAATGTGATGAGAATAACAAATATTGCTTTCCTTATAATTTTGAAATGTGCATTTCAGTAAAGGATGTCGATTGTTAGCTCTTCAACCACATTAAAATCACTGGAAATGGGATTCCAGGACAAGATTGACACTTTGCAAGTAAGTTTTTTTCATTTATAAATTATGCACTGGATAATGATGTAGAGATATTTTTTACGACCTCGGACAGTCTCCTACCAAGGTAGGGTGACCCATAAAAGGGAAACCCATTGCCCTACCATTCATGTAATATCTGTCGTGCCAGAAGTGTGTGGATGTCACAGCTTTGATGACGGGAGTCAGGAGAATGCACTTATCCATACTTGAGTCCTGGACTTGGAGAGGGCAGTTACTGCACTTTGAAGAAGGGGTGGGGATTTTGCAATTGGAAGTAATCTGAACTGTGATATCAGCACACCTCTGGAAAGTTAGTGATTTAATGAATAATGGTGATTGTGTTTTCTTCTTTGGGTCATCCTACCGTGGGAGATGGCTGTTGAATTTAAAAAATAATTAAAAAATACTGTATATCAATAAATGCATAAGACAAAATGTATGACTTAGTGATACCTCAATGTAATGGACTAAAAAGGAGAAGGGGGTGTCCATTTAAACAAAAATTCATTGCATTAAAGCTGTTGATATCTTGTCTGTTTTCCCTATCATGTTTGTAAGAATACAGGTGTTGTATTTAGTAGAGCTCATCCCAACATCCTGCCTTTGGCCTGGAATGCTCATCCTTGTGAATTAACAGATGGAGAATTTCCCATAAAGCCCTGCCCAGAAGTGGAGGAGGTGGCTGATATGTACTGTATAAGATTTATACTTGTTTGATTTAACCTCTGTTTTGCCATTCCTTGACTAAATAATTGATTACTATGTGGTTAAACACTGATGGTTCATGTGGGTTACACAGTGGTAGCGGGAAGTCTCATTCCCACTAGGTAAGACTGTGTCCCTAGGTGGTCCACAACTTTTAAAGAGTATTCGGTGTTTAAGTAATTGTGCTTTGAGATGTGATCAGCTAAGTGGGTTCTCTTTCATATACAGTGGAACCCCGAGTTTTGGCCTTAATCCGTTCCAGGAGCTAGGTCTAAACTTGAAACGGTCGAAAGTTGAAGCAGTATTTCCCATAAGAAATAATGTAAATACAATTAATCCGTTCCAGACTCACAAAAATATTCACAAAAAATACATTTTTAAAGAATAACTATAGTTTAACATACAGACAACAAATATAAATACTTAAATGAGTAATAGAATACATAAATAAACATTTGAATAAACATTTAAAATCACATTTATGTACCTTTATTGAAGAGTCTTGCTGGTATCTGGAAGATAGGGAGGAGGAGAGAGGGAGTACTTACTGTTTGGAAGGGGAATCACTTCCCTTTGTCTTTTAATGCCATTAGGACCAGCTTGAGAGGCACTGGACCCCTGTCACACAAAATAACTGTCAAGAGTGCTCGGTTTCTGGCGTCTCTTAAGATTTCCCTGAAGTATTTGTATGTTTTTAGTTAAGTATTTTTTAAGGGTACTATGAAAAGTTTAATTACAACAGCAAAATAAATAATTCTGACATAGGTTGTGTAGAAAGTAGGGGCAAGATCGGTTGATTTAAGAGTGCATAAATCTGGGATGGCTGTAGGTTGGTGTATAAAGCAATGTTGCTATCATAGTTTTTTTTTTTTTTTTTTTTTATACTGTATGCCTTTTTAGTATCTCCTTAAGCATATATATTTTTTATATTTCAGGTATGTGCAGAGCTAAGAGGAGGCTGGGGAGGGGATACAGTCATTGAGCTTCAGCAGCTTAGCATGGAATTGCAGACAATGAGGCAAGATATTGCCAATTACAGGCAAATTTTGGCCACTGCTAAGAAAGACATTCAAATGGCACATGATCTTCAAGAGCAGATAAAACAGATGTCATTACGACTTGTGCACATGAAAACAAATTTACCAATCCATTTGCCACATGCTGATGCTCCTGCTTGTGGTGCAACTGCTGTGCCATCCAATTTAACAACCAAAAAAAATACCAGCAAAGATGTACCTCCTAATATACAGGGAAAGGTTTGTAATCATACATATGAATAATTATGACAAAGTACCTGAGGCACTAGCAATGAAAGAACTTTATTTTAGGTTACAGTAAATGGGAATTTTGATTTTCAGGTAAACTTTTTTTTTTTTTCTCAACAAGTTGGCCGTCTCCCACCGAGGCAGGGTGACCCAAAAAGAAAGAAAATCCCCAAAAAGAAAATACTTTCATCATCATTCAACACTTTCACCTCACTCACACATAATCACTTTCTTTGCAGAGGTGCCCAGATACAACAATTTAGAAGCATATATAAAGATATATAACATACCCCTCCAAACCCCTGCCAATATCCCAAACCCCTCTAAAGTACAGGCATTGTACTTCCCATTTCCAGTACTCAAGTCTGGCTATGTAAAAAATAACCGGTTTCCCTGAATCCCTTCACTAAATAGTATTACCCTGTTCACACTCCAATAGCTCTTCAGGTCCCAAAAACCATTCGTCTCCATTCACTCCTATCTAACATGCTCATGCACGCTTGCTGGAAGTCCAAACCCCTCGCCCACAAAACCTCCTTTACCCCCTCCCTCCAACCTTTTTGAGGATGACCCCTACCCCGCCTTTCTTACCCTACAGATTTATACGCTCTCCAAGTCATTCTACTTTGATCCATTCTCTCTAAATGACCAAACCACTTCAACAACCCCTCTTCAGCCCTCTAACGAATACTTTTAGTAACTCCACACCTCCTCCTAATTTCCACACTCCGAATTTTCTGCATAATATTTACACCACACATTGCCCTTAGACAGGACATCTCCACTGCCTCCAACCGTCTCCTCGCTGCATCATTTGTAACCCAAGCTTCACACCCATATAAGAGTGTTGGTACCACTATACTTTTGTACATTTCCTTCTGTCTCCATGGATAACGTTTTTTGTCTCCACAGATACCTCAACGCACCACTCACCTTTTTTTCTTCATCACTTCCATGGTTAACCTCATCCTTCATAAACCCATCCGCTGACACGTCAACTCCCAAATATTTGAAAACATTCACTTCTTCCATACTCCCTCTGTCCAATTTGATATCCAATTTTTCTTTAAATCATTGGATACCCTCATCACCTTACTCTTTTCTATGTTCACTTTCAACTTTCTACCTTTACACACCCTCCCAAACTTGTCCACTAACCTTTGCAACTTTTCTTTAAAATCTCCCATAAGCACAGTATCATCAGCAAATTGTAACTGTGTCAACTCCCATTTTGTATTTGATTCTTGATTCCCCATAATTTAATCCCACCCCTTCCCCCAGCACCCTAGCATTTACTTCTTTTACAACCCCATCCATAAATATATTAAACATAAACATTAAATGAATTTTGGCAATTATTGGAGAACAATAACAGCTTTTGTTTGGCATCGTAGTTAAATTATATTATTGCTGTTTTGGCCCTTCAAGGGAGAGGAGCGACTTGTCACTTGGGAAGAGCTCTTGATTCCAGGAATTGGAGCTTCCTGTTTCTTGGTTCATACCGATTACCTTTCATGTCCCAGGCATTGTATGACCCCTTTGGGTTTAGTGCTTTGTCCTTAGTGTAATAATATCTTATTGGTATAAATAAATAATGAAGGTAGTAGGTTGGTAGACAGCAACCACCCAGGGAGGTACTACCGTCTGCCAAGTGAGTGTAAAACAAAAGCCTGTAATTGTTTTACATGATGGTAGGATTGCTGGTGTCCATTTTTCTGTCTCATAAACATGCAAGGTTTCAGGTATGTCTTGCTACTTCTACTTACACTTAGGTCACACTACACATTCATGTACAAGCATATATATATACACACACCCCTCTGGGTTTTCTTCTATTTTCTTACTAGTTCTTGTTCTTGTTTATTTCCTCTTATCTCCATGGGGAAGTGGAACAGAATTCTTCCTCCGTAAGCTATGCACGTTGTAAGAGGCAACTAAAATGCCAGGAGCAAAGGGCTAGTAACCCCTTCTCCTGTATAAATTACTAAATTTAAAAAGAGAAACTTTTGTTTTTCTTTTTGGGCCACCCTGCCTCGGTGGGATATGGCCGGTTTGTTGAAAGAAGATAAATAATCTTTATTTCTATAGTAGTACATATACAAGGTATACAGCCCATAGCTGACATCATTGACATACTACTACATAGAAAGCCCCTTGTTATGCAGAGCATTTAGGAGAAATTTGGTCAGTTTTGTTCCAGGGTGCAACCCACACCAGTCTACTAACACTTAAAGTACCCATTTTACTGTTGGGTGAACATTGGACAGCAGGTATCTTAAGGAAACATGTCTTGATGTTTCCAATCGTACCGGGGATTGACCCCTGGACCACAGTGTGTGAGCTGAGTACGCTAGCGATTGAGCTACGGGTTTATAAGTTTAGTAAATTTTTTTTACTTTTGACTCATGCTTGTCTTAACATTTATATTTTTTAAGTCTTACTGTAACTGCTTTTCTTGTGCCTGTGTATAAAATTTTTTGTTTTAATAATTCATTGTCTCTCCATTGAGACATTACCTTTACCGCTTCAGTTTACTATTCAGCCAGAATACTCAAATAGGGTAAAAAATGTGACGTCATATTTAGCATAAATTTTATTTGTAAAGAATCTTGCAAAAACTTATTGTGTGCTTTGTTTTCAGGTTTCTGCAAAGGCAGGATCTGGGAAAGAAAGGCATGTCCCAGTTATTGACTATGCTACTGTGGATGAATTTGAATCTGTACCAAAGTACGTATTTTTGGCAAATAGAGCTATGAAGTTTAAGAGCAAGATGTACATATGTTAAGTTGTTAATTTGTATATACACTACATCATGTATGTCAAGCCCATATTGGAGTATGCAGCACCTATATACAACCACATATAACTGAATACACACACACATGAGCTCTTCTGGCAAGGTATAGTCTATAGTGTAATCAAAATGCAGTTGAAAGCTTCCGTGGGCAGTCCGATACTGTGCCTAGGGCAGATCTAATTTCAAGATTCTATTTATCAAAATTTTCAAGCCAGTTTCAACAGTTATTTGTAACATTGCTTTTAAAGATTTTATTTGGTTAGGCATTCAAGGAGTTTTAGAAAAAATTACCAAACAAAATGAGTGCATTGGAGAGAGAAAGTGCAAAGGTTTGATTATATGGAGATGATGATTGATTAATGATAAGGGGAAAAAGAAGAGTGTAAAGAGATCCAACATGAAAGCTAATATTGATAGGTAGTTTGTGTAGGTTATAAGTTTGGATAAGGGTGTTTAGTATAATTAAACTGTCATCTGACAGTGCTTAGTTGAAAACTGATTTGGAAAATGGTTGGAGGAAGAAAAATTTGTCCCTGCAGTATTATTTATGCTATTTGCATACAAATTTTTGTAGGCAAAATAGGAAAAGTTTCAGTTGTGAATAGCAACCAAGTTGTTGTACTTATTGACTTCTATAAATATATGTATATGATTTTATTTATTTATTTATTTTTTTTTCTCAACAAGTCGGCCGTCTCCCACCGAGGCAGGGTGACCCAAAAAAGAAAGAAAATCCCCAAAAAGAAAATACTTTCATCATCATTCAACACTTTCACCACACTCACACATTATCACTGCTTTTGCAGAGGTGCTCAGAGCACAACAGCTTAGAAGCATATACGTATAAAGATACACAACATATCCCTCCAAACTGCCAATATCCCAAACCCCTCCTTTAAAGTGCAGGCATTGTACTTCCCATTTCCAGGACTCAAGTCCGACTATATGAACATTACCCTGCTCACACTCCAACAGATCGTCAAGTCCCAAGTATCATTCGCCTCCATTCACTCCTATCTAACACGCTCATGCACGCTTGCTGGAAATCCAAGCCCCTAGCCCACAAAACCTCCTTTACCCCCTCTTTCCAACCCTTTCGAGGACGACCCTTCCCCTATAGATTTATATGCTTTCCATGTCATTCTACTTTGATCCATTCTCTCTAAATGACCAAACCACCTCAACAACCCCTCTTCTGCCCTCTGACTAATGCTTTTATTAACTCCACACCTTCTCCTAATTTCCACACTCCGAATTTTCTGCATAATATTTACACCACACATTGCCCTTAGACAGGACATCTCCACTGCCTCCAACTGTCTCCTCGCTGCTGCATTTACCACCCAAGCTTCACATCCATATAAGAGTGTTGGTACTACTATACTTTCATACATTCCCTTCTTTGTCTCCATAGATAACGTTTTTTGACTCCACATATACCTCAACGCACCACTCACCTTTTTTCCCTCATCAATTCTATGATTAACCTCATCCTTCATAAATCCATCTGCCGACTCGTCAACTCCCAAGTATCTGAAAACATTCACTTCTTCCATACTCCTCCTCCCCAATTTGATATCCAATTTTTCTTTATCTAAATCATTTGATACCCTCATCACCTTACTCTTTTCTATGTTCACTTTCAACTTTCTACCTTTACACACATTCCCAAACTCATCCACTAACCTTTGCAATTTTTCTTTAGAATCTCCCATAAGCACAGTATCATCAGCAAAAAGTAACTGTGTCAATTCCCATTTTGAATTTGATTCCCCATAATTTAATCCCACCCCTCTCCCAAACACCCTAGCATTTACTTCTTTTACAACCCCATCTATAAATATATTAAACAACCATGGTGACATTACACATCCCTGTCTAAGACCTACTTTTACCGGGAAGTATTCTCCCTCTCTTCTACACACCCTAACCTGAGCCTCACTATCCTCATAAAAGCTCTTTACAGCATTTAGTAACTTACCACCTATTGCATATACTTGCAACATCTGCCACATTGCTCCTCTATCCACTCTATCATATGCCTTTTCTAAATCCATAAATGCAATAAAAACTTCCCTACCTTTATCTAAATACTGTTCACATATATACTTCAATGTAAACACTTGATCTACACATCCCCTACCCACTCTGAAGCCTCCCTGCTCATCCGCAATCCTACATTCTGTCTTACCTCTAATTCTTTCAATTATAACCCTACCGTATACTTTTCCTGGTATACTCAGTAAACTTCTTTTCTTTCAACACACCGGCCGTATCCCACTGAGGCGGGGTGGCTCAAAAGGAAAAACGAAAGTTTCTCCTTTTACATTTAGTAATATATACAGGAGAAGAGGTTACTAGCTCCTTGCTCCCGGCATTTTAGTCGCCTCTTACAACACGCATGGCTTACGGAGGAAGAATTCTGTTCCACTTCCCCATGTAGGTAAGAGGAAATAAACAAGAACAAGAACTGGAAAGAAAATAGAAGAAAACCCAGAGGGATGTGTATATACATATATGCTTGTACATGTATGTGTAAGTAGAAGTAGCAAGACATACCTGAAATCTTGCATGTGTATGAGACAGATAAAAAAAGACATCAGCAATCTTACCATCGTGTAAAACAATTACAGGCTTCAGTTTTACACTCACTTGGCAGGACGGTAGTACCTCCCTGGGCGGTTGCTGTCTACCAACCTACTACCTAGAACTCAGTAAACTTATTCCTCTATAATTTTTACAATCTCTTTTGTCCCCTTTCCCTTTATATAAAGGGACTATACATGCTCTCCGCCAATCCCTAGGTACCTTCCCCTCTTTCATACATTTATTAAACAAAAGTACCAACCACTCCAACACTATATCCCCCCCTGCTTTTAACATTTCTGTCATGATCCCATCAGTTCCAGCTGCTTTACCCCCTTTCATTCTAGGTAATGCCTCATGTACCTCCACCACACTTACATTCTGCTCTTCTTCACTCCTAAAAGATGGTATACCTCCCTGGCCAGTGCATGAAATTACCGCCTCCCTTTCTTCCTCAACATTTAAAAGTTCCTCAAAATATTCTCTCCATCTACCTAATACCTCCCTCTCCCCATCTACTAACTCCCCTACTCTGTTTTTAACTGACAAATCCATACTTTCCCTAGGCTTTCTTAACTTGTTTAACTCACTCCAAAATTTTTTCTTATTTTCATTAAAATTTCTTGACAGTGCCTCTCCCACTCTTTCATCTGCTCTCCTTTTGCACTCTCTCACCACTCTCTTCACCTTTCTTTTACTCTCCATATACTCTGCTCTTCTTATAACACTTCTGCTTTGTAAAAAACCTCTCGTAAGCTACCTTTTTCTCTTTTATCACACCCTTTTACTTCATCATTCCACCAATCACTCTTCTTTTTCTCCTGCCCCCACCCTCCTATAACCACAAACTTCTGCCCCACATTCTAATACTGCATTTTTAAAACTATTCCAACCCTCTTCAACCCCCCCACTACTCATCTTTGCACTAGCCCACCTTTCTGCCAATAGTCGCTTATATCTCGCCCGAACTTCCTCCTCCCTTAGTTTATACACTTTCACCTCCCTCTTACTTGTTGTTGCCACCTTCCTCTTTTCCCATCTACCTCTTACTCTAACTGTAGCTACAACTAAATAATGATCCGATATATCAGTTGCCCCTCTATAAACATGTACATCCTGGAGCCTACCCATCAACCTTTTATCCACCAATACATAATCTAACAAACTACTTTCATTATGTGCTACATCATACCTTGTATATTTATTTATATTAACTTATATTAATTTCCCATATATAATAGGCATTATAGAAAAGTCTCTGCTCTAAATGTCATCAAAGATATGCTTAATATTTGAATCTGTGCTTTTGTTGCTCAAGTGTTAATTTACTTACAAAATCTCCTTTGAGGTACATCCGTGGCCGTCTTCAGTATGATCAGGTAAACAATGCTGTAGATGAATTGAACAAAGCCTTGGAGTGTAAGTATTCTCTCATGTCACGGCCCAGATCAAAAATTTCTGAGGTTGATTGGAGGATCATCACTACTTGCAAGCGGCAGGAGATCCCGGAGACCAAAGGTAGGTGATTGGTATACACCCATTTGTGATTATAAAGTTTCAATTTTTTGTACCACATCTCATCTTGGGTCTTGTTCTAGTATTCCTTGTGGTGCCCTTATGCCAGTAAGAGGGGGGTCTTGATCCAAGGAATTGAGCCTGTCCTCCCTATTATAACCCAGGAGTCCCAAAGGCTTGTTATCCTGGGTGTAAATGAAGTAAAATAAACACAGCAGAAAAACTTTTGACTTGTATTATCCTTCACCAGTTTAGAACAGAAGTATGTACACTATTTACACTATGTACAACAATAGGTATTAGTGCACTCCACTGTAAGCAAGGCAGAATAGAAGCCACTAGAGAGCAGACCGTGCTTCAACCAGCTCTAGAATGGGAATGACAAGGGCAGACAGGTGTGTGGTACCCACAACACCTCTGCGATTGCTAAAACCATCTTCTCATTGGCTGGAACCTGGGTACTGATTGAACGACGGGGCCCCATCATCAACCCTAGTACCTGGTTTGCTGGTTGGGGGAGATAGCCTTTCAATGAGGGTGTGTACATGCGCTGAATAAAGGTTATGTACTCTTTGCATGTCACACTCCCTTTCCTTGGATCAACTGTTGTTTCTTCCCATTCTCCCAGGTGCTGTATTATCCCTATGAATTTAGCACTCCCTCATGACTGTGATAATTTGTGAAGAAAAACTACTTAGTATCCCTTTGAATGGAGTGAATAGGGATGAATGGTTTTTTGGACCTGACAAGCTGTTTGAGTGTGAGCAAGGTAATATTTTGTGAAGGGATTCAGGGAAACCAGTTAGCTGGACTTAAGTCCTGGAGGTGGGAAGTACAATGCCTGCACTTTAAAGGAGGGGTTTGGGATATTTGTTGTTCGGAGTGACATCTGAACTGTTGTATCTGAGCTCCTCTTCAAAGACAGTGATTATGTGTAAATGATGGTGAAAGTGTTTTTCTTTTTTGGGTCACCCTGCCTCGGTGGGAGACAGCCAGCGTGTTAAAAAAAAAAAAATCTTTTATCCTTTTATTATATTGTACAGTACAGCATGTGGTTGTGATTTCAACTTTTTATATACAGCCTCTCCTCACTGAGCGACGAACTTGTTTGCCGACGACTCAGATTTACGCCGGGCTCTGACCAGTATGCATACTTAAATAATGTATGTTAGAGCTGATTTCCTCTGTTCTGTTTATTACAATATACAGTACACTACTGTATAAACATTTAAAAATATACCAGAAATGTTATAAATGGTGCAAAGGTAACATTAAAATAATATCAGATGGTTGACACAAACCCACTACCATTATAGTATGCTCCTCACTTAGCGACGAATTCGATTACTGACGTGATCTTAGGAGCAGAACTCTGTTGTTAAGTGAGGAGAGGCTGTATATCAGTCTTTGAGGGTATTTTTAATGTTTCCAGTTTTTTTCATACAATAGCTCATATTTATTGGCTGTGAAAGAATTTGTAGCATATTTTAGATCTGTTTTTTATTTTATCAATGTGTCATTGTTTTATTTTTAATTTCTTAAAATTAAACCTTACCTCTTCTCATTTACATTTTCCTTGTCTTAATTCTCTCTCTCAACCCTGCCTTTCACAATTCCTATTCCTTTCCTCTTCCTCCTCCTCCTTTCCTCATCCTTTTTTTCTTTCCTCTATCTCTCCAAATCCCTACTCCACCTCCACTTCCCATCTCCGTTTCTCCTTTCTCTGGTTTCTCCATTCTCCTCCTAACCACCTTTTAACCTCTCTTACCTGTCTGAAAGATAATTTTTTATACTTTTTTATTTATACATTACTTAAATATTATCTATTTAACAGGTGTTTACTTTGTGGTTGATGATGACATCAAACGATGGAGTGGACTCAAGTTGGACACAGCTGGAAGATCTACGATTACTGTCTTGCGTACTTTGAAACGGATACGGGAAATACGTGGCCCAGGCAGCCTTGTGAGATTTGCTGTCCTTACTTACATGTAATTTCAAGCATTTGCCATTGTCCATTTTTTCTATTTATATTTTCCACTTCTGTTAAATTAACCACTTCAATCTTCGTTCCATACTGCCATAAAATGTATCTAACCTTGAAACTAATGTGTCCTATATTTGAAATGCCATGAGTGTGTACATGTTTCCTTGGCGGTGTATTCTGTATGTTTGTTTGGTTATCATATATATGTGCAGCAGCTGCCACTTATTTGCAGTGTGAAATAAAACTATAAGGAGAATGAGTATTATTCTCAGACAGGACATGCAGGGTGAAAACGTAGGTGAAAAGAAAACTAGAAAGGGATAATATGAACTGGAAACTAACATTTATTAAAAGGGTTTTGTAGAAGTGAAGAAATTGGAGGTAACCACTAAGTGAGACTGAAGCATGAGCAAAGCCAGTGATGAAGGAAAGCTGTACCCCCATTTTACTATCCTCCAGAGCCGTACCTCTGCTGTTGACTAAGACACCCATTCTACTAAAAAAGTCCTGAAAGTCATTTTCAGTAACAGTAGCCTAACGATCAACTTTCATTTTATGAAAGTAAATAAATCTTTGAAAAATACATAGTGGTTCTGCATCCCTTAGTACATTCTCCAGATGTGTTAACAATCTTTTTATAGTAGAGTATACACATTTCATGTAATATTTTGTGCTGTTCGAGTGTGAGCAAGGTAACATTTATCAAGGGTTTCCGAGAAACTGGTTAGCTGGACTTAGAGTCCTGTAGATGGGAAGTACAGTGCCTGCACTGGGGATAAGCAGTTCAGAAGATAATATGACCTGTGATGTTGGCATACTTCTGGCAAGAGTGATTGAATGAATGAAGGCAAAAAATTTTCTTCTTTTCTGGGTCACCTTACTATGGTGGAAGACTGCTGATGTGTCAAAAACAAAAAGTTGTCTTAGTAGGCCGACTTATATTTTGTAACTACAGTACCTATTAAAAGGAGTCTTTCTTGTATGGAACTTCCAGGTAATTTAGATTTTTTATTTAGATTCGAAAAAAAGCTTTAAAATTTTGGGGGCCAAAACCCCATTTTTTGTCCATTTGAATAGGGACAATTTAAAAAAGAAGTGTAGGGCAACATGATAGTAGTAGGATTTTTTTTGTGTGTTGTTTCAGATTTGGTTTAAAACTTGGAAAAATTGGTTTTTTTTTTTATATTTTATTTAGTTGTAAAAGGGATCATAGTGTTTTCAGAATACCCAAAGGAAAAAATGTTAAAAAATTTTGGGTTTTCAGGGTTATGTATCACTGTACTGTGTGGGTAATTATTAAAAATTATAAATGTTCATTTTTATATGGATCAAGGTTAAATTTTAATGAGTATAGCATTTTGTGTTGAAACCATTGTGGGTATTAATGAATGACACCTTAAAATTTTTAGGTATTGGAAAAAACCCTTTAAAATTTTTATAAAGGATGTATTTTATGTTTCTCCCTCCCCCAGCCCCAAACCAAATTTACCCCCCTTTTTTCCCCCCCCCTATCCATCCCCCCCACCCTTTCCCCTTTTTCCATTTTTTCCCTCCTCCTCCCCACCCCCCCCCTTTTTTGCCCTTCCTCTTTTTGCCTTTGGGATTTTTTCCCACGGCGCGCTGGGTTCCCTTTGGGTTTTGGGGGAAGGCCCGGGGGGGTCCTTTCCCATTCCGTTGGGGTTCTTGGGGGGGGGGTTTTGGCGTAGTTTGCCCCGGGGAAAATCTGGATCGCCGGGGTGCCCCATCCCTCCCCGGTATCCGGAGTAGTTTTGGGGGTGTCTTTTCGGGCGACGGATGTATCTTTTGGAAGCCACCTTTCGGATTCCGGGGGTGGTGGCCGAAGGGGTTTATGTTTTTGGGGCCCGGGATTATCCGGCCGCCCTCTTTTTTGGGTCCCCCCGAGGTACCCTCGGCAGTGTGAGGTTGCTTTTTCCCGGATTGTGGTTTACGGGGGCATGAAGGGGGGGGTTGGGGGCCCAGGGTTTTCCCGGGCTGCATCTGCGCTATAGCGGTGTAAAGGCCCTCTTGGGCAGGGGGGGAAAAATTTTTTCCCCGGGGCCCCTTTAATTCCTCCTGGGAACTACTACCCCCCGCTCCCCCCTTTTTTTATTCTTTTTTTTTTATTTTTTTCTTTTTCTTTTTCTTTTTTTTTTTTTTTAAAAAAAAAAGAAAAGGGAGTAACCTAACCAGGAAAAACCCAATCCTTAAACCCCCATTCCCCCGGGGCCCCTTTTCTTGATCCCGCCCCCCATTCTGCCCCCTCCCTTTGTGTTTGGGGCCACCCCTTCGGACACTCCTGATGCCCCCTTTTTACCTCTTGCTGGTGCCTTTTTCCCTTCACCCCCCCTTCAGGTACCGGGGCTTCGGACTGATTTCCTTCGATTTGTCTAAACCCTCGCCCCCCTTTTTGGGACTTTTGCTTCCGGCTTTCCCTTTTAGGGGTTTAGGGAAATTTTCGAATCGCCCCCCCTTTTCCCCGCCAGCCCAACACCGGTCCTACCCAAAACGCCAACGTAAAAATCTCCTGTTAAAGCCCCTTGGTTACCTTCCCATTTACTCGAAAAAGGGCCGGGACACGTCAAGCACCCCCTCTCCACGCTCAGTTTTGGCCCACCCAATGGCCCAAAATTTCTTTATTTAAGACCGATTCCCTTCTTCTCCCCTCCCTTTTGCCATATTTTTGGGGCAAAGCGCTCCTGCGTCATGTGGTTAAAATATTTAATTTCATGCTTCAAGAGCGGTCGCGCTTTCGTCACTGCCCAGAATGCTACCCAAGCCATGATCTTTTTCCTTTGGGAATATCGATACTACTCCTACACTATTAAAAAAAACATCTCCCCAATTCTTTTTGGGGGTTACTGCCCATTCTCCCCCCATATTTTTGCCCAAACAAAAATTTTCCCGGGTCATGTGGCAAGGGACTTTTCTTAAACAGCTGGAAACTCCAGGCTCCAATCCTCAAAGTAGACCTTTTGTCCTTTTGCCCGGGCGGGGAGACGTTCCCTTGCAATGTGGCTCTTTTTTAAACTTTTGACAGGAGAGTTTCCCGCCTCTGTTGGGGTTTCGGGGGGACTTGGGGTTAAAAAAGTTCGAAAGGTGATCCTACCCGCAACATTGTGGGAAAAATTTGCTGGCCCTTTTTTGGTCACCCAGCAAAAATTTTTGAGATTATGGCCAAATCCCCAGTCTTTTGGTGCCGACGACCATTTTTTTAATACATTTGCATTTCAACCCCCCATCTTGCCTTAATTGAAATTTGAAGCTCCCCCTTTCCCTACTCCCCCCGTTTCCCAGGTCTACTTAAATGAACTTTAAAAATTCCGTTGCCTAAAAAGAGGCAAAAATTTTTCCCTTTTAATTCTATGGCAGTTACTCATCTCCGCCCCCAAAGGGAGATTTCCCCCGTTTTTCTTTTTCTCGTGTTTCCAAACATCCCCCCACTTTGGGGTCCCATCTTCTGCCCCTCCTCTGTTGTTACCCCCCATACCCACCCCCGGCTTTCTAACCCTTTTGCTGCCCTTTGGCTCTGACGCCCCGACAAACAACTCAGTTTTTTCTCATATCTTTGCGTCCTTCCTCAAAAGGGCCCCCAGCTTCGACAAGCTTTCGTGGGACCCTAATACCAATCCCCCCCTCACTTCTCAAAAGTCCAAAAAAATCCACATTGCTAAATTTCTTCTTTCCCCCTTTCCCTTTCCCCTTCTTTCCCCCCCAACTTTCCCCCTTTCCGTCTCTGTACCTAGTTCTTTCCCTTCTCTGGCCCCTTTAAAGTGGGGGAGATTCACCCTCCTCCTCTTTACTATCCCTTTCCCACCCCCGCCCCCTCCCAAGTTTCTCCCTCTTCTGCCCCCCCCAGGTTTCTGCCTCTTCGGGCCCCCCCCCACACTTCATCTCCAGTCCCTTACACTTTTCCCCCTCCCTTACTTTGGTACAGTCCATTACGGGCCCCAATCTTTACCCCACCCCCCCCCTTCTATCTCCAATAGGGTCTCCCATACATTTTTAAATTTCAGAAACACTTAAACCCATTTCGAAATATTGCAGGGGGGACAAACCTTCAAGGCACTGATTCACTTCCTTTTCCCTTTTTTCCCTTCCTCCTTTCTCAAAACCCAAATTCTTCGCAACGTTTCCATTCCTTCGGGGCTTGAAGTTTTTCCAAATGCCCCCACACGTTGCCCTTTTCTAACCCCCCCTAGTCCTTTGGGGGTTTTTACCTACGATCTCCTGGTAATTTTTTCATCCCCAAATCAGGGCCTTTTTACAGGGGGAATTTACCCGCGGCCTCAGGGGAAAATCGGGGGACCCTTCAGAGTTGTTTTTCCAAAGGTTTTCCCCTTTTTTGGGGGTTGTTTTAAACAAGAAAAAAAATTTTTACACTCGGCTGTTTCCAAACTATCTAAAGGTTTAAAATTTTTAATTGTACCTTTCGGCCCTTTTAGAGGGGGCCCTTTAATAAAAGTCCCCCTTTTTCCCTACGCAAATGATTTTCCCTTTTTACTGTAAATTTATTTGTCCTTTACCCGCTGCATTCCCTTGCGCTCTTTCCCAATTGAATAAGGGGTTTCAATATGTTCTTTATATCTCTCTCCTTCTCGAGCTTTTTCTACCCCAGACTTTGCCTTTTTTTTTTTCATCCTTTCCACCACCATTCTGTTACTTGGGATTTTTAAAGCCCACCTTTCCTTGGGGGGGTCTCCCTTGTGACTCCCGGTTGGGATCCAAATTGGGGTTTTTCTCACCTCTCACCCCCTTTCCCTGTTTTAAATTTTCGGGTACTCCCCCCATTTTGATCCTGTTTTCAATTTCTTCTCTTGCAAAAATCTATCAGTCTGTTTCCCCCCACTGCACTAGGGGCTTAACCTGGTCTGTTCTACCGGGGGCTTACATTTACAGCGATCATTTTTTCCCAAAAATTCTTACTTTCCTTCCTATAACCCCTTTCGTTTGCTCCACTGGCAATTTGATTTGGGGGAAATTGGGATCTTTACTCAACCTCACTGCTTTTTTGAGGGGGTTTCCCTTCCCTTTATCCCCCATTGATAAGCTCCCCACATCTTCTCCCACGTAGTTTTTTAAACCCCCAGCTTTTCATTCTATACCCCCAAAACCCCGGCAGGATTTTTCAGGGAAATGCGTTGGGGCCTTGGGGGTTTCCTGCTTGTTTCTTGGGGCAGTTTGTTTGAAACACGCCGATGGGGCAAGGGACCCGGGACTAGACCGTAGTACTTTTTTTGATTTTTTTAAAACAAAAAAGCGTGCGATGCTTTGCCCCTGTATCCGGTTTAAGCCCAAAGCACTTGTTGGGGGGGGGACTATGTTTCCACCAAACACCTTTGCCCTTTTTCTATAAGTGCCTCTGGAAAAAAATGAGGAAATTTTAGTTTGGGAAATTACTCTCCTGACCCGGCTTTCCCGTTTTTACGGGTCGCTGGTGTTGATGTGTAAACCCTCTCGCGTTTCCCTTTTAACTTGGCAAAAATTTTTGGTCCGTTTTCCCCGGGGGGTCCATCTATGCCCCCCGTTTCTTTCCCCCCAAAAATCTGCCAGAGAGTTTTGTTTCCCTTGGACTTTTCTTCTCTCAGAGTAAAAACAGTATAATGTGCCCTTTTTTTAAAATTTAAAGAAAAAGAAAGGGACGCTCTCGCTTGCCGATCTTTGGCCCGGGTGGGCCCCCCGACGGCATTCATATTGTATGTTAAAAAACTTTTTCATCGGGGCAGCCCTTGTTGGCCTTTACCCCCTCTTCAATCTTATTTGGGACAAGGAAAATTCTTCCCCCGTGGGAAAATCTTTCCCTTGTTCTCCCTTTCCGCAAAAAGGGTAATTTCAGGGAAATGATGGGGCCCCACTATTGTCCCCTCGCCCCCCCCCCCCCCCCCCCCCCTTACTTGTTTCAGTTTTCAAAGTGATGGAACGTTCGTAAAAACAAAGTTTAAGGGGGTATTTTTGAGACCACAACGTCTCTCCCCTAGGGCAATTTTGGCCCTTTGTAAGGGTCGTTCTACCATAGGGCCCCCTTTCTCGCCCTTGGGGCACGTTTTGTTCGTAAGGGCCTTTTTCGAATAATCCTCAGTTATTGCCATATTTTTTGACCTTGGGAAAAGGGATATGACCCCCAACTTTTGGGGGTATAATATTTTGGCCCAGGCCCTTTTCCCTTTGGCCTTCCCCAGGCAAAATTTCCCTCCTTCCCTTAAGAAAATTTTTTAACTGACAGACATTTCCGTGTTCGAGTTTAATAATGTTCTTTTTCCCCGGCTTCGTCCAAGCTGAAAAGGGGTCCCTAAGGGGTTTTGTTCTAAACAAAAAGTTTTTCCTTTTCTATAAATTTTTTTGGCCTCTTTTTTCTTCCACCCAATTTTGGTCATATCCCATATTGATGACTTCGCTATTGCTTGTGCCCGGCGCTCTTTACTGTTTTTTATTGGGGTTTCTTCCAGCTTTTCCGGGCCCACCGTGTTCCACTTGGGCCCCCACGCATGGGTTTTTTTTAAAAATTTTTAAGGGACCAAAATCACCAAATTCCCTTTTACTTGCGCTCTGTCATCTCCGATCATCCTTTTTTATTCTTTTGGCTCCCCTATCCCCCAACGTATACAGTCAGGTTTCTAGGCCTTTTCTCTTTTACCGTGGTTTTTCCCTTGGAAAACCCCCAAAATTACCTCTCTGGGAAAGGGAAAATTTCACAGCCCGCTAAACCTTCTTTAAAAACCCTTTCTCATCTTTCCCGGGGGGTTTTATCGTCCCCAACCCCTGCTTCGGGCCCACATTTTAGCCCTCGTTTTATCGGGAAAAACCCATTTTGGTGACCACATTTTTTCCGCGGCCTCTCCTGCCCAACCCTTTTAGCCTTTTCCCCTTTTCCATACCCCTGGATTACGTTTGTGCCTTTGGGGCTTTTTTGCTCTTCCCCCCGTTGAGAGCCTTATGCCCGAAACGAATTTTTCCATCCTTGTCTGATCGCCGTGTTCCCATTGCCTTCGCACTATGTACGCTTTCCCCGATCTCCCCAAAACCTTCCATTTATTGAAAGGTCACTGGGTATTAGTAGACATTTTTCGTTCGTCGCCGTTTTTCTCCCTTTTCCCCTTTTTCTTTTGCCTACTTTCCTCTTGTCTTCCCTTCAAATTACCCCCTTTATTATGTTCTTGTAGAAAATTCGCTTTTCCCTAACCCCCCCCGGGGTTTCGGGGGGGGGGCGGGGGGTTTTTTCTCACTCCCTTTTCTCGGGAAATCATCCGCCGGGGCTTTGTTCCGATCATTCCCTCCCATTCTATGCCACCGCTGGGGGTACACAAAATGGCTTTTTAAGTTTTCCTGACGGGTCGGGGGTTGGATTTTCAGGGTTTTCCCGGGCAAAAGGTTTGGGGGTGGGGGGGGATTTTTTCCTTTTGGCTAGATTTTTTTGGGTGAATTGTATGCCAAATTTTTGCAGGGACTTATTCGTATCGCAAACTTTTTGCCCCGTGTCTCATTTGGGGTGTTCTCTAGGGCTCCTTTAAAGGGGTTTCAGGCTTTTCGGAAAAAATTTTATTTCATCTCATCCCCCCTTTAAATTTTCCCCCTTTTCCAAAAATTTGGGTAAGCCGTTTTATCTCTACCCCCCAAAATTAAAGATATTGTTTTTTGTTGGGGTCCGGTAAAGGCCGGAAAGTACGGAAATGAAAAAGGCAGACACTGCTGGGGGCGGTCAGAAATACAAAGGGCCCCACCAATTTCCCCCTTGAGGGTTTTTTCCATTTCTGGACTATTTTGCTGCAATTTGCTACCCACCTTTGACCCGTTGGCAACAACGTTGGTCAACTCTGTCCCGGGAAACAAATTCATTTTTATTTAAAAAAAAGCATAGGTTATGGCCGTTTTTTTTGTTCCAGTGCCCCAGGTTGGGGAGACCCTTTCCCCGGGGCCCTTTGGGAATTGGCCACACTCGTTTTTACTCATGGGGTTTTTTCATGGAGAGGCACCCCGGGTTCCCCTCTGTTTTGGCCGTGTTTAAGTTTTCCCGTATCGAAATTTGCCACTTCTGTTTGACTGCCCCCTCTATTTAACGAGCAAGAGAATTTACCTCCAACGTGGGCTTCGGTTTTTACTTTTCTCTTCTTTTTCCTTCCCCTTCTTGCTGATTTGGGCCCTCTTTTTCCTGACTCCCCTCATTGACTTTTGGGCAACGAACCCGATTTAAAATCCACAAAATTGATGATACTTTTCGCACTCCCCTCAGCCCTTTCTAGTTCAGTCTCTTGCTGCCCTTTACCCTTTCACCCCCCACTACCCCGCTGTTATCCGTAACCTATTACTCATCCATCTCCCTTTTGCCACCTGATGCCCTCGCTTCCTTCCTGCCCTACAGCGCTGTATAGTCCTTGTGGCTTAGCGCTTCTTTTTGATTATAATAATAATAATATGTTTCTCCCACAATTTGCTAAAGTTAAAACTTGTCCATTCTGATGTAAGTAACTATGGAAATGTTATGATTTTTTCTATAAATTCTTCTTTTACTATTTTAATAAAATGTTAACCAGAAAAAGTAGTTTATTTTTCCTGAATTGTGACATGTGCTTTATTTTATTTGTACTCATCTCTTCTTGACAAATTCAATTTCCATTGCAGTCTTGTCATTTAATATTTGGTATATGTTGAATTTATATCCTTTAAACTCGTGCACTTTTAGACTACTCAGCAAGTGCAGTTAAGTAGTCTCTCTCTCTCTCTCTCTTGAACTTAGCAGATGGAGGCTCCATTCTCTAGCAGTTCATGTGCTGAATGTCCCACTCTCGTTATTGCTTTACATAACATCTAAATACAGCTGCTGTTTCACCCCTGTTGATTTAGCACTTCACTCTGAATATAATAATAAAACTCATTGGTTTGCACAGTATACCAGAATATAGTGGTACCAACTCTTATATGGGTGTGAAGCATGGGTTTTGAATGTTGCAGCAACGATGACTGGAGGCAGTGAGATGTTGTGTTTATAGTTTGAATGATAAGAAGAGAAATACGAGTTTCAAGATTAGGATGTGTGGAGTTACCAAAAGTGTTATTCAGAAGGCTGAGGAGGGGGTACATTAAGGTGGTTTTTTACATTTTGGATGACCAGAATATGCAATTGGGTGGAGAGGTGTGGAGGTCATCCTAGGAAAGGTTGGAGGGAGAGGATGATGGTTGTGAATGTTAGGGGGTTGGACATCCAATAGGCTTGTGTGAACATGTTAGATAGGGGTAAGTAGAGGCAAGTGATTTTCACGATCTGACTTTGCTGGGATGTGAGCAAGGTAATATTTAAAAAGAGATTCAGGGAAACCAGTTAGCCAGACTTCGAGTCCTGGAGTTGGGAAATACAGTGCCTGCACTCAAGGATGGGTAGGGATGTTGCAGTTTGGAGGGTCATCTGAATTGCAACATCCACTTGCTTCGGGCAAGAAGGTAACTGAATGAGTGACAATGAAAGTGTTTTTTCTTGTATTGGGTCGTCATACTGGGTGGGAGATGGCCAGTGCTAAAAAAAAAAAAAAAAAAAAAAATTGTGTGTAAAAATTAAATACAGTGGACCCCCAGTTTACGATCAGCTCCCAATGCGACCAATTATGTAAGTGCGTTTGTATGTGTATGTTTGGGGGTCTGAAATGGACTAATCTAATTCACAATATTCCTTATGGGAACAAATTCGGTCTACTGGCACCTGAACATACTTCCGGAATGAAATAATATCGTAAACTGGGGGTCCACTGTAGTATCAATTTCACACATACACAAGGGAGAAAGTAGAATGCACTTACAGTTGGTGATACATTGTAACTATTGCTGTTTCATTAGCTATTCATTTTGTCAGGGTGGCCCAAGTACTACCCCTTTTGTTGTAAGTTTGTTTATACACTCCACAAACACTCACAAGTACATGTTAGAGGCAAGAGCTAACATTAAATAGACAAGCAAATATAAAACAAACCCTCAAAAAATTTTTTTAGTCCACAGTTAATGTCTTCTTTTTTAATACCACATTAGCTGTCTCCTACCAATAGCAAATTTAGACAGTGGATTTCAATGAAGGTGGAACTTAAAAGGTTTTTGTTGAGCAACAGGGGGGCCCCTTCTCTGGGAGGGGTACTATTCCTCCACAGGGTGTTGTTTTTTGA
>NC_069408.1:35899284-35917969 GCF_026875155.1 Cherax quadricarinatus
AAGGGAAGTTCCACAACCCAAAAAAAAAATTTTACCAAACTTCCCCCTCCCCCCATCCCACCGATCCCAAAATTAACTCCTTAACCTTAAAGAAAATGTATTTTTTTTTGAAGTTTTTTAAACGGTTTTGGGCGGGTCTAAAATAAGACCAACTCATTTTGGGGTTTTCCTTTAAATTAGGTCTTCCCCCACCTCCTAAAGGCCCCCCCCCCAACCCGGAAAAAATAGTCCTTTTTAACCCTTCCAATGCGAAATTAAGCAAACATTTCAGGCGCCCTTTAAAGAAACATGGGGCCTTTCCTCCCTCCTTAGTTAACAAAAATTAAACCCCATGAAAACTTCATATCTGAATGGAGATTTAAGGGCTAAAGAAACATGGTGGGTTTGTAACTTAACATCAAATGGATCAGAAGGGGATTGTACGGGGGGAAAAACTCAAAAGGGATCATGAGATGGAGTATTGTAACGTGGAACATCAAAAAGGATCAGAGATGGGTATGTAACGGGGAAACCCAAAAAAAAGGGTCATGAGATGGAGTATTGTAACGTGGAACATCAAAAGAGGATCATGAGATGGAGTATTGTAACGTGGAACATCAAAAGAGGATCATGAGATGGAGTATTGTAACGTGGAACATCAAAAGAGGATCATGAGATGGAGTATTGTAACGTGGAACATCAAAAGAGGATCATGAGAGGAGTATTGTAACGGGGAACCAAAAGGGTCATGAGATGGATATTGTAACGTGGAACTAAAAAGAGGAAAGAGATGGAGTAAAAAAACGTGGAACATAAAAAGGGGATCATGAGATGGGTATTGTAACTGGAACATAAAAAGGGGATCGAATGGAGTTTTTGAAAACGTAACATCAAAAAGGATCATGAGTGGAGTACATCAAAATTTTCGCCCATTATACACACTTCAAAAGTAGAACTGTTACTTGTAAGTCATCGTGTATACACGGTGCAGATGCCGCCTCCCCACAAAAGAATGTTTTCAATAGTATTTTTGTGTTCATCAAAGCAGTTCAAGGTTCAAACGGGCATTAAATGTTCAACGGTGGGTTTCAAGGTCACAGAAGCGTTCAAGGTTTAGCACTTCATTAAATCCCTGGCAGCAGAGGTCCCCAGGTGCATACAACCCCCCTGGCATGGGATTGTATTTTAAACAGCTGTCCCAAAATAGCTCACCCAGCTCCCCCCCATCAGAAATAATCGTGAAAATAAAACGTTTTCTGCCTACGCCGAGCCTCCTTGCCAGACGTTCCGGCCCTTTCAGTTTAATCTGCCATGATTACGTTAGGTTATTATATTAAATATAAAAATTTTTTATATATATATATAATAAAAAAATTTTAATAATAATAATAAATTTTTCTAAAAAAAATGGGAAAATTCAAATAAAAAACTTTTTTTAAAAATTTAAATATAAAATTGTTTTAAAAAAATTTTAATAAAATAAAAAAAAGGGTTTTTGAAAAAAAATCCAAAAAAATACGACGGGTGTGTGTAAAAGATTCCTTGAAAAATATGTGATAAAATTATTATCGTCCCACCCCTTTTCCCTATTCATATCAGCATAGACAGAGATAACACCACAACCGATCATCCTTTGCGGATGATACTAGGTCTGCATGAGGCTGCCTGGAGGACCGGGTTAACCTCCAAAAAGTATAAAAAAATTTTCCAGTGGGCAACGGTAAAAATATGATGTTCATGGGGACAAAATTCCAACTACTCCTTTGGAAAAAACTGGAGGAGAAAATAACAAAGAAAAATTTAACTACTGACTCCCCAAAACAAAAGGGGGGGAAAAAAAAATAATTTAAGGGACGGGAGTAGAATGTCTGAGGATCTCATTTTCGGGATCCAACGTGCCACGATCGCACGTCAAAGAAAATGATGGATGGTTTAATGAGAACGTTAAAAAAGAGAGATGCCAACCCAAATGATGCCCTTTTTTCAAATCATTTGTTCTCTCTGGGCGGAAATACTGCTGTACTTAAGTCTCCATTAAAAGCAGGTAAATTTTGCGATCTAGAGAGTGTAAAGACCCTTTTACTGCCTATAATTTCTGTAAAAGCCCCAAAACTACTGGAACGCTTGGAAGCCTTGACTTGTACTCGTTGGAACGCAGGGGGGGAGAAAATCAAAATCTACACGGGGAAAATCCGGAAAAGGCCCCCAAATTGCACAACGAAATCATTCCTACGAAAGTAAAAGACGGGGAGGGAGCAAAAAGCCCCCAATTTAAAGGGGGGCCACCTTTGGGTACACTAAAGAAAACACCATAAGTGCCCGGGGCCCAAGACTGTTCAACGCCTCCCCCAAAGCAAAGGGGAAATTACCAACAAAACCCCTGGCTCCCTTAAGAGGGAGCAGACAGATAATTACCACTGCCGGATCAGCCTGGCTGTGTTTACGTTGGACTACGTTGGCCAGAGAAAACAGCTTGTTGCAAGCCCTTACCCAAACCGGGGAGGCCTGGTCGTGGACCGGGCCGCGGGGGCGTTGACCCCCGGGAATACCTCCAGGAAGGGGCTTGCAACCCCTGAAGGGGTTTTACAATGTTTTTTTTATGTAATTGTAAGTTAATTCCCTTTTTTTAAATTTTTATTTTTTGCTTTATTTGGTAATAAAAAATGAAAATGTATTTGCCTTATATTGTTTTTTGAGTAGCTTATTTTGTTAGGAGTATAAAAAATTGTCGTTAGTCTTGATTGTAAAACACTGAAAATTATCCCTTTGTCGCCGTTTACGGGCCGGCTTCTGACGCAGTTTCCACGTGCTACCCACGGATCAGGGGGGGGGTTTGTCCTCACCTCTCTGAAGGGTTTTCAGTCTGCTCTAGACTTCTTGGGGTTTTGGACAGATTGTCTGCTCATTATTCTTGTTAGTTCTGTAGAACTTTGTTCACAAAAAACATGTTAAATTTTGGGAAATTTCGACGTTGTAGAGGTTGTGTACTTGGGACATCTGAACATCTCAGGTCCTTAGTATACTTCTGACCTAATTTTGTACGGGTTCCTGTGTTTTCACAGTCCAGTTTTCCCCTATGCTGAAATAAATAGTATTGGGGAGTTTTGTAACTTTTGTGGAGGATCTGCTAGGCCCTCTTGTGTTTATTTATCTCCTTGTTTGTTCTGGTTCGTCGCTTGTATTGCATTCTATTGGGCTTGCTTCTTTGTTTTCAAGCGACTGTTAGGGTTCCCAGTCGGTCAGAAGAGTTTTTAGGGATTTTTGTCAGTCACTTGTTTGCTTATTCAGTCTTGGACATAGCAATATTAAGAGCACTTACACCATACACACACTTACTTGAAATATTTGTTATCTTTTTAAAATGTAATGACCTGACGGTTTTAAAGAATTATAAAGGGATAGTGCTTTCAGCACAATAAATTGAACCGGGATTGTTTTTTATTTTGATTGCGTGATTTAATTTACTTTGAAAATATACCTCTAGACAATTTAGACTTAAAAAATTTTTTTAAAATTTTTTAATTTCTCTAGTTAGTAGCCTAAGTTGAAAATCCTAAAAAGGACATTGAACCAACTGAATTTTTAATGGATAATTGGAAAAGGATACTGACTACTTGTTACAAACCCGAAAAAAAAGCTGGATGCTAGAAGGGCAGTCCTTTCTATATTCCTGGAGACTCTAAGCTTTTAAAATCGCTTTTTTTTGTAACAAAGGGGGGACCTTTGGGGGGACTCTTGATCCAAGGGGTTGGAAAAAATTGCCCCATTTGACATACAGTATTCCTATGGTCAACATTTAGTACTTTCCTATCTGAAGACTTTGAGTTTAGTCTGTAAACATACCGGGTGGATGTATGCCCCTGACGAGTCCTTGACCAAGGAGAGGAAATACTGTTTTTCTAGCCTAAGACAACCAACACAAAAATTTCTATTAGGATTTAGTTTCCCAAATCATCTCCAAATCATTATTTTCGTGATGTAGCTAAAGTAAAAAACTTTAAATTTTATACTCTGACTTTTGATTTAAGTACATTAAAACTTCAGAGTTTTTTGGGCAAGTCCAAATATCTCGGTTTTACGTATAAAGGAATTACACCGCTGAAACGAAACATTAATTAAAGATATATTTTTTTCCTGCTCATACAGGATGTCTGATTATGATTCGTTTCAGAAAGCCTAGTGTCACAATTGGAATATGCCCTATTTGATTCTTGAAGAAGGGGGCAACTAAGGCGAAGGAGCCTCGGGTCTGAGCCTAGTGTAGCTCATTTTTCCCCCGGCCGCCCCCTTCCCTCACTGACACTATGACGAGTGTGCTGGAGTATGCCCACAGCCAATACTAGTCAGTGAAATGCTACCCTGTATTTACTTATCCTAGACCAAATTTAACTCTCTAGGAGCCTGAAAAAGGGTCCACCTAAGACCGTCCAGCCCACGTTAGATTCCTTACCCTCCATACCCTGGCCCTATCTCCAGGAACATTTTGAGATTTTAAACGCCTCTTTAGTTGCAGACTGCAAAAATAAGGACAGAGGAAAATTTGAACGAAAAGTTTTCCCCAGAGAGAAAATTTTCGTCTGTCAAGCAACAGACTGTAGATCACAGGACACTTTTAAAGTCCCGAAAGCTGCACCCATGGTTCCTAATTTTTTTTGAAAGTGCTTAGCACTATTTTGATGTGTTTGGAAAACCGCCGTGCTATAAAAGGCCCACGAAAAGCCGGGGGCAACATTGCTGCATACGCATACGGGAAAGCTCAAATTTGTACGGCTGCTTACCATTTGCTAAGAAAACTTTAGTTTGACCTGAAACCCAAACTATTTTAGAGAATAAACTTTTTACCTGTAAGTTATCAAAGAGCTTTTCGTCGTTACAACGCGACAAATAAAACTTGTAATTTTGCTCTGAGAAAAAAGTTGCATTTCAGAGGTGGTTTAGGCTGCAAAAATGTAACAACTACAACAGCCTTTTTCATTTTGTTACTACCGAAGGAGTTTAAAAAACTGTATGTCTGCTGCATGAAGAATATTAAACGATCAAAACCTCGATATTCTGGAAACGCGCATTAGCAGAAAATTAGAATTTCCCCAAAAACTTGTGCGTACTAAAACACGAGAAAAAGGGTCTAAAAATGTCCAGAAGTTGGCAACCTAAACAGCGGCTCATTGCCCCGAGTCCCTGTACGTAACTTTCTCGACCTTTCCAGGAAAGCTCACAATCCTGAATTTTCCCTCGTGGCAGACAGAATCTGATATCGAGAAGAAAAAATTTTAAATGTCCTTTTTAACAAAAGGACAACAGAATATTGCTATAATTAGAAAGATCGAGAAACGTCGTGCGGCTGGGGCCCCCCATCAAGTCTATCCTCTTCCGAGCAACAAAGGACCAAAATCCCAGCAATTCCCCTGACCCCACTGTTTTTGATAATGTTTCTCAGGGAAAATCTGCGTCAAAAGTGTATCTGACGAAAAGATTCGTTTTACGATGATCCTTTTCTTTTCAAGAGGTAGAATGGGGTTTTTACGAATCACATCGGATAGTTGCTTTCAGAGATGGGATTACCACGTTATTAAGAGAAATGTATGCCCCAAAAATGCGATCCATTGCAAGAAATGTATTGTTAGAAACCTATGGGGGGGCGTATAAAAAGGGCCTCTGCACAAAGTTTAAAAATTTAAACAAACTATTTTTAAATGTTTATTTTAGTGGGTTATCCGGGGGTATTTCCCATCGGGCATGGCTTGTTGAAGGGAAAAGATATCCTTATCTGGTATTGTAAAAAAACCACTTGTGATTGATAAAACCACTGTTTAAATTATCCCTTGAAGCTTGTAAGAGAAACCTATTTTTTTCCTTCCCGCGCAAATTACTAGAGCTTGTCAAAGGGGTCAACAACCATCCTTGCTCCTTTGGTTGTTGATGACAATGATTTGGGGTTGTTAAGTTTTTAGTGAGCTCGCCCCCCGGATCATTAACCTGACTCCCCCCCGTCATCAACCGTCAGGACACAACGACGTTAAATTTCTAACTCATGTGATTTAATCAAGATCATTTTTTGATCTTTATTGGAAGACGAGAAGGGTATAGCAGGTTCTGAAGGGGAAGCAAAGGATCTCGATAAAATTTTTTCTATTTAGTAATGGGACTGTGGAAAAAATACATGCAAATTGTCAGCTGATAGTGTTTCCAACCAGTCAACATCTAGTGTGTTACCATTTCATTTTGGAACAAGCCATTGAAATTTTTCTCACAATAGTCCATAGGAGGACAATTTGGGGTCAAGAAAACCCGTAAAAATAAAAAACAAAAAATTTTTTTTTCTTGGCAAAGTTAAGGAAACGGGGGTGACATGTGCAATTTTCCTGTGTGTCAAGTGAAGGAAGGCCAGCGGAAATCCCCCGCCTCTATTTTTTCCCTTTTACCTGGGATGGTAAACCATTCTCACTTTTTTATTATTTTTTTGGTGGTCCCTTTTCTAGAAACCCAAATAGGAAACCAATACCTATTTACTATTATGGACGCCCTTGCAACACCTATCCCAAGCTATTCCCATGAGAAAAATTAATGTGTGCTATTGTGAGAGCGCTGTGAATTTTTCTCCCGGTTTGGGTTTCCCAGGTCATTAGGAAAATTTTAAGATTTTGGGGGAAAGCAAATCCACCAGGAAAAACTTCTTTCAAACCAGTTTCATCCCAAAAATAAAGGGTTTTTTAAAAAAATTTCAAGACATTTGAAGGGTTTTTGATAGAGTTAGGAACTTTCTAGAGACTGGGGGAGGGTTATTTTTCTTCTGTTCGCTATGAGGAAGTGAGAAAAAACCGGGTTTTGTCCTTTTTAACTAATATTCACACCCGTGCTGGTCCCTCGCATTGTTAAAAGACGTGGCAGGGAAAAAATCCATCATGGATTCACCTTCATTTAATGCAGCAACATTTGACGCCGCTAGAGAGCTGCTTCGAAAAACCTAGTTTCAAACCCAAACTAGGGAAAGAGCAACAAAAAACAACGGCTGTCTCCGATCTTTTAAACAGGAGTAAGGTAGGCTAGGAAATTAGTACCGGTCAGCTCAAAACAGGTTGAGGTCCCCCCGGGAAATAGTGAAAAAGCTTGCGACGTAAATTTTTTGGTACGTACGCTGGGGAAAAAGAACTAAACTGTGTACCATGTTAACCACTAAGGCATATACGCTAGTCCTCTACCTAAATACTTCTATTTTCCTAGGAAGAGGGAAAAAAAACTCAGTCTACCCGACATCTCTAAGGGATAGGGTTTGTTTTGAAAATTCAGTGTCTCAATCCTAACGATTTCTTTAAAAACCCTTGGGGGTGAAAAGCTGGGGATATTAAAAACAGATTTTTTATTTCCCTGAATTGTTCGGGGGGATGTTCCTAAACGTTTACTCTGGGGTTTTTTGCGTTGATGTCAGGGGGCATCACCATTAAGCAATACCCTAAGAATGGTCCAACAAAGCATAAAGCATTGAGGAAAAGGTTGTTTTCTGTGTTCAGGCTTTTAGCGCAGTAAAATCCATGGGCACTCCCTGTTTTTAGGCCTAAAAAGACGGTAGTTTCGGATGTGCACTGATTACAGGAAAGTGAAACCCGCACCTTGCCTAAGTTTTCCTCTCCTCGCATTGACGCCCTTATTGAACGTGGTCAGGGGCCCATTTGTCACCGTTTGGGGCCTCTTACGAGGGTATTATCAATCCCGCTTTCGAACGTGCCCAAGAAAATTTCTTTACGTTTAAGATGGATTGTTTAAAATACCTCTCACCCCCCCGGCCTATGTTTAACGCAACCCCCTTTATTCCAAGTATAATGAAAGAGTTGACCCACAACTTAGAAGGGGGAAAGCCACCTTTACGACTTAGGTGTAAAGGGCGGTGGGAACAGACTTTTGGGTCCCCAGAGCTTGTTTGAGGAAGGGGCACTACAAATTCACTGTCAACTTAGCCAAATGTTTTTGGGCAAACCAAGATTTTCCTATCTGGGTTTTGATCGGCCAAAAGGTAGGGTTTCTCCTAAATTTAGGGCTAAATTCGTGCAATTTCTGAATTTCCAGTCCACAGGATTGGAAAGGAGTAAGGATTCCGGTATCAGGAAAATACGCAGGGTTCTGTCCAAACTTTTCTCAGATTGCAGCTCCCCTTTTAGGCTTACTATAGCAAAGTTTTAGTTCAAACCCGGGGCTAGAGATTGTTTTAACTCGTTCAAAAGGTTTTAAGCGCTTTCTATCCTCTTCCTGTTTTAAGAGTCCAATTTCAATTTTCCTTCTTTTTACATTAAAATGCGAGGGGTTTTGCGTGGGCGCTGTGCCTCCAAAGTCAAAATCCCATGAATTTCCATTATTTTACTATTTCATCTAAGCTTAAAGACACCCGGAAAAAATTATGCCACATTGAAAAAGAGGGTTTACTCTTTGGGTTTCCCTTGGAACATTTTTCGTGAATTTTGGGAACCCTTTCCCCCTTAAAAAATTAAACGTTTTTTTTGACACAATCCACTCACCTACATAAACACTATGAAAAGTAAAAATGCTAGGATCAAAAGAGGGGGGCCCCCCAGAACCAACCTATTCCATTAGTATAAAAAAAAGTGGTCAGAAGAAATTTGCTGAGCCGGGGGTCCAATAAAAATTCATTAAATTAACGAATTTTTTGCCCAAATACCTTTTTTTCTTTATGTCAAAATCAGTAAAAGTAAACTTAACCCCCCGCCCATATTAACTATTTACTCATTCATGCTAATTATTTTATTTATATATTCACAGTAATTTTTGTAGGGGAGACAAGCTGGTGTTTAGTAGAGGTGGGGGGGGTGATGTCGGTGACGCAACACGCCCGTCAAGGGCCCCCCCCCCCCCCACAAATTAAGCTGTTTTTTATCAGATGTTCATACTGCCCCGCATTCCACAACCACTACTTAAGATGGAATCAGTCTCCTCTATAATATCGGCCTCAACGTCCCCCCTTGTCACGTTTCCTGTCTCTACACTGATGTACATAACCACGAGTATGAAGAGATACATACGGTGTACTGCCCTAGTCTAAAAGGGGTTCAGTGACGGACCTGTGAAAATTTTAGAGGTGCTTGGGACAAGAGAGATAATATTTATTTTGATAAAAAATAAAAAATGAGTAACCCGAAATAATGTAAAGACTTCATGCAACTCCTATGCGACCCTCTGTCGTGTTGGGGGGGGGGTTCACCCCTAAATGGGTTACAAAGATTTATAGTATTTTGTAAAGATATTACTTTATTTAATTTTATATTGCTTAATTTTGCGAAATAGAAAAATCCAAATGATTGCCTTAATGTTATTTGACGAGCTTTGTTTTTTAGGAATATAAATGTGCTCAGTTATCTTGATTTGTCAAATACGTAATTTTCCTTGTCGCTCTTAACTGCCGGGGGGGGGGGGGGGGGGGGGAGTGCATTGTCCACGTGCTATCACGTGACGAGGGGGGGGGGTCCCTACCCCTCGGAAGTTTTCATTTTGCTCTAGACTCTCTTTGGGGGGTTGGAAGATGTCGTTCATTATTCTTTTATTCTGTAGAACTTTTTCACAGAACTTTAAAAACTTTGTGATTTTCGATTGTACTAGGGGTTTGGGGGCACATTGACACCCAACACTCAGGTCCTTTGCTTAGCTTTGACCTAATTTTGTATGGTTCCCGTTATTGTTACAGTTTTACGTTTAACCTATGTGAAAAATAGATTCAGTAATGGGGGTTTTTTTTAACTTTTTGGGGATCTGCTGATGGGCCCTTTCTTTGTTCAAAAATTTTCTCCCTTTTTCCTGATTCTGTGGGAGTTGCTTGATATTGCATTGCTTTGGGGTTAGCTTCTTTTTTGTTTAAAACAAAATTTAGGGTTGCCAGTTTGGGCAAGAATTATTTATTTGGGACTTTGTCGTCATTGTTTTCTTATTGGTCTTGAAATAGCTAACCACTTAAAAAAGCACTTACCGTACACACCACTTACTTGTACATATTTGAAAATCTTTTTAAAATGTTAATGTACCTGACGGTACTTAAGAATTATAAATGTGATATGTGCTTTCAGCACAATAATATTGAACTCGAGAGATTGATTTTATTTTGATTGCTGTGATTTAATTTACTTTGATAATATACCTCTAGACAACTTATAGACTTAATAAATTTATTAAATTTTAATTTCTCTAGTTAGTAGCCTACCAGTTGTAATCCTAAAGCACTATTGAACCATACTGAATTTTAATGGATAATTGGAAAAGGATACTGACTACTTGTTACGAAAACCCAGTAACAGGCTGGATGCTAGAAGGGCAGTCTTTCTAGTATTCACTGGAGATCTCTGAGCTTTTAGAATCGCGTTTTTTGTAACAGACGGTCAAACTGGTAAAAGTCTTGAACTAAGATTAAATCAACATAAATATAGGTTAATAAATGGACAAGATTCTGGTGATCTGTTGATTTATGTGAGAAAGTTGAGAAAGTTGAGAAAGTTATATGAAGGAAGTTCGTGATCGACACGAATATAATGGAATCTTGTTTTATAAAACAGTAATGAAAATATGAATATTGCTTTTGGTTTATTTAAATTGGATTCATTTATTAAAAATTGGGAAGAATTTAAGACCTTAGAGAAGTAAAAAAATCTTATTGTTTGTGTAGAGTATCAGTTGTGTTTCACAGAGTTGGGTGTTGTGACCCGACTGTGAGGTGTAGTCTTGTTGTGACCTGACTGTGAGGTGTAGTCTTGTTGTGACCCGACTGTGAGGCATAGTCTTGTTGTGACCTGACTGTGAGGTGTAGTCTTGTTACGTGGTTGTGAGGTGTAGTCTTGTTGTGACGTGGTTGTGAGGTGTAGTCTTGTTGTGACGTAGTAGTGAGGTGTAGTCTTGTTGTGACGTGGTTGTGAGGTGTAGTCTTGTTGTGACGTGGTTGTGAGGTGTAGTCTTGTTGTGACGTAGTAGTGAGGTGTAGTCTTGTTGTGACGTGGTTGTGAGGTGTAGTCTTGTGACCCGACTGTGAGGTGTAGTCTTGTTACGTGGTTGTGAGGTGTAGTCTTGTTGTGACGTGGTTGTGAGGTGTAGTCTTGTTGTGACGTGGTTGTGAGGTGTAGCCTTGTTATGACGTAGTTGTGAGGTGTAGTCTTGTTGTGAGTAGTTGTAAGTGTATCTTGTGACATGTTGTGAGGTGTAGTCTTGTACGTGTTGTGATGTAGTCTTGTTGTGATGTAGTTGTGAGGTGTAGTCTTGTGACGTGGTTGTGAGGTGTAGTCTTGTTATGACGTAGTTGTGAGGTGTAGCCTTGTTGTGACTGTTGTGAGGTGTAGTCTTTTGTGACGTTAGTTTAGTGTGTGTAGTCTTGTTATGACGTAGTAGTGAGGTGTACTTGTTTATGACGTAGTTGTGAGGTGTAGCCTTGTTGTGACGTGGTTGTGAGGTGTAGTCTTGTTATGACGTAGTAGTGAGGTGTAGTCTTGTTATGACGTAGTAGTGAGGTGTAGTCTTGTTATGACGTAGTAGTGAGGTGTAGTCTTGTTATGACGTAGTAGTGAGGTGTAGTCTTGTTATGACGTAGTGAGGTGTAGTCTTGTTATGACGTAGTAGTGAGGTGTAGTCTTGTTATGACGTAGTAGTGAGGTGTAGTCTTGTTATGACGTAGTAGTGAGGTGTAGTCTTGTTATGACGTAGTAGTGAGGTGTAGTCTTGTTATGATGTAGTAGTGAGGTGTAGTCTTGTTATGACGTAGTAGTGAGGTGTAGTCTTGTTATGATGTAGTTGTGAGGGTAGTCTTGTTATGACGTAGTAGTGAGGTGTAGTCTTGTTATGACGTAGTAGTGAGGTGTAGTCTTGCCCTGAAATGCCTTCCTATTGATGTTTTGTTTTTAAGATTCCTTGATAATGTGAAGTCACGAAAGCGCTTGGAATTTCATTTTTTCAGTGGTTAGTTACCATTTTGTCCTAGGCACATGTCGATTAGACACTAGGCCTGTTGTATATGAGTACGTGTGTGTGTGTGTGTTTGTTTTGCATACTGTGATATACCTCTTTTGTGTGATCTTATTGCATGCCTGCATATTATATATATATATTATATATATATATATATATAAAATATATATATATATATATATATATACATATTATATATATATAAAATTACACAAACACAATAGCTGAGTGTCGACCCTGCAACGACAAATAGGTGAGTACACAGAGAGGAAAATAGCGGATTGTGGTTGTGGTAGTGGTGATGGTGGTTATGGTGGTGGTTGTGGTTGTCGTGGAGTCACACATGCAGAACGTTTTGCTCGTGCAGTGGACTTTATCAAGTTATAGATCATACCTGGTAAGACTACCGCTACTGCTACTACTACTACTACTACCACCACTTCCCCACACATTACTCCACACTACCTTACTACTACCACCTTACCATTACTACTACTACTACTACCACCATTACCATTACTACTACTACTACTACCACCATTACCATTACTACTACTACTACTACCACTGCCACTACTACTTATCACCACTACCACAAGTACCACGACTACTACTACCGCCACTCTAATACCACTACTACCACCACCTATCACTAACACCATTACTACCACCACTACTATTACCATTACCAACACCACTACTATTACCATTACCCAACCACCACCACCCACCACCACCCCACCACCACCGCCGCCGCCACTACCACCACTACCACTACCGCCACTACCACCACTACCACCACCACCACTACCACCATCACCACCACTACTACCACCACCACTACCACCTCACCACCACTACTACCACCACCACTACCACCATCACCACCACTACTACCACCACCACCCACCACCACCACCACTACTACCACCCACTACCACCACCACTACTACCACCACTACCACCACCACCACACTACTACACCACCACCACTACTACCACCACCACCACCACTACTACCACCACACCACCCACTACTACCACCACCACTATTACTACCACCACTACTACCACCACCACTACCACCACCACTACCACCACCACTACCACCACACTACCACCACATACCCACCACCACCACATCACCACTACACACCATTATTACCACCACTACCACCATTATTACCACCACCACTATCACCATTACCACCACCACCACTATAACTACTACCACCACTATCACCAGTACCACTACCACCACTATTACCACTATCACAACTACCACCACTATCACCACTACCACTACTATTGTCAGCATAGTTGCTGATCCCCTTATATGTGTTGTATAGCATATCATAGTACCATCCATGTGTTTATATAGAAGATCCCTTTTAGGCCTGTTTGTGTGACGTCACGGGATGCGCATGTGTATGTTCGTACCTCTGCCTCCTTCTCAGTCGGCGCATAGATATCCAGGCTAGAACAAGGCAAGGCTAGGCTCCATCTCCCATTACCACAGTCTGACAATATAGCGTTACCATCCAACAAGTGTATCTAGTAGCTGGTTCCCTTCTGCGAGTCCAAGGTCAGACTTCACTCACCTTTACTATCCAAGGCAGAGGGCTTCACTGCTGCTTTTCTTGTTGTCGACCAGATTACTTTCCCTGGTGACCTTCTACTGAGATTTGTTCCTGGTGATACTGAGCCATGATTGTGCTCGACCGCCGCTCATGCCCAAATTGACGACTTGATCATCATTTTGGGCTCCAGCATGGTTCAGAACTCTGCAAAAGTAATAGATGTCGGATTAAGTCCTTACAAGCCAATGCATTCCAGTAGCAACGCCTTAACCCGGTCAGCAGGATTTCCTGCTCCTTTCTGTTTTCCACCTACTTTCAGATGCATCTGAGTTGTTCCTGCAGTCGGGACCTCAGACTGCCTTGAGTGCACAGCCTATCTCCAAATGACTTATTTCGAGATAGTTTCCCATCAGGGATCCTTGAACACAATACTTGAAAACTAAGTAATGCCATTCTTGTTGAGGTCACAGCGTCTGCAGAAGAGTTCTGTTGCAGCTAGTGCTCCACTATGTTGTTTTTTTCCCATGTTCAGATGGTGATAATCCTTGTAAGTGATCCTGCAAGTCAAGGTTCTTGTGAACCTCCATACACTTGTAAGAGACAGTAAGATCCATTTATTCCTTCTCAATTTGGTCACAGTGTAGCTAGACAATCCAATCTTGTTGCTATACATCCTTACCCTGTTCAGTCAGGATGATGTGTCACCTGACCAGTGGTGTTATTTCAACAGGGGAGACTCATCCACACACTGGATCAGATCCTTTCCACCGTTGAGGAGAAAGACTTTAGCTTCCACTGACTTCCCAGATGTAAAGTAGGCGTGTATTATTGCTGCTGAACAATCGTAAGCCATCTTCCTACAGGTGAAGATGGGTAAAAGGTTATTTCCATCATTAACTTGAACTGGTACTGACCATTTTATACTGCGTACAAATGGCCTCATTCCCAGTCGGGTCAAGCATTGATCAATCAGATGCCGAGAGGTTATCACTAGCAATTCACCAGAAGGTCCTTGATCCTAGTGCCAAGTAGTAAGCATTGGCGCCGGTGAGATTGACTTTAGGAAGTTAAATGTGAAACATTCCAGATCGCTTCCACGTCCTGTACTAGGTAACTTTATGCATATGAAATTCAAAGTCTTCTGACCCCGGACTTGTTACAGGGTTTGGAAAGTCCCTCTTCAAAAGACAATTAACTGCATTCCTTTCCCAGTCATTAACTCCTCAAATGGTGTGGGGATTACTTTTTTAAAAGTTCCTCCAGATCCTCCATTTAGGTGTACTTAGACGTTATCCATGTCCGAAGATGTGGATCACACCTGAAACTTGTTAAAGGTGGAACCCGCTAACGAACCCAAGATTACGAATTTTTGTTTTAAGTCTTTTTTGTCGTATGTTTGGGGTTTAAAGCTAATCTATCACACTTTCTTATGGACAAATTCGTTAGTACTGGACCTGAATATTTCGGATGTGAAAAATAAAGTTAGGGGCCACTGAAACTTGGTAAGCTTGAAGAAGCCAATTTAAAGATCAAACTGTCGAAATGTCATTTTAATCAGACAGAAATTAAGTTTCTGGGTCACAGTATCTATCCAGGGGAGTTACACTGATCAAAGTAAGTAACGAGTACTAATTTTCCAACTCCCAAAACTGCTGATGCTGTAAGATCCTTTGTGGGCCTAGCAGGTTTCTACAGATCTTTCATTGCAAATTTTTCTTCAATAGCAGCTCCGCTAACTGAATTGCTTAAGAAAGATGCTCCTTTCATTTGGACCTTCCGTCAAGAAAGAGCATTCCAAACTCAAAAAGAAAAGCTAACATCTGCTCCAATTTTGAAATTCCCAGATTTTTCTAAGCCTTTCTATCTAACAACTGATGCTAGTTCAATTGGCATAGGTGCCGTACTAGCTCAGAAGAGTGATGGCAAGTACAACGCAGTTGCATTTGCTAGCCGAGTCCTTACGAAGGCTGAACGTAATTATACAGTAACGGAGCAAGAAGCTTCAGCAATAGTATGGTCTTTAAAGCACTTTCGAGACATTATTTACCAGTACCCTGTTCATGTCTTGACAGACCATGCTCCACTGATACCTTTATTCCAGAGCAAACCTACTGGAAGGTTAGCCAGATGGACCTTGACTATCCAAGAGTTCAATCCCACCTTTGAACATTTACCTGGCAAGTCAAATGTAGTCGCAGATGCTTTATCGCGACACGTTAGTGTAGTTACTGCAGATCCTCCATTTACTGTCAAGGATGTCAAAAATGCCCAAAGAACAGATCCCTTGTGGTCTGGTGTGATTCGATTCCTGCTCCAGGAAGATCTTATTCTTACTGTGAAGCACCAGCACCCATCAGTGACTTTGTAATGAGCCAGGAATTACTGTATCGAACAGCCGAGTTGGGTGCTCCAAGTAGAAGAGTGTACCAGTTAGTGGCTCCACAGTCACTAGTGAACATAGCTCTACAGCTAGTTCATGATGCACCAGGTGTTGCACACCCTGGTATGGATCGTTCTGTGAAACAAGCTAGAATGAAGTACTTTTGGCCACGTATGGCAACTGACATTTCAGAGTATGTTAAGAAATGTAGTGTTTGTATGCAACATAAAGGAAATGTCAATGGTCCTAATCCAATCCAAGTGTACCCAACCACTAGCGAACCGTGGGAAAGAGTTGCCCTTGACTTGTTAACCAATTTTAAATGTTCCCTCCAAGGCAACAAGCATCTATGTGTTATGGTAGACCATTTCACCAGATATTGCGAGTTAGTTCCTATTGCAGATAAGACTGCTGAGACAGTAGCTAAAGCATTTAAAGAATGCATTATCTGCAGGCATACCACCCCAAAGTCCTTAGTAACAGATAATGGAGGTGAATTCTGTAATGAGATTCTTGAAAATTTGTGTACTTTGTACAAGATCTCTAAATCCACCATTGTTCCTCATCATCCTGCCAGCAATGGGTTAGCCGAACGAACCAGTAAGAAAGTACTTGATGTCCTGAGAGCCACTATCAACCCCAATAGTGAAACTTGGGATGAAGTTATACCAGATGTCCAATGTGCCATAAATTCTGCTTACAATGCTTCCATAGATGATACTCCACATTACGCATTGTATGGTGTAGACAAGCGTTTACCCTATGAGTTGTTATATTTCACTCCGAAACCTAATTACAACCCTGATGATTTCGTAGCAACTAGTACCAGCATGGCTCAGTGTTTTTAGAAGAATCCCTGAAACACTTCATAAATCAACAGCAGAATTTACTAGAGTAACTAATAGCCGTGCTAAGCCATCAAAAGTTAAAGCAGGTTCAAGAGTAATGCTGACAAATTTCAACAAAACATCCGCAATGCCTAAGCTCGATCAAAAGTTTGTTGGCCCTTATCGAGTTGTAGAACATATCTCTGGTAATAAGTATAAGGTTAGAGAAATTAGTACTGGTAAGTACAAGGAATTGCATTTAGATCATATGAAATTAGTATGCGATGTTGATGATATTGCTACCCAGACTAATGTGACAGATGCTGAAAATCCTCTTGACTCTGTACCCTCTACCTCAGATACTCAGTCAGATAATCAACCTGAATGTCGTTACTCCCTGTGTACTCAACAAGTAATGAGAAACCCACAAGTATCTTTTGTAGATACTTGTTCAGATCTCCCTCAGTCAAGGCATGTGTTAGCCATTGCAGAGGAATTCAATCCTCCCAGAGATGATAACCATTCTGCATATGTAAACCTTACCCTCGCAGAATTGGGTTTAAATGTACATAGTCTGAATAACTAGATGTCCGAGATGAAGTAAATTGTCAACTGTTTGTTATTAACTGATTAGTTTTTCAGATTTTTTTTTTTTCGTATTTACATTCTCTCCGTATTCTGAGAATTTGACAGTAATGATCTGAGTGCGCACCAGATGCCTTTGCTGTTAATTTCACCTTGTATATATATATAATATATATATATATATATATATAATATATTATATATATATATATATATATATATATTATATAATATATATATATATATATATATATATATATATATTTATTCTTCCCCAGAATCCGCAGAGTGCATGAATAAAGATCGATCGATCAATTCCATCCATATTGTAAAATTATTTGTTCTTATAGTTTGTAATGCATTACGTTAAAACTCATTACATTAAAAGTGATTACGTTAACATCCATTACGTAAAACTCATTTTGTTAACATCCATTATGATACCATCCATTAGTTCTAAGTTATATATGAATTTGTTATTGTATAGAATCAGCCCAGAACCACCTGCCTGTTCAGCCTATAGGATAGTAGTATATGTCGAGACGACATACGTAACATGGCCGAGCTGTCAGCATAGTTGCTGATCCCCTTATATGTGTTGTATAGCATATCATAGTACCATCCATGTGTTTATATAGAAGATCCCTTTTAGGCCTGTGACTGTTTGTGTGACGTCACGGGATGCGCATGTGTATGTTCGTACCTCTGCCTCCTTCTCAGTCGGCGTATAGGCATCCAGGCTAGAACACGGCAAGGCTGGGCTCCATCTCTCATTACCACAGTCTGACAATATATCATTACCATCCAATAAGTGTGTCTACCTTCAACCCTCCATATCTCCTTTTAACAACCCCTACGACACTATCACTACTACCACCACTACTACCACCACTACTACCACCACCACTATCACCACTACAACAACCATTACCACCACCACTATTATCACTACCACCACTACTATCACCACTGCCACTACTATCACCACTACCACCATCACTACCACCACCACTATCACCACTACCACCAAACCCCTACTATACCACTACCACCACCACCACTACTATCACCACCACTACTATCACCACCACTACTATCACCACCACCACTATCACCACCACTACTATCACCACTACCACCCCTATCACCACCACCACTACTATCACCACTACCACCACTATCACCACCACCCACTACTATCACCACTACCACTACTATCACCACTACCACTATCACCACTACCACCACTATCACCACCACCCCACTATCACCACCACTACTACTACCACCACCACCACTTAATCACCACCACTCACCACCACCAGCAGTTTGGAAAACAGTGGCTGGAACCAACACTCTTCCCATCACTAAACCCTCCCAACCCCCCCCTC
>NC_069408.1:35918469-35943127 GCF_026875155.1 Cherax quadricarinatus
TAAAAAAGGTGGAGGGGTAAGCCAGGGGAAAGGGCCTCGGTCAGAGACCAAAGCTCCAGCAGGGGCCATCACATACTAAGATCTGCGTCAGGAAACACTTGTCCTAATTTCTGACAAATCTTACCTAACCTTTATTTCTACAAGCACATGTACAACGGACACGTACAATGTACATGTACAACGTACACAGATCATAGCTGGCACGACAAAAGCCTTCAGCTTTTACTGATAGCTCACAAAATGCGTGCAACAGGAATAACTGTAAAAGATGGCAAGTGGATATCTATATTCTGATAAAGAGAACGCCCATAAGAATATAACAGTAAACAGAGTGAAATCAGAGGCTGCCATTGAGACGCTGTGTTCCTCAAGGCACAGTACTCGCCCCACTCCTCTCTCTGTTTCTATTATCCGACACATATAAATCATAGCACTGAAACAATGTTGATAGGATTACCGACAATATGTCAAGCCGTTACCGGCTTGGCAAAACTTCTGGAGGGTCTACCTGGAGAGTATTCCGGGGATCAACGTCCCCTGGAGAGCGAAACGTTGCCACAATAAAATGTCACATTAGTTGCACTTGTGTCCTTTTACCTAACAAATCATAGCACTATCATGCAGATAAATGGTTCAAAGAACCGGTAAACTGATAAATTAGACACATGTACAACCCTTGGGTATCTCTACTGTGGAAACATTTCGCCAAACAGTGGCTTCATCAGTCCATGGACTGATACCCAAGTGTTGCACATATGTCTGATATATCAACACTGTATAATGCTTTGCAGACAATATTAAAATTTACACGGGAATGACATCTATAGAAGACACAGCACACTTGAAGCTGATGTAAAGAAAGTCTTCCAATGGGCCACTGACAACAATATGATGCTTAGTGAGGACAAATTTTAGTTAATCTGCGATAGAAGAATGAGGGATTAAAGATTGAAGACCCACAAGAGAAACGCTTAATCATTCAATAACGCGGACGTTTAATGTGGGAGACCTAGGAGTGATAATGTCAGAATATCTCGAATTCATTATTATAATGGGGAGCGCTAAACCCGTGGGATTATACAGCACTTGTGGGGGAAGGGAGGGTATTCAGGCTTAATTTAGGGAACTGGAGCACAGATCCAATTCTCTAGATCAAGAGCCCCTCACCAGCGTCAAGGAGCCTCCCTTGAAGGGTCTCTCACATTCAAAGATCATAACGATATCATCAGAACTGCTAGGAAAATGACAACTAGAAATGTCGAGACAGGAGATGCCAAGCTCATGATGATCCTCTTCCAGTCATTTGTTCTCTCTCTAGGCTGGAAAACGGCTGTAAACTAACGGCATCCTTCAAGGCAGGAGAAATAGCACAACTGGAAAACGTACAGAGAACCTTAACTCCTCGTATAAATTCAGTCAAGCATCTGGGAATCCTGGAAAGTCCTTGAACCACTGGGAATGCTGGAAGGTCCTTGAACCACTGGGAATACTGGAAGGTCCTTCAACCACTGGGAAAGCTGGAAGGTCCTTCAGCCACTGGGAATGCTGGAAGGTCCTTCAACCACTGGGAATGCTAGAAGGTCCTTCAACCACTGGGAATGCTGGAAGGTCCTTCAACCACTGGGAATGCTGGAAGGTCCTTCAACCACTGGGAATGCTGGAAGGTCCTTCAGCCACTGGGAATGCTGGAAGGTCCTTGAACCATGAAAAAATGTGAGGAAGGCTGTCAAAGTGATGATGTAAATTAGACACGTGTGCAATATCTGGGTATCTTTATTGTAGACGTTTCGCCAATCTGAGGTAATCAGTCCCTCAGCCTTGCCTGAGGGACTGATTACCTCAGCTATGGTTTGTATACCTTGTACATGTACTTGTAGTAAATAAATATATTATTATTATTGCCTCTGGCTGTCTTCAGAAGAGAACTTGACAAGTTCCTCCTCAATCCAGTTCCTGATGAGCCAGGCTGTAGCACATCCGTCAGACTACGTGGTTAGCATCAGCAGCCAGGCCCGATCAAGCCAGCAACAGAGAGGGCTGGTCTGGGACCGGGCCGTTGGGGCGCTGATCCCCCGATAACCGTTTCTAGGAAGACTCCAAGTAGACACAATTTCCCCTTGTTGCTAAGGACAAGGGGAAGCAGTCTATTTTCGGGGTTATTCTAGGTAATTTACATTATGTGATACTTGTACTTACCTGGAGGTTACCTGGAGGTTATTCCGGGGATCAACGCCCCCGCGGCCCGGTCCATGACCAGGCCTCCCGATGGATCAGGGCCTGATCAACTAGGCTGTTACTGCTGGCCGCACGCAGTCCAACGTACGAGCCACAGCCCGGCTGATCCGGCACTGACTTTAGGTATCTGTCCAGCTCTCTCTTGAAGGCAGCCAGGGGTTTATTGGCAATTCCCCTAATGCTTGATGGGAGGCTGTTGAACAGTTTTGGGCCCCGGACACTTATGGTGTTTTCCCTTAGTGTACCAATGGCGCCCCTACTTTTTATTGGCGGCATTTTGCATCGCCTGCCCAGTCTTTTACTTTCGTAGGGAGTGATTTATGTGTGCAGATTTGGGACCATTCCTTCCAAGATTTTCCAAGTGTAGATTATGATATATCTCTCCCTCCTGCGTTCCAACGAGTACAAGTCAAGTGCTTCCAAGCGTTCCCAGTAGTTAAGGTGCTTGACAGAACTTATACGTGCAGTAAAGGATCTCTGTACACTCTCTAGATCTGCGATTTCACCTGCTTTGAATGGAGATGTTAATGTACAGCAGTATTCCAGCTTAGAGAGAACAAGTGATTTGAAAAGGATCATCATGGGCTTGGCATCTCTCGTTTTGAAAGTTCTCATTATCCACCCTATCATTTTCTTTGCACGTGCAATCGTGGCACTGTTGTGATCCTTGAAAGTGAGATCCTCAGACATTACTTCTCCCAGGTCCCTTACATTATTTTTCCGCTCTATTGTATGGCCGGAGTCAGTAGTATACTCTGTTCTAGTTATTATCTCCTCCAGTTTTCCATAACGGAGTAGTTGGAATTTGTCCTCATTGAACATCATATTGTTTTACCGTTGCCCACTGGAAAACTTTGTTTATATCTTCTTGGAGGTTAACTGCGTCCTCAGCAGATGACAGCCTCATGCAGATCCTAGTATCATCCGCAAAGGATGATACAGTGCTGTGGTGTATATCTCTGTCTATGTCTGATATGAGGATAAGGAATAAGATGGGGGCGAGTACTGTGCCTTGTGGAACAGAGCTCTTCACTATGGCAGCCTCCGATTTAACTCTGTTGACCACTACTCTTTGTGTTCGATTTGTTAGGAAGTTGAAGATCCATCTCCCCACTTTCCCAGTTATTCCTTTAGCACGTATTTTATGACTATTACGCCATGATCGCATTTGTCAAATGCTTTTGCAAAGTCTGTGTATATTACATCTGCATTCTGATTTTCTTCCAGTGCATCCAAGGCAATGTCATAGTGATCCAGTAGTTGTGAGGCAGGAGCGACCTGCCCTGAACCCATGTTGCCCTGGATTGTGCAGATTTTGGGAATCCAGGTGATTTGCAATCCTGCTTCTTAGCACTCTTTCAAAGATTTTTATGATGTGGGACGTCAGAGCTATTGGTCTATAGTTCTTAGCTAATGCTTTGCTGCCACCTTTATGGAGTGGGGCTATATCCGTTGTTTTAAGTGACTGGAATTTCACCCATGTCCAAGCTCCTCCTCCATAGTGTACTTAGGGCACGCGAGAGGGGTTTCTTGCAGTTCTTAATGAAAACAGAGTTTCCCCGAGTCTGGCCCGGGGCTGAGTGCATAGGCATGTTGTCAATGGCTTTTTCGAAATCTATCGGAGTTAGGGTAATGTCGGAAATCTGGCATACATTTATGGAGCTTTGAGGCTCATTCATGAAGAAATCATTTGGGTCGTCGATCCTCAGACCGATTAGTGGTTCACTAAACACAGAGTCGTACTGGGATTTCATATTTCACTCATTTCCTTGTTGTCATCTGTGTAAGTCCCATCCTGTCTGAGTAAGGGCCCGATACTAGATGTGGTATTTGCCTTGTTTTTGGCATATGAAAAGAAATATTTTGAATTTCTTTCAATTTCACTAATAGCTTTAAGCTCCTCCTGCCTCTCCTGGTTCCTGTAAGAGTCATTTAGCTTAAGTTCGATAGTTTCCACTTCCCTGGTCAGCGCCTCCTTTCGTGTATCAGATATTCTAGCACTCCTGAGGAGCTCAGTGACTCTTCGTCGTCTTCTGTAGAGGGAGTGTCTTATGTGTACCTGTGCCTAAATAAACTTACTAACCAATCACAACCCAGAACATCGTGTGTTTCTTTTTAGACAAGTCAGCCCTGGGAACCAGACTGGAACACTGACACTCCCACAGCTTCCTGTTCTTCCCGGGCTACCTCAAGGCTCACTGCTGTCCTCAACTTGGATTCCCAAAGATTCAGTGCTAAACTTCGGTTCCCTGCCCTTTAAGGGAGGTTCCTTGACGCTGGTGAGGGGCGCTTGATCTAGGGAATTGAATCTGTGCTCCAGTTCCCTGAATTATGAGTGAATACCTTCCACCCCCCCCCTGTATAATCCTACGGGTTTAGCACTTCCATTGATTATTATAATAATGTAGTTCTCTAAACCTCGATTTTATTAATGGAGCATATCTGGAGTGTATTCCCGGGGTCGACGCCCCCGCGGCCCGATCCGTAGATAAACCCTCCCGATGGATCAAAGCCTTATCAACCAGGCTGTTAACGCAGGCTACAGGCAGTTCAGCGTATTAACCAAGCCTGGTTGTTGTACTGTCTCGAACCCCTTACACTTATTGTATTGCCTCTTAGTGCACTTCCGGCATCCATATATATATATTATATATATATTATATATATATATATAATATATATATATATATATATATATATATAAACTTATTTTTCAACATTGATAGGCCTATTTAACAGAAAATTGTTAGTGTTTTCAGGTCACTTTTCAGGTCTATTATTTAGTAATAAAAGCAATAAACCCATTAATTTAAGTAGACTGGGTGGTGGGCTGGGTGGTGAGTGGTGGGTTATAGGCTGGGTGGTGGGCTGAGAGGTGGATTTTAGTGGTGGGGGTGGTGGGGCTTAGCGTATGGGTGGGTAGTGCCGTGGGTGGTGGGTGGGTAACAAAGGGCTGTGGGCGGTGGGAAGGGGAAGAGGTTATGGGTGGCTGTGGGCTGTGTCTGGGCGTTGGGTGAGGCAGTGGGTGGGGCTGGGTGGTTTCTCACTACCAGTGTGGTTAGATGGGTGGGGTGGTGGGTTTTGGGTGGGACCAGGGCGGGGTTGGCCTGGAGGGTGGGGTGGTTCAGGTAGCTTGGAAGGGAGGGGTGGGAAGGCGGGTGGGAGGGGGGACAGGTTGGGGCGGGGGAGGGCGGGGTGGGTCATGATGGTCACAGTGTTGCTCCCTGGCTTATCATCCTTCACAACAATTCTCCTCTCCTTCTCCTCCTCTTCCTCTTCTCTTCCCACCTCTCTTTCTCTCCCCTTCACCTGTTCCTCCCCCTCCCCACCTCCCTTTTATCACCCTTTCATTCCCTCCCCCACGTATGTTCCACAACATATGTGTAGGGGTGGTGAGAGAGGTGGAGGGGAGGAAGGGGAAGGAGAGAGGGGAGGAAGAGAAGGGGAGGGGAGGGGAGAAGAGGGGGGAAAAGAGAGAAAGAGGGAGCGGGAAAGTCCCTGGAAAAGAGGGTCTCACGTGATGGCAAGAGTGTTGAGGTTCCAGCCACTAGTTTCCAAACTGCTGGTGGTGATAGTGGTGGTGGTGGTGGTGGTAGTAGTAGTGGTGGTGATAGTGGTGGTAGTGGTGATAGTGGTAGTGGTGATAGTAGTGGTAGTGTGATAGTAGTGGTGGTGGTGATAGTAGTGGTGGTGGTGATAGTGGTGGTAGTGGTGATAGTGGTGGTGGTGATAGTGGTGGTGATAGTGGTGGTGGTGGTAGTAGTAGTGGTGGTGATAGTGGTGGTAGTGGTGATAGTGGTAGTGGTGATAGTAGTGGTAGTGGTGATAGTAGTGGTGGTGGTGATAGTGGTGGTAGTGGTGATAGTAGTGGTGGTGGTGATAGTGGTGGTAGTGGTGATAGTGGTGGTGGTGATAGTGGTGGTGGTGATAGTAGTGGTGGTGATAGTAGTGGTGGTGATAGTAGTGGTGGTGGTGGTAGTGGTATAGTAGTGGTGGTGGTAGTGGTGATAGTGGTGGTGGTAGTGATGGTGGTAGTGGTGATAGTAGTGGTAGTGGTGATAGTAGTGGTGGTAGTGATAATAGTGGTGGTGGTAATGGTTGTAGTAGTGGTGATAGTGGTGGTGGTAGTAGTGGTGGTAGTAGTGGTGGTAGTAGTGATAGTGTCGTAGGGGTTGTTAAAAGGAGATATGGAGGGTTGAAGGTAGACACACTTATTGGATGGTAACGATATATTGTCAGACTGTGGTAATGAGAGATGGAGCCCAGCCTTGCCGTGTTCTAGCCTGGATGCCTATACGCCGACTGAGAAGGAGGCAGAGGTATGAACATACACATGCGCATCCCGTGACGTCACACAAACAGTCACAGGCCTAAAAGGGATCTTCTATATAAACACATGGATGGTACTATGATATGCTATACAACACATATAAGGGGATCAGCAACTATGCTGACAGCTCGGCCATGTTACGTATGTCGTCTCGACATATACTACTATCCTATAGGCTGAACAGGCAGGTGGTTCTGGGCTGATTCTATACAATAACAAATTCATATATAACTTAGAACTAATGGATGGTATCATAATGGATGTTAACAAAATGAGTTTTACGTAATGGATGTTAACGTAATCACTTTTAATGTAATGAGTTTTAAACGTAATGCATTACAAACATAAAAAAAATCATTTTACAATAGGGATGGAATTTGACGATCGATCTTTATTCATGCACCTGCGATTCTGGGAAGAATAATAAAATTAAAAAATATAATTATATATAATATAAATATATATATATATAAATATATATATATATATTAACAAGGTAAATTAACAGCAAAGGCACTGGTGCGCACTCAATCTTTACTGTCAAATTCTCAAATAGGGAGAGAATGAAAATACGAAAAAAAAAAAATCGAAAAACTAATCATTTAATAACAAACTTTTTGACAATTTATTTCACCGGGACATCTTTTATTAAACTATTACATTTAAACCCCCAAATTTTTCTGCGGGGGTAAGGTTTTACATATCAGAATTTTTATCATCTCGGGAGGAGGGAATTTTCCTCTGCAAGGCTAACAATGCCTTGACTGAGGGAAAATTGAAAAGATTACAAAAAAAACTTGTGGGTTTCTCTTTAACTTGTTGATACACGGGAGAAAACGACATTCAGTTGTTATTAACTAGTATCGGGGTAGAGGGTAAAAACAAAGGATTTTTCACATCTGTCCCTTTACGGGGTACAAAACATCAACACGCATACAAATTTCATAGATTAAAAATGAAATTTCCCTTTTTGTACTTACCAGTACTAATTTCTCTAACCTTATACTTATTACCAGAGATATGTTCTACAACTCGAAAAGGCCAACAAACTTTTGATCGAGCTTAGGCTTGGGGGAAATGTTTTGTTAAAAATTTGTCACATTACTTTTGAACCTGTTTTAAACTTTTGATGGCTTAGCAGGGCTATTATTACTCTAGAAAATTCTGCTGTTGTTTTATGAAGTTTTTTCAGGGATTTTTCTAAAAAAACTGACCATGCTGGTACTATTGCTACAAACCCATCGGGGTTGTAATTAGGTTTCGGAGTGAAAATATAACAACCATAGGGTAAACGCTTGTCTACACCATACAATGCTAATGTGGATATCACATGGAAGCTTGAACAGAAATTTATGGCACAGGGACATCTGGTATAACTTTCACCCAATTTCACTATTGGGGTTGATAGTGGCTCTCAGGACACAAACTTTCTACGGGTTCGTTCGGCTAACCCATTCGGCAGGATGATAGAACAATGGGGTATTTGAGATTTTGTACAAAATTAAACAAATTTTCAAGAATTCATTACAAAAATTCACCTCCATTATCTGTTACTAAGGACTTTGGGGGGGTACCCCGCAGATAAGCATTTTTTAAAATGCTTTACTACTTCTCAGCAGTCAAACCCTGCAATAGGAACAACTCGCAATATCTGGTAAATGGTCTACATAACACATAGATCTTGTTCCCTTTGGGAGGGAACTTTAAAAAATTGGTTAACAATCAAGGGAAACCTTTTCCCACGGTTTGCAAGGGGTTGGGGTCATTTTGGTTTTGGGATTGGGACCATTGACATTTCCTTTATGTTGCATAAAAACACACATTTTTAACATACCTGAAATGTCAGTTGCCAACGGGGCCAAAGTACTTATTCAAGCTTGTTTCAAGAAGATCCATACCGGGGTGTGCAACACCGGGTCATCATGAACAGCTGTGGGCATTTTTCACAGTGACGTGGAGCCCAACTACACTCTTCTACTTGGACACCCAAACTTGCTGTTCGAACAGTAATTCCGGGCTCATTACAAATCACGATGGGTGCTGGGGGCTTCACATAAGAATAAATTTTCCGGGGAGCAGGAATCGAATCACACCAGACCACAAGGGGATCGTTTTTGGGCATTTTTGAAATCCTTGACAGAAAATTGGAGGTCTGCAGTAACTACACAAACGTGTCCGATAAAGCATCTGCGACTACATTTTTTCCAGTAAATGTTAAAGGGGGTTTTAACTCTTGGATAGCAAGGCCATCTGGCAAACCTTCCAGTAGGTTGTCTGGAAAAAAGGGTATCAGGGGAGCAGGCTGTCAAACATGAACAGGGTACGGTAAATAATGTCTCGAAATGCTTTAAAGACCATACTATTTCTGAACTTCTTTCCCCGTTACTGTAAATTACGTTTTTAGCCTTTGTAAGGACTCGGCTAGCAAATGCAACTGCGTTTTACTTGCCATCACTCTTTTGCTAGTACGCACCCAGCCAATTAACAACAACAGTTGTTAGATAGAAAGGGAGAAAAAACGGGAAATTTTAAAAAAGGAGCGATGTTCTTTTCTTTTTGATTTGGAAAGCTCTTTCTTGACGGAAGGCCAAATGAAAGGGGCAAAATTTCTTAAGCAATTCAGTTCGGGCTGCTATGAAGAAAAATTTTGCAATGAAAGATCTGTGAAACCTCTAGGCCCACAAAAAGGGTCTTACAGCATCACAGTTTTGGGAGTTGGAAAATTTTAAAAAACTGGGGTTACTTTACTTTTTACATCCGTAACTCCCCCAGGGTGACTACGGACCCAGAAAATTAATTTCTGATCTGAAAAATTTACATTTTTGCAGTTTTACTTAAAATGGCTTCTTCCCAAACTTACCAATTTAAAATATCAATCTTTTCAGGGGTGATCCACTCTTCGGGCAGACATTCTCGTCTAATACAAAACCCCTAAAGATTTGGGGCCCCTGATCCCAAGAAGGAAGAGAAATTGAACCCAAAAACCTTTGAAGGGAAGTGATAATGACCTGTGGGGGTAGAGAATGCAGTTAAACCCTTGGGTGTCTTCGTGAAGAGGGGCTTTCCAAAAACCCTTGTAACAAGTCCGGGTCGAGAAGACTTTGTTATTTCCCAAAGTTGCATAAAAGATCACCTAGTACAGGAATGGGAACGATCTGGAATGGTTTTTCCAATTTAACTTCCTAAAGCAATCACCAGGCACCAAATACTTCCTTCTTTGGGGACTAGACAAGGGCGCATTCCGGGTGAATTGCTTGTCAATAACTCATCACGAGCATTTTTTGATCAATTCCCTCTGCGACAGCAACTTGGGGAAAGAGGCATTCCCTTTTCGCAGGTAATAGATAGGTCAGTACCAGGTTTTAAGTAATATGATGGGGCAATAAGCTCGTTTACCCCTCTTCTCACCTTAAGGCAATGGCTTTACACTTTGTTCACAGCACAACAAACGCCTGACTTTACTGGGGAATCAGTGGGAGCAATCTTTTTCCCCCACTGGTGGAAGGATTGATCCAGTGGAGTGGATGAGGTCTCCCCTGTTGAAATAGCCCCCCGACCCACTGGTCAGGTACATCATCCTTCTTGAAAAAGGGGGAAAGGGAAATGAACTAGGTAACAAGATTGGTATTTGCTCTGAGACGAACACTGGACCCAAAGTGTTAGCAAGGAAAAAATGGATCTTACTGTCTCTTACAAGGTAAGGAATTTAACAATAAACCCTTGACCTTTCAGGGAAACATGTCAAATAGGGGTTATCACCATCTGGAACATTAGGAACAACAACAGACACTCTAGTGAGAGCACTAGCTGCAACAGAGATGTCTTTCTGCAGACGGCATGTGACATCAACAAGAGATGGCATTACTAGTTTCAAGTAATCGTTTTCTGACAAGGCATCCCCTGTGAAGAAACTACTACTCGAACTAGCAGTCATTGCAGGGATAGGCTGTGCACTCAAGGCAGTCTGAGTGTCCCCGGACACTTGAGGCAACGGAACACTCTCTTGCATGTCTGAACGTGTAGGTGGAAAACAGATGGGAGTGACAGAGTTACCAGTGCCTGACCGCTTGGGTACGCTACTGGAGAATGCATTGGCTTGTAAGGACTTAATCCGTACATCATACTCTGTGGCAGTATGGTAGATTTCTGACCCATGCTGGTAGCCCCAAAATGGAATGATCAAGTCGTCAATTTGGGCATGCCATCGGTACGGGTCGAGCACAATGCATAAGTCTCGTAAGTCTCGCATGGAAGCAAATCTCAGTAGAAGGTCACCAGGGAAAGTAATCTGGTCGACAACAAGAAAAGCAGCAGTGAAGTCTCTGCCTTGGATAGTAAAGGTGAGCGAAGTCTGACCTTGGACTCGCAGAAGGGAACCAGCTACTAGACACACTTGTTGGATGGTAACGCTATATTGTCAGACTGTGGTAATGGGAGATGGAGCCTAGCCTTGCCTTGTTCTAGCCTGGATATCTATGCGCCGACTGAGAAGGAGGCAGAGGTACGAACATACACATGCGCATCCCGTGACGTCACACAAACAGGCCTAAAAGGGATCTTCTATATAAACACATGGATGGTACTATGATATGCTATACAACACATATAAGGGGATCAGCAACTATGCTGACAATAGTAGTGGTAGTGGTGATAGTGGTGGTAGTTGTGATAGTGGTATAGTGGTGGTAGTGGTACTGGTGATAGTGGTGGTAGTAGTTATAGTGGTAGTGGTATAGTGGTGGTGGGGGTAAAATAATTGGTAGTGTGAATAAAGGGGGAGTGGGGGTGGTGGTGGTGGTAATATTGTGGAGGGGGGGGTAGTGGGGGGGTAGGGTGGGTGTTGGTTAGTGGTGGTAAGTAATATGGTGGGGGAAAGTGTGGGGTGGGTGAGTTTGTGGTGGTGGTAGTAGTGGGGGGGTTTAGTAGTAGTGGTGGTGGGGGTTTAGTGGTGGTAGTGTGGTGGTGGTAGGGGGTGGTAGTATGGTGGGGGGGTGGTGGGGGTGGAGTAGTGGGTGATGGGGGTAGTGGTGGGGGTAGTAGGGTGGGGGGTTTTGGGGGTTGGTGTAGGGTGGGGGGTGGTGGTGGTGGGTGGGGTAGTGGGGGGGGGTGGGGAGGGGGGGGGGGTGTGGGGGGGGGGTTTGGGGGTTGGGGGTGGTGGTTTGGTTTGGAATAGGGGGGTTTTTTTGGGTTGGAATAGTGGGGGGGGAGTTGGTGTTTTTTAAAGGTTGGAGTAGGGGTTTTAGTGGGGGAGGGTGGATTTGGGGTGTGGGATGTGGGTTTTGTGTTTTGGTTTTTGGGTAGGGGTGGTAGTTTGTGTTGGTTGGGGTATAGTGTAGGTGGTGTAATGTGATGGGGAAGTATAGGGGTTTTGTAGTAGTATTAGAAATGCGGTAGTTTAAGGTAGGATTATAACTTGTAAAGCCACTGCACGAGCAAAACGTTCCTTTTGATTTCCCCGAAAACCCCAAACCACCACCATAACCCCATAAACCAACCACAACCCAATCCGCTTTTTTCCCTTTCCCTGTGTACTCCCTTTTTTGGTCGTTGGGGGGGCACACTCAGCTATTGTGTTTGGTAATTTTTTAAAATAAATTATATAAAATTTTATTATATAAAATTTATATATATATATAATAAAAATATATATTATCAGGATCAATAAGAAACAAAAGAGGTAATCACAGTATGCAAAAAAAACACCCACACACAGAACATAACAAACCCTTTCTAATCGACATGTGCCTAGAAAAAAATGGTAACTAACCACTGAAAAAATGAAATTCCAAGGCTTTCGACTTCACATAAAAAGGGGAAACTTAAAAACAAAACACAATAGGAAGGCATTTCGGGAAGATACACTCACATACGTCATAACAAATTACACCCCCTACTACTCAAACAAACTACCCTCATATACTATAACAGATCACCCACTACTACGTCTAACAAGATACACCTCACACTATCATAAAAAGACTAACCTCCTATACCATAACAAAACTACAAATCACACACGATAAACAAGACTACACCCCCACTACTACGTCATAACAAACTACACCCCCACTACACGCAAAAAAGAAAAACCCACTTACGTCTAACAAACTACACCCCACTACTACGCTAACAAGGCTCACTCAAACTACTATAACAAATTCACTCACTACTACCATAACAGACTCACCCACTACACGTCAAAAAAAAGACACACCTCACAACCACTCACAACGGGGTACACCTCACAACTACGTCATAACAGACTACACCTCACAAAACGTCAAAGACTACACCCCACAACTAAACGTCACAACAAACTAACCTCACAACCACGTCACAAGACTAAAAACCTCACCAACCATTCACAACAAGACTACCCTTACAACCATTCACAACAAACTACACCTACAATACCAAACAAGGCTAAAAACCTCACAACCACCCTCACAACAAACAAAACCCCAACCCCCGTCAAACAAGACTACACCCCACAACCACGTAACAAGACTACCCTCACAGTCGGGTCACAAGACTACACCTCACAACCACGTACACAACAAGACTACACCTCACTACTACGTCACAAACAAGACTACACCTCACAACCACGTCACAACAAGACTACACTCACAACCACGCTCACAACAAGACTACACCTCACTACTACGTCACAACAAGACTACACCTCACAACCACGTCACAACAAGACTACACCTCACATCCACGTAACAAGACTACACCTCACAGTCAGGTCCAACAAGACTATGCTCACAGTCGGGGTCACAACAAGACTACACCTCACAGTCAGGTCACAACAAAGACTACACCTCACAGTCGGGTCACAACACCCAACTCTGTGAAACACAACTGATACTCTACACAAACAATAAGATTTTTTTACTTCTCTAAGTCTTAAATTCTTCCCAATTTTTAATAAATAATCCAATTTAAATAAACCAAAAGCAATATTCATATTTTCATTACTGTTTTATAAAACAAGATTCCATTATATTCGTGTCGATCACGAACCTTCCTTCATATAACTTTCTCAACTTTCTCAACTTTCTCACATAAATCAACAGATCACCGAATCTTGTCCATTTATTAACCTATATTTATGTTGATTTAATCTTAGTTCAAGACTTTTACCAGTTTGACCGTCTGTTACAAAAAAACGCGATTCTAAAGCTCAGAGATCTCCAGTGAATACTAGAAAGACTGCCCTTCTAGCATCCAGCCTGTTACTGGTTTTCGTAACAAGTAGTCAGTATCCTTTTCCAATTATCCATTAAAATTCAGTATGGTTCAATAGTGCTTTAGGATTACAACTGGTAGGCTACTAACTAGAGAAATTAAAAATTTAATAAATTTATTAAGTCTATAAGTTGTCTAGAGGTATATTATCAAAGTAAATTAAATCACAGCAATCAAAATAAAATCAATCTCTCGAGTTCAATATTATTGTGCTGAAAGCACATATCACATTTATAATTCTTAAGTACCGTCAGGTACATTAACATTTAATAAGATATTACAAATATGTACAAGTAAGTGTGTGTATGCGTGTAAGTGCTCTTAAGTAGTTAGCTATGTCTCAAGACTCGAATAAGACAAACAAGTGACTGACAAAGTCCTCAAATAAACTAACTTCTTGACCGACTGGCAACCCTAACAGTCTGCTTGAACAACAAAGAATGCTAAGCCCAATAGCAATGCAATATCAAGCAACTGCGACACAGAATCAGGAACAAGGAGATAATATAACGACACTAAAGTAGGACCATCAGCAGATCCTCCACAAAAGTTACAAAACTCCCATAATACTGAATCTATGTTCAGCATAGGTAAAACTGTGACTGTGACAATACACAGAACCAGTAAAAAATTGGTCAGAACTATAGCTAAGGACCGATATGTTCAAGTTTTAAATGGACACACAACCCAGAAAAACCCGTCGAAAATCACAAAGTTTTTTTAACAATGTTCTTGAACAAATTTTCTACAAACAAACCCAAGAATAATGAACAGAAAATTTTCCCCAACCCAAACCAAGAGAGTCTAAGCAACGGAAAATTTCCCACAAAGGGGTAAAGGACACCCCCCCCCGATAAACGTGATAGCTACGTGGACAACTGCACCAGAACCGGCAGTATAACGAGCGACAAGCGATAATTCAGTAGTTTGACAACAAGACTAACGAGCAAAATTTATATACCCTAACAAAATAAGCAACGCCCAAAAAAAATATAAGGAAATACATTTCCCGATTTAAAAAATTTTTCGAAAATAAAAGCAAAATAAAATTAAAAAAAAGAAATATACTTTACAAATAACATAAAAAATAATTGAAACCCCCATTCAGGGGTTGCAACCCCCCCCCCAAAACACGACAGAGGCCCGCATTTAGGATTTTGCATGAATGTCTTTCACATTTTTTCGGGTTTACTCATATAAAATTTATTATCAAAATAAATATTAGTCCTTTTGTCCAAGCCCCCCCTAAAATTTTCCCACAGGGTCCGTCACTGGGATATGCCCCTAGTACTAGGGCAGTAAAAAAAACCCGAAATGAATCCTTCAAACGTTTTTTATGTAAAACAGTGTAGAGACAGGAAAAACGCTGAAAAAAGGGGCACTTTGGGAGGCTCGATCATAGAAAGAGGAACTCCCTTCCCCACTTTTTAAGAAGGGGTTGGGGAAAATGCGGGGCATTATGAACATCTGAGTAAAAAACAGCTTAAGGTGTGAAGTGGGGGGGGTTCCTTGACAGGACAGTTTTTTGCTTTAAACCAAATCACCCGCAACCACACTACTCCCCCAAACACCCCAGCTTTCCCCTCCTCACACAAAAAACTGTGAATAAAAAAATATAATAATTAGAAAAGACAGGAGTAATAAAAATTTTTTAATATGGCTGGGGGGGTTTAAAAGTTACTTTACTAAAATTTGACAAAGCAAGTAAAAAAAGGGGTTTTTTGGGAATAAAATTACGTTAATTTAATGTAATTGAAAAATTTTTAAAGGGGACGAGAAAAGAGCCAAAAATTACATTACAATGACCACTTATGGGGTTTTTTTACAAAATAAAATAAGGTTGGATTCTGGGGCCCCCCTCATGATCCTAGCATTTTTTTTTTTCATAGTGTTTATTTAAGGTGAGTGGTTTGTGGCCCAAAAAAAAACGAAAAATTTTAAATGGGAAGGGGCCCAAATAAAAACGTAAAAATGTTCCCAAGGGAAAACCACAAGACAAAACCCCTTTTTTTTTCAATATGGCATAATTTTTCGGGGTGTCTTTAAAACTTAATAAAATAGTAACATATAGGATGGAAATATCAGGGGAAATTACTGTTGGAGAGCACAGCGCCCATTTGCAAAACCACTCCATCTATATGTAAAAAGAAGGGAAGATTAAAATTTGGGAAACCTTAAACCACAGAGCTGGGGAATAGCAAGCGCTTAAAACCTTTTAAAACGAGTCTAAACAATCCTGTCCGGGAAACTGAACTTTGCTACTAGTAAGCTCAAGGAAGGAGCTGCAATCTGAAAAAAATTTTTGGACAGAACCCCCGTAAAATCCGGCCAAAACCCGGGAATCTCTTACCCTTTCCATCCTGGGGCACGGGAAAAATTCAGAAATTGCACAAACCCCCTTTAGTCAAAGGGGAGCCAACCTAAAAAACCCCTTGGCCGATACAAAACCCAAATGGGTAATTTTGGTTTGACCAAAACAAACATTGGCTAAGTTGACATAAATTTTTAAAGTGCCCCCCCAAATTTTCCCCTCAAACAATGCTCTGAGACCTCAAGGGGCTTTCCCCCCTCTTTCCACTGTACACCCTTTTTCGTAAAGGGTTAGGTTTCTATTTCCTTTCTAAGTTGTGGGTAAACCTCGTCATTATACTTGGAAGGGAAGAACCCGCTTTTCATAGGCCAAAGGGGGGTAGGGAGGTATTTAAAAACCAACCATTTTTGAAACATTAAAAGCAGAAAAATTTCTTGACACGTTCAGTAAGCGGGACTTGAAAATTAGCCCGAAAGGGGGGGTTTCAAAAAAACCTGACAAACGGGGCTCCTGACACACGATCAAAAGGTCGTAAATGCGAGGTAGAGATAACTATCAGCAAGGTGACGATTTTCATTTTCCCTGTAATCATTGCAAAACCCAAAACTACCGCCCATTTTTTAAGCACTAAAATCCCGGGAATCCCTTTGGATTTTTAACTGCCTCAATAAGTCCAGGGAAAAAACAAAAATAAACCTTTTCCCCTCAAATGTTTTTATGCTTTTTTTGGATTTCTTTCCCTTATGGGGGATTGCAAAAGGGGTAAAGCTCCCGTACATCAACTCTTGTACCCCCAGAGACAACGTTTAGGAACATCACCAAACCCAATTCAGGGAAATGCAAAATCATTTTTTTAAAATCACCACCCTTTATCACTCCCAAGGTTATTAAGAAAATCGCTAGTAAATTGAAAGGGGTCACAAAAATTTTTTTCAAACAAACCCCTCTATCCCTCTAGAGTTGTCGGGTTTTAAAAACTGACTTTTTCCCTCCCCTGTCCGGGAAGAAAGAAGTAGTGGGTTAGGGGACTAGCGTAGTTTTGCCTTAACTGGTTTTAACTGGAACACAAATTAGATTTTTTTTTCCCAGGCGAACAAACCAAAAATAATTTTGGGTCGCTAACTTTTTCCCCCTATTTCCAGGGAACCATCTACCTGGTTTTGTAGAGAAAAGACCTGGAACAAATTCCTAGCCCATCACCTTACCCTCCGGGCTTTAAAAAGCGAGAAAACAGCCCCCGCTTGTTATAATGTTTGTTTCTTTTTGCTTGGGCTAAAACTAGGTTTTTCAAGCTAGCTCTCTACGGCTTCAAATTTTTTCTGCATTAATGAAGGTGAAGTACTAAAAAAATGATGGATTTTTTTTCCCCTGTCCACACGCCCTTTTAACACTGCGGAGGACCACGAAATTTTGGTGTCCGAATTTTTAGTTCAAAGGGAACTAAACCCGAAAACTTTTTTTCCCAAATTTTCTCTCAAGCGAACGAAAAAAAAGGTAAAAACCCTCACCCCAGTCTCTAAAAAATGTTCACATAACTCCCCATCATAGACTTCAATGCCCTGATGAAATCTCTCTAAGAAACCTTGTACTGGATGAAAAACCCGGGGGGTTGAAATTTACAGACTTTTTTCCCCTAGGTGGGATAATGCTTCTCGAAAAAATCTTAGAAGTGAAATTAATCCCTGATCTGATTGTTTCCCCTCTCGTGGCAACCCAAAACCGGGGGGAAAAAATTTCATCAGCGCTCCACAATAGCACGAGTTTAAATTTTTCTCATAGGAAAAACTTGGGGATAGCGTGTTGCGCGCCATAAATAGTAAATGGGGTATTGGGTTTCCTAGTTTGGTTCTGGGAAAAGGGACCACACATCAATAATAAGACGTGAGAATGGTTCCCATGCAGGGTTTGGTTTAAATGAGAGGAAAAGGTGGAGGTGTGTGCGCTGGCTTGCCTGTCACTTGAACACAGGGCTTTTCCACATAAACGGGCAAACCTTTTCCCCTTCATTTTTTGGCCAATAAAATGTTTTGCCATTTCCCGGGAGTGCTTTTTTTCCAACCCCCCAAATGTCCCCCTTTAGGGGAAACTATTTTTAGCAAAATCATGGCTTTTTCACGAAATGTAACGGAAACACTCTAGATCTTGCTTGACTGGGGTTTGGAAACACTATCAGCGACAAACTTGCATTATTTTTCTCCATCAGTAAAAACCATTACTATAATAAAAAAATTTATCGAGACCCTTTTTGGCCTTCACTCTCGTAACTGCATATCTCTCATCTTTCCAATGACTGATCAACAAACTGTTTCCTTGAAAAAATCAAATGATTAAAAATTTTTAAAAACCGTCAGTTGTGCCTAAACTGGGTTGATGACTGGGGGACCCAGTTTTTTAAGACCCGGGGGAAAGAGCGCCCATAAACAACAAAAATTAAAACCCCAAATCATTGTCATCAACTAACTAAACAGAGAAAAGGGTTTGGTTTTTTGAAATCTTTGCCCAAAAGCTCTATTAATTGCGCTGAAGGAATAAAAAAAAGGTTTTCCCTCTCTACAAGCTTAAATTTGGCATAATTATCATCATGAAAAAAACCCAATCACAAGTGGTTTTTTTAAAACATATACCAGCAGGGGAAAATTTTCGTTCCCAATCAAACAACCCAAACTGACCTGATGGGGAAATACACCACTGGAAAAACCCACTGAAAAAAAACCCATTATAATAGCTTGTTTCAATTAAATTTTGTGCAGAGCACTTTTATAACACCCCTCCATAGGTTTCTAACAATCCCATCAAACTTGCAATAGGTATCGTCGTTTTTGGGCAGTAAAATCTTTTTCTTTTAATAACGGAGAAAACTCCCAGGGGTCTCTAAAGCAACTATTCAGAAGGGTAAATTCGTAAAATCCAAATTCTTCCCTTTCTGAAAAGAAAGGGACTAAATCGCTGAACAAAATTTTTTCCCGTCAGATACACTTTCTGCCCTGCCCAATCTATCCTGATTAAAATTATCAAAAAACAGTAGGATCAGGGGAAATTTGGGCTGGGTTTTTTTGGTGCCTTTTTGCTCGGGAAAAGGAAACGACTTAGTGGGGGGACCACCGCACGACTGTTTCTCGTATCCCCTTTTTTAACCCTTTTAAACAAAACTCTCTAGTATGGGCCTTTCCTGGGTTTCAATAGGGACATTTAAAAATTTTTTTCTCGAAAATCAGATTTCCCGTCTAGCCCCAGAGACAGATTCAGGATTTGAGCTTTTCCTGGGAAAGGTACGAGAAGTTACAGTAGCAGGGACATCAGGCCGGCAATTAGCAGCTGATTTTGGGTTTTTAACTTCTAGGGCAAAATTTTTTGTTACCTTTTTTCTCTGTGTTTTTGTACGCACAAGTTTGTGAGAAATCTCCTAATTGTTTTGCTAAATGCTGCATTCCAGAATATCCCGAGGTAGTTTGATCGATCAGATATTCTTCTATTTCACAACATACAGTTGTTTTAAAATCTTTTGTGTAGTAACAACTGAACAAGGCTGTTGGTTTTTGTTACATTTTTGCACTCTAAAAAACCACCTCGGGAAAAGCCCAAATTTTTTTTCACGAGCAAAATCTACAAAAAAAATTTTTATATGTCTTTGTTTTTAACGTACGAAAAAGCTTTTTTGATAACTTTCAGGGAAAAAAGGGGGTTTTGTCCAAAAAAAGTTTGTTTGACAGGTCATAAAATAAAGTTTCTTAGCAAAAGGGAAACACCGTAAAAATTTGAGCTCTTCCTGTCAAAGCTGTATGCAGCAATGTTTGCCCCGTGCTTACGTGGGCCCTTTATAGCAATTTCCTGGTTCTCAAACACCCTCAAAATAGGTGTCTAATCACTTTTAAAAAACTTAGGGAAACCCGAAAGCAGCTTTCTGCACATTAATGGGGTCCCGTGATCTATCCCGTCTGTTGTCTTGAAAAACGAACATTTCTCTCTGGAAATCTTCTTCCCTTCAATTTCCTCTGTGCCCCTATTTGGGGCAGTCTGCAAAATAAGGGGGCGTTTAAACCCTCAAAATGTTCCTGAGAGATAAGGGCCAGTGGGTAATGGAGGAATAAGGGAAAAAAACGGGTCCTTTGGAAAGGTCCTTTGGTCGGACACCTCTTTAAAAGGGGGTCCCCTAAAAGAGTCTAGACCCGGTCTAGGGTAAGTAAATACAGGGTAGCCCTACACGTACTATTTTTAGGGGTGTGTCCTACTAAACCAGCTACACTCCGTAAAATTTTAAAATGTCAGGGGGGAGGGAAACGGCGAGAAAATGAGCTACACTAGGCTCAGACCCAGGCTACTTCTGCCCTTAGTTGCTTCCTTTCTAAGTAATCAAATAGGGGCCAAAAACTTTCCCAAATTTTTGACACTAGGCTTTCTGAACTGAATCATAATAGACTCCTGTATGAGCAGGGAAAAAATATTCTTTAATTTAATGCCTGACAGTTTCAGCGGTGTTTAAAAATTTCCCTTTTTAACGTCACAAACCCAGATAAATTTTTCCCACTTGCCCCAAAACGTCGGGAAATTTTAAAGTAATTTTAAAATCCCAAAATCAAAAGTAAAACAATTAACCGTTTTACTTCAGCATAAAATCACGAAAATAATTGTACTAAAAAGAGTGATTATGGGGGAAAAAATAAACCTTTAAAAGGGAAATTTTTGTGTTTTGGTTTTTCTTAAAAAAAGCTAGAGTCATAAACATATTTCCCCAATTTCCCTTGGGGCAAAAGACTCAGCAGGTACATACATCCCACCGGTTAAAAGTTTTTACAAGACTAAAACCCCAAAGCTTCAAAATTGGAAAAATACTCAAAGGGGTTTGACCCTAAATTACTATATGTCAAACGGACAATTTCTCCCAACACCTTGGATCAAAGCCTCCCCGGGCCCGGGCCCCAATTTTTTACAAAAAATGCGATTTTAAAAAACTTGAATCCCCAGTAATACTAGAAAGGACTGCCCTTTTACATCCAGCCTTTTTTAACTGGGTTTTCGTAACAAGTAAATCAGTATCCTTTTCCAATTATCCTTTTAAAAATTTATAAAGGTTCAATAGTTCTTTAGGATTACAACGGTAGCTACTAACTAAGAAATTAAAATTTAATAAAATTTTTTTTTTTAAGGGCTAAAGTTTTCTAAGGTTATATCAAAGTAAATTAAATCACAGCAATCAAAAAAAAATCAATTTTCTCGATTCAAAATTAAAGGTGCTGAAAGCCATATCACAAAAAAAAAATTTAAAAAATTCTTAAGTACCCCCCAGGTACATTAACATTTTAAAAAATATTACAAAAAATTTACAAAATAAGTGTGTGTATGGGTGTAAGGCTCTTTAAAAAAATTAGCTATGTCCCCAAACCGAATAAACAAACAAGTGGGCTGAAAGTCCTCAAATAAAAATAACATCTTTTACCAACCGGCAACCCAACATCTGCTTTAACAAAAAGAATGCCAACCCAATACAAAAGCAAATTCAACGACTGCAACACAGAATCAGGGAAAAAGGGGATAATATAACGACCCCTAAGTAGGGACCTCAGCAGAAACCTCCACAAAAGTTACAAAACTCCCAAATACTGAATCTATTTCAGCATTAGGTAAAAATTTGGGCTGGACAATACACAAACCATAAAAAAATTTAGGTCAGAAACTATAGCAAGGAAACCCGAGGGTGTTCAGAGTGCAATTTTACACAAACCCCAGTACAAAAGTCGAAAATCACAAAAATTTAAAACAATGTTTTTGTTAAAAAAGTTCTACAGAAAAAAAAAAAGAATAAAGGAAAAGACAATCTGTCCAACCACCAAGGGGAAATCCCAGAGCAGACCGAAAACTTCACGAGAGGGGAGGACACCCCCCCCCCCCGAAACACTTGGGTAGCTACGTGGACAACTGCAGCTCAGAAGCCGGGATAAAAACACCCAAAAAAGCGTAATTACAGTTTGTTTGACAAACCCAAAACTAACTGACAAAATTTTTTAAAACATCCAAAAAACATAAGCTACGTCCAAAAAACAATATAAGGGAATACATTTCGATTTAGTTTTTATCGCAAAAATAACAATATAAAATTAAATGAAAAAAGGGAATATACAAAATTTCATATATACATAAAAAACATTGGAAAACCCCTTCAGGGGGGTTTCAAACCCGTCTAAACCCGGGGGGTTATTCCGGGGGTCAAAAAGCCCCCGGGGGGCCCGGGCCACGACCAGGGCCCCCGGGGGGATAAGGGGTTTAAACAAACCCAAACTGTTTTTCTGCTTGGGCCCCCCCGTAGTCCCCAAAGTAGAAGCACAACCAGGCTGATCCGGCAGTGGGTAAATTTTCTGTTTTAAGCTCCCTCTTGAAGGGAGCCAGGGGGCGGGTTTGGGAATTTTCCCTTAGCTTTGGGGGGAGGCGTTGAAAAGTCTTGGGCCCCGGACACTTTTGGTGTTTCTCTTAGTGTAAACCCAAAGGTGGCCCCAAATTCTAAATTTGGGGGCCCCTTTTGCATTTCCCCCGCCCATCCTTTTTCTTTTTTGTAAAAGGTGATTTTTGTGTGCAGATTTGGGGCCATTCCTTCCAGGGTTTTCCAAGTGGGAGATTATGATATTTTCCCCTCCCTCCCCGCTTCCAAAAGTACAAGTCAAGTGCCTTCCAACGTTTCCCCGATTTAAAGGGGCTTGGGCAGAACTTTTACGTGCAGTAAAAGGGTCTCTGTACCCTCTAGATTTTGCAATTTTTACCCCGCTTTGAAAAAGATTTAAAGACAGCAGTATTCCCCCGCCTAAAGAACAAGTGATTTGAAAAGGGTCACATTGGCTTTGGGATCTCTCGTTTTTTTAAAGTTCTCATTATCCATCCCATCATTTTTTTTGCACGTGCGGTCGTGGCATGTTGTGATCCTTGAAAATGAGATCCTCGACATTTTCTACTTCCCAGGTCCCTTTTCATTTTTTTTTCCGCTCTAATTTTATGGCCGGAGTCAGTAGTATAAAACTTTTTCTAGGGTTTTTAAACTCCTCCATTTTTTCCCTAACGGAGTAGTTGGGGAATTTTTTCCTCATTGAACATCAAATTTTTTTACCGTTCCCCCCTGGAAAACTTTGTTTAATCTTTTTTGGGGGTTAACCGCGTTCCCCCAGCAGATGACAGGCCTCCCTGCAGATCCCAGTAAACACCGCAAAGGATATAACTGTTTTGGGTATAAACTCTGTCTATGTTGATATGGGGTTAGGGGAAAAAAGGAAAGGGGACATAATAACTTTTTTCACAATTTTTTCAAAAGGGAAACCTTTTTACAAAAACACCCTTTAAATTTTAGTGGAATTTTTAAACAAAAAAAATTTTTTTTATTGATTAAAAATTTTTTTTTAAAAACAACTTTCCCTATTTTAATTCTTAAAAACCCAAATTTTTAAATTTGAAAATTTTACTATTTTTTTTTGCAGTTTTTATATATAAAATATATAAATTAAAAATATAATATATATAAAAATAATATATAAAATATAAAATTAAAATAAAAAAAATAAACCTAACGTAATCATAGGCAGATTAAAACGGGGGCCGTGAACGTCCGGCCCAAAGGGGGCGGGCAGTGCGAGGCAGAAAGGTTTATAATCTGGCCCATTTTTACTGATGGTGGGGGCATGGGGGAGCCTAGCTTGGTTTCACTGTTTAAAATACAATACCCATTTCCAGGGGGGTTTAAATAAAGGGACCGTGGGGGCCTCTGCTGCCAGGGGGTTTAAAAGAAGTGCTAAAAACCCTTTAAAATGCTTCTGATGGGGCCTTGAAAAAGAAACCCGTTGAACTTTTAAAATGGGCCCCTGTTTAACCTTTAACTGCTTTTTGATGAACACAAATACTACTAAGAAAAAATCTTTGTGTTAAAGGGAGGCACCTGCAAACCCTGTAATACACGATGACTTACAACAAAAACTTCCCTACTTCATGAATTTTTCCAAAAAATTTTGAAAAAATTTTGATGTACTTCCCAAACTCATGATCCTCTTTTGATGTTTTTCCCCGTTACAATACCCATCTCATTATCCTCTTTGATGTTCCCGTTTTCAAACTCCCTCTATTTATCCTCTTTTTTATTTCCCCCGTTACAAAAAACCTTTTCCCTCTCATGAACCCTTTTGATGTTTCCCCGTTTTCAATACTCCATCTCATGCCTCTTTTTTATGTTCCACGTTACAAAACTTTCCAAACCCCTTATAAACCCTTTTGTGTTCCACGTTTCAATTTCTCCATCTCATGATCCCTTTTTTATGTTCCACGTTCCAAAAAACCCCATCTCCCGACCCCCTTTTGGGTGTTCCAAATTTTCAAAACACCCAAACTCATGATCCTCTTTTTGGGTGTTCCACGTTTTACAATACTCCTTTTCATGACCCCCTTTTGATGTTCCCACGGTTTCCCTAATCCATCCATGATCCCCCTTTTGGGTGTTCCACGTTACAAAATCTCCATCTCAGGAAATTTCCCCCCATTTTTATGTTTCCCCCTAAAAAAAT
>NC_069408.1:35943627-35959336 GCF_026875155.1 Cherax quadricarinatus
AATCTGCTAACTTTCAAACGTAACTAAGTTGTAATCTGCCTAACATTAAAACAGTAATTATGTTGTAATCTGCCTAACTTACAAACAGTAACTTCGTTTAATCTGCCTAACATTACAAACAGTAACTTTACTGTTGTAATTGCCTAAACATTACAACAGTACTTACTGTTTAATCTGCCTAACATTACAAACAGTAACTTACTGTTGTAATCTGCCTAACATTAAACGCTCGATCTCATTACCAATGGAAATTTTCCTATAATTAAGTTTATATTAGTGTGTAACGCCGTTATTCACTTGTCATTTCAACATATAATTTACCAAGTGTGGTGGACGAGATGGTTGACATGAGCGGTCACAGTCACCTCGTTCATATCTTGGAACGTTCGTTTATCATTCTATCTATTTCTGCACCACCTAATGTATTACGGAAATATAATTTTAGGCATTGTGGATTGGATTAGCGTATTTTACTCTGTATATTTGTACACATGTATATATATAAATATATGCATATACATATTTATTATTTTTTTTTATTATCACACTGGCCGACTCCCACCAAGGCAGGGTGGCCCGAAAAAGAAAAACTTTCACCATCATTCACTCCATCACTGTCTTGCCAGAAGGGTGCTTTACACTACAGTCTTTAAACTGCAACATTAGCACCCCTCCTTCAGAGTGCAGGCACTGTACTTCCCATCTCCAGGACTCAAGTCCGGCCTGCCGGTTTCCCTGAATCCCTTCATAAATGTTACTTTGCTCACACTCCAACAGCACGTCAAGTATTAAAAACCATTTGTCTCCATTCACTCCTATCAAACACGCTCACACATGCCTGCTGGAAGTCCAAGCCCCTCGCACACAAAACCTCCTTACCCCTCCCTCCAACCCTTCCTAGGCCGACCCCTACCCCGCCTTCCTTCCACTACAGACTGATACACTCTTGAAGTCATTCTGTTTCGCTCCATCTCTCCACATGTCCGAACCACCTCAACAACCCTTCCTCAGCCCTCTGGACAACAGTTTTGGTAATCCCGCACCTCCTCATAACTTCCAAACTACGAAATTCTCTGCATTATATTCACACCACACATTGCCCTCAGACATGACATTCTCACTGCCTCAGCCTTCTCCTCGCTGCAACATTCATCACCCACGCTTCACACCATATAAGAGCGTTGGTAAAACTATACTCTCATACATTCCCTCTTTGCCTCCAAGGACAAAGTTCTTTGTCTCCACAGACTCCTAAGTGCACCACTCACTCTTTTTCCCTCATCAATTCTATGATTCACCTCATCTTTCATAGACCCATCCGCTGACACGTCCACTCCCAAATATCTGAATACGTTCACCTCCTCCATACTCTCTCCCTCCAATCTGATATTCAATCTTTCATCACCTAATCTTTTTGTTATCCTCATAACCTTACTCTTTCCTGTATTTACCTTAATTTTCTTCTTTTGCACACCCTACCAAATTCATCCACCAATTTCTGCAGCTTCTCTTCAGAATCTCCCAAGAGCACAGTGTCATCAGCATATACACATATATATATATATATATATATATAATATATATATATATATATATATATATAATATATATTATATATATATATATATATATATATATATATATATTATATATATATATATATATATATATATATATATATTATATATATATATATATATATATATATATATATTATATATATATATATTTCAACAAGTCGGCCGTCTCCACCGAGGCAGGGTGACCCAAAAAAGAAAGAAAATCCCCAAAAAGAAAATACTTTCATCATCATTCAACACGTTCACCACACTCACACATTATCACTGTTTTTGCAGAGGTGCTCAGAATACAACAGTTTAGAAGCATATACGTATAAAGATACACAACATATCCCTCCAAACTGCCATATCCCGAACCCCTCCTTTAAAGTGCAGGCATTGTACTTCCCATTTCCAGGACTCAAGTCCGACTATATGAAAATAACCGGTTTCCCTGAAACCCTTCACTAAATATTACCCTGCTCACACTCCAACAGATCGTCAGGTCCCAAGTATCATTCGTCTCCATTCACTCCTATCTAACACGCTCATGCACGCTTGCTGGAAGTCCAAGCCCTTGCCCACAAAACCTCCTTTACCCCTCTTTCCAACCCTTTCGAGGACGACCCCTACCCCTCCTCCTTCCCCTATAGATTTATATGCTTTCCATGTCATTCTACTTTGATCCAATCTCTCTAAATGACCAAACCACTCAACAACCCTCTTCAGCCCTCTGGACTAATGCTTTTATTAACTCCACACCTTCTCCTAATTTCCACACTCCGAATTTTCTGCATAATATTTACACCACACATTGCCCTTAGACAGGACATCTCCACTACCTCCAACCGTCTCCTCGCTGCTACATTTACCACCCAAGCTTCACATCCATATAAGAGTGTTGGTACTACTATACTTTCATACATTCCCTTCTTTGCCTCCATAGATAACGTTTTTTGACTCCACATATACCTCAACGCACCACTCACCTTTTTTCCCTCATCAATTCTATGATTAACCTCATCCTTCATAAACCCATCCGCCGACACGTCAACTCCCAAGTATCTGAAAACATTCACTTCTTCCATACTCCTCCTCCCCAATTTGATATCCAATTTTTCTTATCTAAATCATTTGATACCCTCATCACCTTACTCTTTTCTATATTCACTTTCAACTTTCTACCCTTACACACATTCTCAAACTCATCCACTAACCTTCGCAATTTTTCTTTAGAATCTCCCATAAGCACAGTATCATCAGCAAAAAAGTAACTGGTCATTCCCATTTTGTATCTGTTTCCCCCCATAATTTAATCTCCCCCCTCCCCCCGAACCCCCTACATTTATTTTTTTACAACCCCCATTTTAAAAAATATATTAAAAAAACCCATGGTGACATTCACACCCCTTTGGCCCAAAGCCCTACTTTTATGGGAAGTATTTCCCCTCTTCAATACCCAAACCTGAGCCTCATTTCCCTCTTAAAAGCTCTTTACAGCTTTTAGAAACTTCCCACCTATTCCATTTTACTTGAAAACATCTGCCATATTGTTCCTCTATCCACTCTATCAAAATGCCTTTTCTAAATCCATAAATGCAATAAAAATTCCCTCCCTTTATCTAAATACTGTTCAATATATGTTTTAAAATTTTAAAAACTTGACTACACACCCCCTTACCCACCTCGGGAAGCCCCCCCCCCTTGCTCATCCGCAATCCTACATTCTGTCTTCCCTCTAATTTTTTAAAATTAAAAACCCAAACCGTATATTTTTCCCTGGAAATCTTTTAAAAACTTTTTCCCCCTCTATAATTTTACAACTCTTTTGCCCCCTTTTTCCCTTTATATAAGGGGACTATACATGCTCCCCCCGGCCAACCCCTAGGTCCCTTCCCCCTCTTTCTTTCTTTAAAATTTAAAAAAAAGTCCCAAACCATCCAACACTATATCCCCCCCCTTTTTTTTCCCATTTCTGTCATGTTTCCCTCATTTTCCAGCTGTTTTAAACCCCCTTTTTCATTTTTGTAATGCCTCACGTACCCCCACCCCCACTTACATTTGCTCTTCTTCACTCCAAAAAGAGGTTTTCCTCCCTGGCCATGCTAAAAATTCCCAGCCTCCCCTTTTTTCCCCTCAACTTTTTAAAAAGTTCCTAAAAATTATTCTGCCATCTACCAAAAATCCCCTTCCCTCTCCCCATCTACAAAACCCCCCTACTCTTTTTTAATGCCAAATCCAAAACTTTTCCCTAGGCTTTCTTAATTTTGTTTAATCACCCCAAAATTTTTTTTTTTTTATTTTCTTTAAAAATTTTCTTGACAGGCCCTCCCCCACTCTATCACCCTGCTCCCTTTTGCCTCTCCCCCACCACCCCTCTTTCCCTTTTCTTTTACTCCCCATAACTCTGCTCTTTTTTAAAAAAACATTTTCTGTTTTGGGTAAAAAAACCTCTCAAAGCTCCCCTTTTTCTTTTTTTATCACACCCTTTATTTCCCTCATTCCCCCAAATCACTCCTCTTTCCCCCCTGGCCCCACCCTCCTAAAACCAAAAATTTTCTCCCCCAACCTTTTTAAATATCCCCTTTTTAAAAAACTTTTCCCAAACCCCTTTCCTTCAACCCCCCCACTACTATCTTTGCATACCCCACCTTTCTGCCAATGTCGTTTATATCTCCCCCAAATTTTCCCTCCTCCCTTAGTTTATACATTTTCCACCTCTTTTCTTACTTTTTTGTTGCCACCTTCCCTTTTCCCATTACCTCTTACTCTAACTGTAGCTACAACTAAAAAATTTAAACCGATATTCAGTTGCCCCTCTATAAACTTACACCCGGAGCCTACCCATCACCCTTTTTTTCCACCAATATTTTAAACTAACAAACTACTTTCATTACGTGGTACATCCTTTCCTTGTTATTTTTTTTATCCCTTTTTCAAAATATGTATTATTATTACCAAATTTTTTTCTACACCCTAGCTCAATTAAAAGGGTTCCCCTTTACATTTTCCCCGGGGACCCCCCAAAATTTTCCTACTAAAACCCCCCATAACAATTTTTTCCCACTTTAGCATTGAAATCCCCAACCACCCCCTTTCCTCCACTTATTCAAAACTCCCCACGCATTACCAATATTTATATATATATTTTTTATATATTTATATAAAAATATATATAAAATATATATATTTATAAAATTTTTATATATATTATAAAATATATATATATATTATAAAATAATATATATTTTATATATAAATATAAATATATATATTTTTATATATATAAATATATAAAAAGTCGTGCCCAATATGTAAAACTGGAATTAGCAAGAACTCAAAATTTAAAAAAATTTAAAAACCCTTTCTAAAATTTTTTTCTTATAGGTTTAAAGAAACTTTTTTTTTTATTAATGTTGATGTAAAAATTTATAATTTTGCACCAAAAAGGGAAATTAGAAAACTTCCTAACCTTTTTATAACAAAACAAATTTTTTAGCCCCAACCTAAAATAAATATATTTTAATTTGTTTACAATAATTTAAAAATTAAACCCCCAAAACCCCCCCCAAAAATGATTTTTTTTCGTTAAAGGGTTTTAAAAAGAATTTTTAAAGAAAAATTTTTACTACACAAAATTTTTACCTTTTCTTTTTTATGGCAAGATGAGCGTTGCTATTTTAAACCAGATCGCAAATTCTGCCTATTCGGCACGACATAATTTTTTATATATATATATATAAAATAAAATATATGTATTTAAATATATATATATTATTATAAAAATATATATTTTTAAAAATTTTTTTATATATAAATAATATATATATTTTATATATATATATATAGTAGGTTGGTAGACCCGCAACCACCCAGGGAAAATACTACCGTCCTGCCCGATGACCCGTGAAACAAAAAACCTGTAACTGTTTTGGGATGATTGGGAGGATTGTGGTTTCCTTTTTTTCCCCGTCTCATAAAAAAACGCAGATTTCCCGGTATATCTTTTCTACTCCTAATTACCTTTTGGGCACACCCTTTACAGGGCACCCCCACATGATATATATAAACAAACTCTAGGTTTTTTTTTCCTTTTTCTAAAGCTTTTTGTTCTTTTTTAATTTTTTTCTATTGTCCATGGGGGAAGTGGAAAAAAATCTTTCCTCCGTAAAAACCCCTGCGTGTTTGTATGAGGGGGGCTAAAATCCGGGAGCAAGGGCTATAACCCCCCTCCTGTAGAAATTAAATAAAAAAAAAGAAAAAAAACTTTATAAAAACGGGGGTGCTTAAAAAGTGCGTGGAAGTAAATGCGGATGACAAGAAAAAAGATGATTGCTTTATGTTATGAATGAAAAAAAGTTGGATTTCCCGGCCCCCAAGCGAAAAAAAAAGTTTTTGGGGGTAGGGGGATTTTAGGGGGGGGGAAATAAATGGGATTTTAAAAACGGAGTATCCCGAAAAGAGTTAAACAAAGGAAGGGGAGCAGTAAAGTTTTAAAAAAACATTATGGAAGGAAAAGAGGAAAATGAATGTGTAAATTCAAGAATTATGTGGATTAAAATAAAGGTTGGGGTGCGAGGGAATGGGTCATAAAAAGCGGAAAGCACCTGGAGGGAAGAAGGAATGCAAGGAGAGAGAGAGATTTTGGAGATGTTAAGTGAATTTAAAGGGGCCTTTGAACCAAGTGAGAGAGTAATTGTGGGAGGGGACCTGAATGCTAAAGTAGGGGAAACTTTTGGGGAGGGTGTGGTAGGTAAGTTTGGGGTGCCAGGTGTAAATGATAATGGGAGCCCTTTGATTGAACTTTGTATAGAAGGGGTTTAGTTATAGGTAATACATATTTTAAGAAAAAGAGGATAATAAGTATACAAGATATGATGTAGGGCGAAATGACAGTATTTGTTGGATTATGTATTGTAGATAAAAGACTGTTGAGTAGACTTCAGGATGTACATGTTTATAGAGGGCCACAGATATATCAGATCACTTTCTAGTTGTAGCTAACACCTGAGAGTAAAAGGTAGATGGGATACAAGGAGAATAGAAGCATCAGGAAGAGAGAGGTGAAGGTTTATAAACTAAAAGAGGAGGCAGTTAGGGTAAGATATAAACAGCTATTGGAGGATAGATGGGCTAATGAGAGCATAGGCAATGGGGTCGAAGAGGTATGGGGTAGGTTTAAAAATGTAGTGTTAGAGTGTTTCAGCAGAAGTTATGTGGTTACAGGAAAGTGGGTGCAGGAGGGAAAGAGGAGCGATTGGTGGAATGATGATGTAAAGAGAGTAGTAAGGAGAAAAAGTTAGCATATGAGAAGTTTTTACAAAGTAGAAGTGATGCAAGGAGGGAAGAGTATATGGAGAAAAAGAGAGAGGTTAAGAGAGTGGTGAAGCAATGTAAAAAGAGAGCAAATGAGAGAGTGGGTGAGATGTTATCAACAAATTTTGTTGAAAATAAGAAAAGTTTTGGAGTGAGATTAACAAGTTAAGGAAGCCTAGAGAACAAATGGATTTGTCAGTTAAAAATAGGAGAGGAGAGTTATTAAATGAGAGTTAGAGGTATTGGGAAGATGGAGGGAATATTTTGAGGAATTGTTAAATGTTGATGAAGATAGGGAAGCTGTAATTTCGTGTATAGGGCAAGGGAAATAACATCTTGTAGGAGTGAGGAAGAGCCAATTGTGAGTGTGGGGGAAGTTCGCGAGGCAGTAGGTAAAATGAAAGGGGGTAAGGCAGCCGGGATTGATGGGATAAAGATAGAAATGTTAAAAGCAGGTGGGGATATAGTTTTGGAGTGGTTGGTGCAATTATTTAATAAATGTATGGAAGAGGGTAAAGGTACCTAGGGATTGGCAGAGAGCATGCATAGTTCCTTTGTATAAAGGCAAAGGGGATAAAAGAGAGTGCAAAATTATAGGGGGATAAGTCTGTTGAGTATACCTGGTAAAGTGTATGGTAGAGTTATAATTGAAAGAATTAAGAGTAAGACGGAGAATAGGATAGCAGATGAACAAGGAGGCTTTAGGAAAGGTAGGGGGTGTGTGGACCCAGGTGTTTACAGTGAAACATATAAGTGAACAGTATTTAGATAAGGCTAAAGAGGTCTTTGTGGCATTTTTGGATTTGGAAAAGGCGTATGACAGGGTGGATAGGGGGGCAATGTGGCAGATGTTGCAAGTGTATGGTGTAGGAGGTAGGTTACTGAAAGCAGTGAAGAGTTTTTACGAGGATAGTGAGGCTCAAGTTAGAGTATGTAGGAAAGAGGGAAATTTTTTCCCAGTAAAAGTAGGCCTAGATAAGGATGTGTGATGTCACCGTGGTTGTTTAATATATTTATAGATGGGGTTGTAAGAGAAGTAAATGCGAGGGTCTTGGCAAGAGCGTGGAGTTAAAAGATAAAGAATCACACACAAAGTGGGAGTTGTCACAGTTGCTCTTTGCGATGACACTGTGCTCTTGGGAGATTCTGAAGAGAAGTTGCAGAGATTGGTGGATGAATTTGGTAGGGTGTGCAAAAGAAGAAAATTAAAGGTGAATACAGGAAAGAGTAAGGTTATGAGGATAACAAAAAGATTAGGTGATGAAAGATTGAATATCAGATTGGAGGGAGAGAGTATGGAGGAGGTGAACGTATTCAGATATTTGGGAGTGGACGTGTCAGCGGATGGGTCTATGAAAGATGAGGTGAATCATAGAATTGATGAGGGAAAAAGAGTGAGTGGTGCACTTAGGAGTCTGTGGACAAAGAACTTTGTCCTTGGAGCAAAGAGGGGAATGTATGAGAGTAAGTTTTACCAACGCTCTTATATGGGTGTGAAGCGTGGGTGATGAATGTTGCAGCGAGGAGAAGGCTGGAGGCAGTGGAGATGTCATGTCTGAGGGCAATGTGTGGTGTGAATATAATGCAGAGAATTCGTAGTTTGGAAGTTAGGAGGAGGTGCGGGATTACCAAAACTGTTGTCCAGAGGCTGAGGAAGGGTTGTTGAGGTGGTTCGGACATGTAGAGAGAATGGAGCGAAACAGAATGACTTCAAGAGTGTATCAGTCTGTAGTGGAAGGAAGGCGGGGTAGGGGTCGGCCTAGGAAAGGTTGGAGGGAGGGGGTAAAGGAGGTTTTGTGTGCGAGGGGCTTGGACTTCCAGCAGGCATGCGTGAGCGTGTTTGATAGGAGTGAATGGAGACAAATGGTTTTTAATACTTGACGTGCTGTTGGAGTGTGAGCAAAGTAACATTTATGAAGGGATTCAGGGAAACCGGCAAGCCGGACTTGAGTCCTGGAGATGGGAAGTACAGTGCCTGCACTCTGAAGGAGGGATGTTAATGTTGCAGTTTAAAAACTGTAGTGTAAAGCACCTTTCTGGCAAGACAGTGATGGAGTGAATGATGGTGAAAGTTTTTCTTTTTCGGGCCACCCTGCCTTGGTGGGAATCGGCCAGTGTGATAATAATAAAAAAAAACATATATATATACATATATATAATATATATATTATATATATATCATATATATATACATATACATATATACATATACATATATACATATATACATATATACATATATACATATATACATATATATATATATATATATATATATATATATATATATATATATATATATATATATATATATATATAATATATATATATATATATAATATATATATATATTATATATATATATATATATATATATATATAATATATATATAAATATATAAATATATATATATATATATATATATATATATATATATATATATATATATATATATTATACCGTCAGTCTTTTTCTCTCTGAGTTTTTTGTTTGTTTCAGTGTGTTATATTATTATTATTATTCTCCGTACATTTGTGCTTCTGAAGTTATTCGTGTGTGTCTATAATTGTCTTTAGTTTCATATCAAAGACGGAATCAGCACAGGTCTCTCTATGTGTGACTCAAGTCTATGGTAAACACTACCCACGTTTAACAACTCCAGACCACTAGGGATCACCACAACACTTACACAGCCATTAGATCCTCGCTCCAGACCACTAGGATCACCACAACACTTACACAGCCATTAGATCCTCGCTCCAGACCACTAGGGATCACCACAACACTTACACAGCCATTAGATCCTCGCTCCAGACCACTAGGGATCACCACAACACTTACACAGCCATTAGATCCTGGCTCCAGACCACTAGGGATCACCACAACACTTACACAGCCACTAGATCCTCGCTCCAGACCACTAGGGATCACCACAACACTTACACAGCCACTAGATCCTCGCTCCAGACCACTAGGGATCACCTCAACACTTACACAGCCACTAGATCCTCGCTCCAGACCACTAGGGATCACCACAACACTTACACAGCCACTAGATCCTGGCTCCAGACCACTAGGGATCACCACAACACTTACACAGCCACTAGATCCTCGCTCCAGACCACTAGGGATCACCACAACACTTACAGAGTCACTGGATCCTCGCTCCAGACCACTAGGGATCACCTCAACACTTACAGAGGCACTTGATCCTTGCAGGCATGATGAACCCTCGTGGATCAGTACGATCCTTTCGTATTATTTGGATCTACTGGTATACATTTTTGTCTTCTCAGATGATTTACTGTCAGGATTAACTGTTAAGTAGTGTGAGGAAGCAGCAATAATATAGTTAGCTGTGTGATGTGTGCCGTATTGGAGGAAGTAGCAGGCACAGCAGCAGGAACAGCAGTAGAAACAGCACCAGGAGCAGCAGCAGCAAAGGCAACAGCATCATAAACGTAACAGTAGCAGAAGCATGAGTAGCGGGAACAACAATAACTAAAGCAATAACAGCATCAACAACTACAGCAAGAACAGCAACAACATCTACAGCAACAACAACTGCAGCAAGAACAAATGCAACAACAACAACAACAACAACAACACCAACAGCAACAAGTAAACAAGAGCCTCTTAACACCCTAGTTAACGTTGCTTGTGAGGTAAAATATTCTGGTAACCTCCTTCCTTCCCTTCCTCTGAAAACATGGCCACAACCGGTGAAACTGGCTATTGTTTACTCTGTGGCCTGGACTGTTTTAGAGCCCGGCTTTTATTAGCTGTTACTAGTGGCACTTCTCAGGGAGAGTCGCCAGTGGCAGCAGCTTCAGTGCCATTAACAGAGGCAGTAAAGCAGAGACTGGCATCCTGAGTGTGATGTTATTACCCTTGCATCTCCTGCTCTGAGTGGCAACGCCGTACAGGTTCTCACGATTAAGTAGACAGATGGTCACTATTTCTGGAAAAAAACGGGAAATCTTGCTTCAAAATAGACAGAAACTACTTCTAAAAAGACAGATATGCTTATAAACACACACACACACACACACACACACACACACACACACACACACACACACACACACACACACACACACACACACACCCCACACACACACAACACACACACACAAACTTCTGCTTTAAAATACGTAGGATCAGCCTCAAAAACACATAGGGACTGTTTCAAAACACACTCACCCCTAAGAACTCCTGCTTTAAAACACACAGGACTCCCGCTTTAAAGCATCACAAGAACTGTTTGGAAGCACACAGCTGAGTCGTGTCCCAGGTTACATAAGAGTATAAGAAAGAAAAGAAGGAACACTGCAGCAGGCCTACTGGCCCATGCTAGAAAGATCCAAGTCACACTCACCCACCCTTGTACTTGTCAAACGTATTTTTAAAGCTACACAAGGTTTTAGCTTGTGACGCTACTACAACAAGGTCACCTATACAAGTCAACGTCACCTACAAGTCAATCAAGGGGACATTCACCTAACAAGAAAACAACGTTAATAATCCAACACATTCCACTCCACGTCAATATCATAGCAGTCAATTTATGGTGATTAATACGTCAAGCCAGAGATCGACCGGTCTGTAAGGTTGCCATGGTAACCAACGGAATATAATTGTATAAATAATGATAAAATAGCGGATTTATTGTCCATATTTAGGCCCATCTGGAAGTGAGGGTCACGTTATGAATACACGAGAGAGTTACAGCACTCAGAGGTAGGTGGATCAGGATGAAGCGCACAGTTATTCACTCTTAAAGCAGACAGGTCCTGCCACTTACATGGTAGGTAAAGCAGACAGGTCCTGCCACTTACATGGTAGGTAAAGCAGACAGGTCCTGCCACTTACATGGTAGGTAAAGCAGACAGGTCCTGCCACTTACATGGTAGGTAAAGCAGACAGGTCCTGCCACTTACATGGTAGGTAAAGCAGACAGGTCCTGCCACTTACATGGTAGGTAAAGCAGACAGGTCCTGCCACTTACATGGTAGGTAAAGCAGACAGGTCCTGCCACTTACATGGTAGGTAAAGCAGACAGGTCCTGCCACTTACATGGTAGGTAAAGCAGACAGGTCCTGCCACTTACATGGTAGGTAAAGCAGACAGGTCCTGCCACTTACATGGTAGGTAAAGCAGACAGGTCCTGCCACTTACATGGTAGGTAAAGCAGACAGGTCCTGCCACTTACATGGTAGGTAAAGCAGGCAGGTCCTGCCACTTACATGGTAGGTAAATCAGACAGGTCCTGCCACTTACATGGTAGGTAAAGCAGACAGGTCCTGCCATTTACATGGTAGGTAAAGCAGACAGGTCCTGCCATTTACATGATAGGTAAAGCAGACAGGTCCTGCCATTTACATGGTAGGTAAAGCAGACAGGTCCTGCCATTTACATGGTAGGTAAAGCAGACAGGTCCTGCCATTTACATGATAGGTAAAGCAGACAGGTCCTGCCATTTACATGGTAGGTAAAGCAGACAGGTCCTGCCATTTACATGATAGGTAAAGCAGACAGGTCCTGCCATTTACATGGTAGGTAAAGCAGACAGGTCCTGCCACTTACATGGTAGGTAAAGCAGACAGGTCCTGCCACTTACATGGTAGGTAAAGCAGACAGGTCCTGCCACTTACATGGTAGGTAAAGCAGACAGGTCCTGCCACTTACATGGTAGGTAAAGCAGACAGGTCCTGCCACTTACATGGTAGGTAAAGCAGACAGGTCCTGCCACTTACATGGTAGGTAAAGCAGACAGGTCCTGCCACTTACATGGTAGGTAAAGCAGACAGGTCCTGCCACTTACATGAGAGGTAAAACAGACAGGTCCTGCCACTTACATGGAAGGTAAAGCAGGCAGATCCTGTTACTTACATGGTGGGTAGTGCAGGCAGGCCCTGCCACTTACATGGTGGGTAGTGCAGGCAGGCCCTGCCACTTACATGGTGGGTAGTGCAGGCAGCCCCTGCCACTTACATGATGGGTAGTGCAGGCAGGTCCTGCCACTTACATGATGGGTAGTGCAGGCAGGTCCTGCCACTTACATGGTGGGTAGTGCAGGCAGGTCCTGCCACTTACATGGTGGGTAGTGCAGGCAGATCCTGTCACATACATGGTGGGTAGAGCAGGCAGGTCCTGCCACTTACATGGTGGGTAGTGCAGGCAGGCCCTGCCACTTACATGGTGGGTAGTGCAGGCAGGTCCTGCCACTTACATGGTGGGTAGTGCAGGCAGATCCTGTCACATACATGGTGGGTAGAGCAGGCAGGTCCTGCCACTTACATGGTGGGTAGTGCAGGCAGGCCCTGCCACTTACATGGTGGGTATGTGCAGGCAGGTCCTGCCACTTACATGGTGGGTAGTGCAGGCAGGTCCTGCCACTTACATGGTGGGTAGTGCAGGCAGGCCCTGCCACTTACATGGTGGGTAGTGCAGGCAGGTCCTGCCACTTACATGGTGGGTAGTGCAGGCAGGTCCTGCCACTTACATGGTGGGTAGTGCAGGCAGGTCCTGCCACTTACATGGTGGGTAGTGCAGGCAGGCCCTGCCACTTACATGGTGGGTAGTGCAGGCAGGCCCTGCCACTTACATGGTGGGTAGTGCAGGCAGGTCCTGCCACTTACATGGTGGGTAGTGCAGGCAGGCCCTGCCACTTACATGGTGGGTAGTGCAGGCAGGTCCTGCCACTTACATGGTGGGTAGTACAGGCAGGCCCTGCCACTTACATGGTGGGTAGTGCAGGCAGGTCCTGCCACTTACATGGTGGGTAGTGCAGGCAGGCCCTGCCACTTACATGGTGGGTAGTGCAGGCAGGCCCTGCCACTTACATGGTGGGTAGTGCAGGCAGGTCCTGCCACTTACATGGTGGGTAGTGCAGGCAGGTCCTGCACTTACATGGTGGGTAGTGCAGGCAGGTCCTGCCACTTACATGGTGGGTAGTGCAGGCAGGCCCTGCCACTTCTGGACTGCAATAGCCAGTTGTTTACAAGCGTACTCCAACATCATCTGCGCCTGCCTCCACTTGAAGTTGGCCTCCATTATCCGGCCTCGGTGGGCCTCCAGGTCGTCTAGCTCGGCCTCTAGCTGATTCTCCAGCTCAGACCCGTACTGGTCTCCGAACATCCGGTCTGTGGAGACCACAGCAAGATAGCCAATGGGGATTAAATCCTATCAACTTGACGAGGGTCATGATGACTGCATGTCACCTGTTCACAAGTCAAGAATACTTTAATCCCTTAAATAGCTATGTATATACACTGGGAGGTATACCCCTCTCGGTGTATATATCCTGTGCAAAGGGGCTCAGAGAGATATTTGTGAGACGATGCGTTAAAAATGTTTGAGACTGTGTGTGAGGAACGTTTGATGGACGGGATGTGAGGAACGTTTGATGGACGGGATGTGAGGAACGTTTGATGGACGGGATGTGAGGAACGTTTGATGGACGGATGTGAGGAACGTTTGATGGACGGATGCGAGGAACGTTTGATGGACGGATGTGAGGAAAGTTTGATGGACGGATGTGAGGAACGTTTGATGGACGGGATGTAAGGAACGTTTGATGGACGGGATGTGAGGAACGTTTGATGGACGGATGTGAGGAACGTTTGATGGACGGATGTGAAGAACGTTTGATGGACGGGATGTGAGGAACGTTTGATGGACGGGATGTGAGGAACGTTTGATGGACGGATGTGAGGAAGGTATGATGGACGGGATGTGAGGAACGTTTGATGGACGGGATGTGAGGAACGTTTGATGGACGGATGTGAGGAACGTTTGATGGACGGACGTGAGGAACGTTTGATGGACGGGATGTGAGGAACGTTTGATGGACGGATGTGAGGAACGTTTGATGGACGGGATGTGAGGAACGTTTGATGGACGGATGTGAGGAACGTTTGATGGACGGGATGTGAGGAACGTTTGATGGACGGGGTGTGAGGAACGTTTGATGGACGGGATGTGAGGAACGTTTGATGGACGGGATGTGAGGAACGTTTGATGGACGGATGTGAGGAACGTTTGATGGACGGGATGTGAGGAACGTTTGATGGACGGGATGTGAGGAACGTTTGATGGACGGGATGTGAGGAACGTTTGATGGACGGGATGTGAGGAACGTTTGATGGACGGGATGTGAGGAACGTTTGATGGACGGGATGTGAGGAACGTTTGATGGAGAGGGATGTGAGGAACGTTTGATGGACGGGATGTGAGGAACGTTTGATGGACGGGATGTGAGGAACGTTTGATGGACGGATGTGAGGAACGTTTGATAGACGGATGTGAGGAACGTTTGATGGACGGGATGTGAGGAACGTTTGATGTACGGATGTGAGGAACGTTTGATGGACGGATGGGAGGAACGTTTGATGGACGGATGTGAGGAAAGTTTGATGGACGGATGTGAGGAACGTTTGATGGACGGGATGTAAGGAACGTTTGATGGACGGGATGTGAGGAACGTTTGATGGACGGATGTGAAGAACGTTTGATGGACGGGATGTGAGGAACGTTTGATGGACGGGATGTGAGGAACGTTTGATGGACGGATGTGAGGAACGTTTGATGGACGGATGTGAGGAACGTTTGATGGACGGATGTGAGGAACGTATGATGGACGGGATGTGAGGAACGTTTGATGGACGGGATGTGAGGAACGTTTGATGGACGGATGTGAGGAACGTATGATGGACGGGATGTGAGGAACGTTTGATGGACGGGATGTGAGGAACGTTTGATGGACGGGATGTGAGGAACGTTTGATGGACGGATGTGAGGAACGTTTGATGGACGGACGTGAGGAACGTTT
>NC_069408.1:35959836-35964836 GCF_026875155.1 Cherax quadricarinatus
TTTTTTTTTAACAGGATTTGACAAGGTTAAGGATCCCTAGCTTTATTGACAAGCTATTTACAGGTTAAGGATTCCTAACTTTATTGCAAGCTAAGAGCTGTTACCATACATCAGCTGTCTCTCTCTCTCTCTCTCTCTCTCCCTCTCTCTCTCTCTCTCTCTCTCTCTCTCCCCCTCTCTCTCTCTCTCTCTCACCTCTCTCTCTCTCTCTCCTCTCTCATCTCTCTCTCCTCTCTCTCTCTCTCTCTCTCTCTCTTTCTTCTTTCTCTCTCTTAACGTTAGGTTAAGGATCCCTAGCTTTATTGACAAGCTATTTACAGGTTAAGGATTCCTAACTTTATTGGCAAGCTAAGAGCTGTTACCTACATCAGCTGTCTCTCTTCTCTCTCTCTCTCTCTCTCCTCTCTCTCTCTCCCTCTCTCTCTCCTCTCTCTCTCTCTCTCCTCTCTCTCTCTCTCTCTCTCTCTCTCTCTCTCTCTCTCTGTCTCTGTCTCTGTCCTGTCTCTCTCTCTCTCCTCTCTCTCTCTCTCTCTCTCTCTCCTCTCTCTCTCCTCTCTCTCTCATCTCTCTCTCTCTCTCTCTCTCTCTCTCTCTCTCTCTCTCTCTTCTCTCACACACACACACACACACACACACACACACACGCACACACACACACACACACACACACTGGGGGACAGACCAGACGGGGACACCAGCAAGGAATACACCAACAAGTGTTGGACGACATACATACAGATGAGGAGGAGGTGAAGAAACTGCTAAGGGACATCGATACCTCAAAGGCAATGGGACCAGACAACATCTCCCCGTGGGTCCTTAAGAGGGAGCAGATATGTTGTGCGTGCCATTTAAACCACAATCTTCAACACATCCCTGGAAACTGGGCAACTACCTGAGGTATGGAAGACGGCAAATGTAGTTCCCTTTTTTTAAAAAAGGAGACAGAAAAGGGGCACTAAACTATAGACCTTGTCATTGACGTGTATAGTATGCAAAATTATGGAGAAGATTATCAGGAGGAGAGTGGTGGAGCACCTGGAACGGAACAAGAGTAAAATGCCAACCAGCACGGATTCACGGAAGGCAAATCCTGTGTCACAAACCTTCTGGAGTTTTATGATAAAATAACAGAAGTAAGACAAGAGAGAGAGGGGTGGGTAGATTGCATCTTCTTGGACTGCAAGAAGGCCTTTGACACAGTTCCTCACAAGAGATTAGTGCAGAAGCTAGAGCATCAGGCGCATATAACAGGAAGGGCACTGCAATGGATCAGAGAATACCTGACAGGGAGGCAACAACGAGTCATGGTACGTAATGATGTATCACAGTGGGCACCTGTGACGAGCGGGGTCCCACAGGGGTCGGTCCTAGGACCAGTGCTATTTTGGTATATGTGAACGACATGACGGAAGGGTTAGACTCAGAAGTGTCCCTGTTTGCAGATGATGTGAAGTTAATGAGGAAATTAAATCTGATGAGGACCAGGCAGGACTTCAAAGAGACCTGGACAGACTGGACACCTGGTCCAGCAAATGGCTTCTCGAATTTAATCCTGCCAAATGCAAAGTCATGAAGATGGGGGGGGGGCACAGAAGACCACAGACAGAGTATAGGCTAGGTGGCCAAAGACTGCAAACCTCACTCAAGGAGAAAGATCTTGGGGTGAGTATAACACCGAGCATGTCTCCGGAAGCACACATCAATCAGATAACTGCTGCAGCATATGGGCGCCTGGCAAACCTGAGAACAGCATTCCGATACCTTAGTAAGGAATCATTCAAGACACTGTACAACCGTGTATGTCAGGCCCATACTGGAGTATGCAGCACCTGTTTGGAACCCGCACTTGATAAAGCACGTCAAGAAACTAGAGAAAGTACAAAGGTTTGCGACAAGGTTAGTTCCAGAGCTAAGGGAATGTCCTATGAGGAAAGATTAAGGGAAATCGGCCTGACCACACTGGAGGACAGGAGGGTCAGGGGAGACATGATAACGACATATAAAATACTGCGTGGAATAGACAAGGTGGACAAAGACAGGATGTTCCAGGGAGGGGACACAGAAACAAGAGGCCACAATTGGAAGTTGAAGACACAAATGAGTCAGAGAGATAGTAGGAAGTATTTCTTCAGTCATAGAGTTGTAAGGCAGTGGAATAGCCTAGAAAATGACGTAGTGGAGGCAGGAACCATACACAGTTTTAAGACGAGGTTTGATAAAGCTCATGGAGCGGGGAGAGAGAGGTCCTAGTAGCAACCGGTGAAGAGGCGGGGCCAGGAGCTAGGACTCGACCCCTGCAACCACAAATAGGTGAGTACAAATAGGTGAGTACACACACACACACACACACACAACTCTTCGACCTCAAAAATTTGCAACTGTAAACACAGAGACGCCATTAGGATAAGTAGATCCAATTTGCATGCTTGATAATGCACCTCAGCCAGTGCACGTTCACCCAGTGCACGTTCACCCAGTGCACGTTCACTCAGTGCACGTTCACTCAGCGCACGTTCACTCAGTGCACGTTTACCCAGTGCACGTTCACCCAGTGCACGTTCACCCAGTGTACGTTCACCCAGTGCACGTTCAGTCAGTGCACGTTCACCCAGTGCACGTTCACTCAGTGCACGTTCACTCAGTGCACGTTCACTCAGTGCACGTTCACTCAGTGCACGTTTACCCAGTGCACGTTCACCCAGTGCACGTTCACCCAGTGTACGTTCACCCAGTGCACGTTCAGTCAGTGCACGTTCACACCCCGTGCACGTTCACTCAGTGCACGTTCACTCAGTGCACGTTTACCAGTGCACGTTCACCCAGTGCACGTTCACCCAGTGTACGTTCACCCAGTGCACGTTCAGTCAGTACACGTTCACTCAGTGCACGTTCACTCAGTGCACGTTCAACCAGTGCACGTTCAAAACCGTGCACTTCACTCAGTGCACGTTCACCCAGTGCACGTTCACTCATGCACGTTCACCCAGTCACGTCCACTCAGTGCACGTTCACCCATGCACGTTCACTCAGTCACTTTCCCCAGTGCACTTTTGCTCGTGCCTTCACTCTGCACGTTCACTCATGCACTTTTCCCCTTCACGTTCACACCAGGCCGTCCACTCGTGCACGTTCACCCGTGCACTTCACTCATGCAAGTTCACCCAGTGCACGTTCACCCATTACGTTCGCTCAGGGGCGTTCACTCATGCACGTTTACCATATTAAACTACCTAGGCCATTAGAGGTCTACCTTCAACCTTTTTTCCCCCCAAAATTACAGAAAGTCTGTTTTCCCCCCCCCATGCTCCCCCCATGTCTCCCTCCCCTGTCTCCCCCCCATGTCTCCTCCCCTGCCCCTCTCCCATGTCCCCCCCCCATGTTTCCCTCCCATGTCTCCCTCCCATGTCTCACTCCCATGTCTCCCTCCCATGTCTCCCTCCCATGTCCTCCTCCCATGTCTCCCTCCCATGTCTCCCTCCCATGTCTCCCTCCCATGTCTCCCTCCCATGTCTCCCTCCCATGTCTCCCTCCCATGTCTCCCTCCCATGTCTCCCTCCCATGTCTCCCTCCCATGTCTCCCTCCCATGTCTCCCAAAATGATCTATATTCCACACTCAGTGTCCCATTCTGCAACAATTACCAAGACGTGGAAAAATATATTTAAACACAACTTCAGCTTCAGCAATAGAGCAGTAGAGTAGTGGAGCATTCTGCCGAGGAGACTTCAGGAAGGGTGGAGGGTGTATAGCCCCACCAACAATATTTAGATAACGGTAGGGAAGTTTTCATTGTATTAATGGATTTAGAAAAGGGATATGACAGGGCGGACAGGGGAGCAATGTGGTAAATACTGTGAATATATGGAATAGATGGCACGTTAATGAAGCTAGTTAAGAATTTTTGTGAGGATATCGAAGCTTAAGTTAGAATATGTAGGAGAGGGGGAGATTATTTTCCGGTATAGTTAGGCCTTAGATCTATCAGGCACAAGAACACAGTGGTACCTTGGTACACAGAAGACACCTTCAGGGTTGGATTCCAAAGGTACCTGCTTAGCACAGCCTACTTTACAACACAGTGAAATAGGCTTGCTGCAATTCTCCTCAATTTTTGTCTTCTTGTTTCAATTAGTGGACCTCGCTTTGTCTGATTTTTTGGGGTTTTCTTAGCTTCTCTACACATATGCTGTTATGTATGATAATCTACGTAGCTGTATTTGTGTATATCTGAATAAACTTACTGAGGAAATTAAGACACACGTGCAACATCTGGGTATCTTTATTGTAGACGTTTCGCCATCCAGTGGCTATATTAATACAAATTCCAGGACGTGAATGGAAGACAGAAGAACTTTATACAAAAGATGAGGTAATCAGTCTTTCAGCCTTGGAGTTGGTGTGAAGAGCACCGTAGTCGTGAAGATCACCGTAGTCGTGAAGATTCTGGAGCACAGACAAGAAGGCTGGTGCTTATATACTGGTCTTCTTGCCTATGCTCCAGATTCTTCACGACTACGGTGATCTTCACACCAACTCCAAGGCTGAAGGATTGATTACCTCATCTTTTCTTATATAATTCTACTGTCTTCAAATTATGTCCCAGAATCTGTGCTGATAAAGCCACTGGATGGCGAAACGTCTACAATAAAGATACCCAGATGTTGCACATGTGTCTTAATCTCATTCTTATACAAGCTTACTTACTAACATCTTCAAGACCTTCCACACATCTTCCTCGCCAGACTATGGAGCTGAATTTTTATCCCGGATGAGGGACTGACTGCCTTAAAAACTTTCTCCAGGGTTCTGTAATTGACTGAAGAAGCCTACCGAAACGTTTCAACAGTAAAAGACCTAACTGTTGGGCATGTGCCAACTTGGTACACTAAAGATGGTGTTCCATTTAAGAATCTCACACTATATGAATACTTTTAAGTGTATGTACCCGGATAGAAGTGAGTGACAGTCACCTGATGTATAAAAGTGCCTTTGACCTTT
>NC_069408.1:35967336-35994836 GCF_026875155.1 Cherax quadricarinatus
TGTCTTCACACACTATTATTAAAAATGCTGTCTTCACACACTATTATTACAATGCTGTCTTCACACACTATTATTACAATGCTGTCTTCACACACTATTATTACAATGCTGTCTTCACACACTATTATTACAATGCTGTCTTCACACACTATTATTACGAAGCTGTCTTCACACACTATTATTACGATGCTGTCTTCACACACTATTATTACAATGCTGTCTTCACACACTATTATTACAATGCTGTCTTCACACACTATTATTACAATGCTGTCTTCACACACTATATTACAATGCTGTCTTCACACACTATTATTACAATGCTGTCTTCACACACTATTATTACAATGCTGTCTTCACACACTATTATTACAATGCTGTCTTCACACACTATTATTATGATGCTGTCTTCACACACAATTATTACAATGCTGTCTTCACACTATTATTACAATGCTGTCTTCACACACTATTATTATGATGCTGTCTTCATACACTATTATTACAATGCTGTCTTCACACACTATTATTACAATGCTGTCTTCACACACTATTATTACAATGCTGTCTTCACACACTATTATTACAATGCTGTCTTGATACACTATTTTACAGTGCTGTCTTCACACACTATTATTACGATGCTGTCTTCATGCACTATTATTACAATGCTGTCTTCACACACTATTATTACAATGCTGTCTTCACACACTATTATTAGGTTGCTGTCTTCACACACTATTATTACAATGCTGTCTTCACACACTATTATTACAATGCTGTCTTCACACACTATTATTACAATGCTGTCTTCACACACTATTATTACAATGCTGTCTTCACACACTATTATTACAATGATGTCTTCACACACTATAATTACAATGCTGTCTTCATACACTATTATTACAATGCTGTCTTCACACACTATTATTACAATGCTGTCTTCACACACTATTATTACAATGATGTCTTCACACACTATAATTACAATGCTGTCTTCATACACTATTATTACAATGCTGTCTTCACACACTATTATTACAATGATGTCTTCACACACTATAATTACAATGCTGTCTTCATACACTATTATTACAATGCTGTCTTCCCCACACTAATTATTACAATGCTGTCTTCATACACTATTATTACAATGCTGTCTTCACACACTATTATTACAATGCTGTCTTCATACACTATTATTACAATGCTCTCTTCACACACTATTATTACAATGCTGTCTTCACACACTATTATTACAATGCTGTCTTCACACACTATTATTACGATGCTGTCTTCACACACTATTATTACAATGATGTCTTCACACACTATTATTACAATGCTGTCTTCATACACTATTATTACAATGATGTCTTCACACACTATTATTACAATGATGTCTTCATACACTATTATTACAATGCTGTCTTCACACACTATTATTACAATGCTGTCTTCACACACTATTATTATGATGCTGTCTTCACACACTATTATTATGATGCTGTCTTCACACACTATTATTATGATGCTGTCTTCACACACTATTATTACAATGCTGTCTTCACACACTATTATTATGATGCTGTCTTCACACACTATTATTACAATGCTGTCTTCACACACTATTATTATGATGCTGTCTTCACACACTATTATTATGATGCTGTCTTCACACACTATTATTACAATGCCGTCTTCACACACTATTATTATGATGCTGTCTTCACACACTATTATTATGATGCTGTCTTCATACACTATTATTACAATGCTGTCTTCACACACTATTATTATGATGCTGTCTTCATACACTATTATTACAATGCTGTCTTCACACACTATTATTATGATGCTGTCTTCATACACTATTATTACAATGCTGTCTTCACACACTATTATTGCAATGCTGTCTTCACACACTATTATTGCAATGCTGTCTTCACACGCTATTATTACAATGCTGTCTTCACACGCTATTATTACGATGCTGTCTTCACACACTATTATTGCAATGCTGTCTTCACACGCTATTATTACAATGCTGTTTTCACACACTATTATTGCAATGCTGTCTTCACACACTATTATTACAATGCTGTCTTCACACACTATTATTGCAATGCTGTCTTCACACACTATTATTACAATGCTGTCTTCACACACTATTATTACAATGCTGTCTTCACACACTATTATTACAATGCTGTCTTCACACACTATTATTACAATGCTGTCTTCACACACTATTATTACAATGATGTCTTCACACACTATAATTACAATGCTGTCTTCATACACTATTATTACAATGCTGTCTTCACACACTATTATTACAATGCTGTCTTCACACACTATTATTACAATGATGTCTTCACACACTATAATTACAATGCTGTCTTCATACACTATTATTACAATGCTGTCTTCACACACTATTATTACAATGATGTCTTCACACACTATAATTACAATGCTGTCTTCATACACTATTATTACAATGCTGTCTTCACACACTATTATTACAATGCTGTCTTCATACACTATTATTACAATGCTGTCTTCACACACTATTATTACAATGCTGTCTTCATACACTATTATTACAATGCTGTCTTCCACACACTATTATTACAATGCTGTCTTCTTCACACATATTATTACAATGCTGTCTTCACACACTATTATTACGATGCTGTCTTCACACACTATTATTACAATGATGTCTTCTACACACTATTATTACAATGCTGTCTTCAAAACACTATTATTACAATGATGTCTTCACACCACTATTATTACAATGATGTCTTCATACACTATTATTACAATGCTGTCTTCACACACTATTATTGCAATGCTGTCTTCACACGCTATTATTACAATGCTGTCTTCACACGCTATTATTACGATGCTGTCTTCACACACTATTATTGCAATGCTGTCTTCACACGCTATTATTACAATGCTGTCTTCACACACTATTATTGCAATGCTGTCTTCACACGCTATTATTATGATGCTGTCTTCACACACTATTATTACGAAGCTGTTTTCACACACTATTATTACGAAGCTGTCTTCGCACACTATTATTACGATGCTGTCTTCATACACTATTATTACAATGCTGTCTTCACACACTATTATTACAATGCTGTCTTCACACACTATTATTACAATGCTGTCTTCACACACTATTACTACGAAGCTGTCTTCACACACTATTATTACAATGCTGTCTTCACACACTATTATTACAATGCTGTCTTCACACACTATTATTACAATGCTGTCTTCACACACTATTACTACGAAGCTGTCTTCACACACTATTATTACAATGCTGTCTTCACACACTATTATTACAATGCTGTCTTCACACACTATTATTACAATGCTGTCTTCACACACTATTATTACAATGCTGTCTTCACACACTATTATTACAATGCTGTCTTCACACACTATTATTACGAAGCTGTCTTCACACACTATTATTACGATGCTGTCTTCACACACTATTATTACAATGCTGTCTTCACACACTATTATTACAATGCTGTCTTCACACACTATTATTACAATGCTGTCTTCACACACTATTATTACAATGCTGTCTTCACACACTATTATTACAATGCTGTCTTCACACACTATTATTACAATGCTGTCTTCACACACTATTATTACAATGCTGTCTTCACACACTATTATTATGATGCTGTCTTCACACACTATTATTACAATGCTGTCTTCACACTATTATTACAATGCTGTCTTCACACACTATTATTATGATGCTGTCTTCATACACTATTATTACAATGCTGTCTTCACACACTATTATTACAATGCTGTCTTCACACACTATTATTACAATGCTGTCTTCACACATCTATTATTACAATGCTGTCTTGATACACTATTTTACAGTGCTGTCTTCACACACTATTATTACGATGCTGTCTTCATGCACTATTATTTCAATGCTGTCTTCACACACTATTATTACAATGCTGTCTTCACACACTATTATTAGGTTGCTGTCTTCACACACTATTATTACAATGCTGTCTTCACACACTATTATTACAATGCTGTCTTCACACACTATTATTACAATGCTGTCTTCACACACTATTATTACAATGCTGTCTTCACACACTATTATTACAATGATGTCTTCACACACTATAATTACAATGCTGTCTTCATACACTATTATTACAATGCTGTCTTCACACACTATTATTACAATGCTGTCTTCACACACTATTATTACAATGATGTCTTCACACACTATAATTACAATGCTGTCTTCATACACTATTATTACAATGCTGTCTTCACACACTATTATTACAATGATGTCTTCACACACTATAATTACAATGCTGTCTTCATACACTATTATTACAATGCTGTCTTCACACACTATTATTACAATGCTGTCTTCATACACTATTATTACAATGCTGTCTTCACACACTATTATTACAATGCTGTCTTCATACACTATTATTACAATGCTCTCTTCACACACTATTATTACAATGCTGTCTTCACACACTATTATTACAATGCTGTCCCTTTACACACTATTATTACGATGCTGTCTTCACACACTATTATTACAATGATGTCTTCACACACTATTATTACAATGCTGTCTTCATACACTATTATTACAATGATGTCTTCACACACTATTATTACAATGATGTCTTCATACACTATTATTACAATGCTGTCTTCACACACTATTATTACAATGCTGTCTTCACACACTATTATTATGATGCTGTCTTCACACACTATTATTATGATGCTGTCTTCACACACTATTATTATGATGCAGGTCTTCACACACTATTATTACAATGCTGTCTTCACACACTATTATTATGATGCTGTCTTCACACACTATTATTACAATGCTGTCTTCACACACTATTATTATGATGCTGTCTTCACACACTATTATATGATTCTGTCTTCACACACTATTATTACAATGCCGTCTTCACACACTATTATTATGATGCTGTCCCTTTACACACTATTATTATGATGCTGTCTTCATACACTATTATTACAATGCTGTCTTCACACACTATTATTATGATGCTGTCTTCATACACTATTATTACAATGCTGTCTTCACACACTATTATTATGATGCTGTCTTCATACACTATTATTACAATGCTGTCTTCACACACTATTATTGCAATGCTGTCTTCACACACTATTATTGCAATGCTGTCTTCACACGCTATTATTACAATGCTGTCTTCACACGCTATTATTACGATGCTGTCTTCACACACTATTATTGCAATGCTGTCTTCACACGCTATTATTACAATGCTGTTTTCACACACTATTATTGCAATGCTGTCTTCACACACTATTATTACAATGCTGTCTTCACACACTATTATTGCAATGCTGTCTTCACACACTATTATTACAATGCTGTCTTCACACACTATTATTACAATTTCTGTCTTCACACACTATTATTACAATGCTGTCTTCACACACTATTATTACAATGCTGTCTTCACACACTATTATTACAATGATGTCTTCACACACTATAATTACAATGCTGTCTTCATACACTATTATTACAATGCTGTCTTCACACACTATTATTACAATGCTGTCTTCACACACTATATTTACAATGATGTCTTCACACACTATAATTACAATGCTGTCTTCATACACTATTATTACAATGCTGTCTTCACACACTATTATTACAATGATGTCTTCACACACTATAATTACAATGCTGTCTTCATACACTATTATTACAATGCTGTCTTCACACACTTTTTATTACAATGCTGTCTTCATACACTATTATTACAATGCTGTCTTCACACACTATTATTACAATGCTGTCTTCATACACTATTATTACAATGCTGTCTTCACACACTATTACTACAATGCTGTCTTCACACACTATTATTACAATGCTGTCTTCACACACTATTATTACGATGCTGTCTTCACACACTATTATTACAATGATGTCTTCACACACTATTATTACAATGCTGTCTTCATACACTATTATACAATGATGTCTTCACACACTATTATTACAATGCTGTCTTCATACACTATTATTACAATGCTGTCTTCACACACTATTATTACAATGCTGTCTTCACACACTATTATTATGATGCTGTCTTCACACACTATTATTATGAAGCTGTCTTCACACACTATTATTACAATGCTGTCTTCATACACTATTTTACAGTGCTGTCTTCACACGCTATTATTATGAAGTTGTCTTCACACGCTATTATTATGAAGTTGTCTTCACACGTTATTATTATGAAGTTGTCTTCACACGCTATTATTACGATGCTGTCTTCACACACTATTATTACGATGCTGTCTTCATACGCTGTTATTACGATGCTGTCTTTATACACTATTATTACGATGCTGTCTTCACACGCTATTATTACAATGCTGTCTTCACACACTATTATTACGATGCTGTCTTCATACGCTGTTATTACGATGCTTTCTTTATACACTATTATTACGATGCTGTCTTCACACGCTATTATTACAATGCTGTCTTCACACACTATTATTACGATGCTGTCTTCATACACTATTATTACGATGCTGTCTTCACACGCTATTATTACAATGCTGTCTTCACACACTATTATTACGATGCTGTCTTTATACACTATTATTACGATGCTGTCTTTATACACTATTATTACGATGCTGTCTTTATCACTATTATTACGATGCTGTCTTTATACACTATTATTACGATGCTGTCTTTATACACTATTATTACGATGCTGTCTTTATACACTATTATTACGATGCTGTCTTCATACACTATTATTACGATGCTGTCTTCACACGCTATTATTACGATGCTGTCTTCACACGCTATTATTACGATGCTGTCTTCACACCCTATTATTACGATGCTGTCTTCACACGCTATTATTACGATGCTGTCTTTATACACTATTATTACAATGCTGTCTTCACACGCTATTATTACGATGCTGTCTTCAGACACTATTATAACGATGCTGTCTTCACACGCTGTTATAACGATGCTGTCTTTATACACTATTATTACGATGCTGTCTTCACACGCTGTTATAACGATGCTGTCTTTATACACTATTGTACGATGCTGTCTTCAAACGCTATTCAACTGTGGATGCAAATTATCAATCGTGTTTACAAAATACTGTTTTGTGTACAGGAGCTGTACGAGAGAGACAACCATATTGCTGAAACACGGAGTACCTCCCTAGTGCTGAGCATTCCTCCTCCTCCTCCTTGCTAGTGCTGTGCATTCCTCCTCCTCCTTGCTAGTGCTGAGCATTCCTCCTCCTCCTTGCTAGTGCTGTGCATTCCTCCTCCTCCTTCTCACTAGTACTGTGCATTCCTCCTTCTCCTCCTCGCTAGTTCTGAGCATTCCTCCTCCTCCTCCTCACTAGTACTGTGCATTCCTCCTTCTCCTCCTCGCTAGTTTTGAGCATTCGTCCTCCTCCTCACTAGTACTGTGCATTCCTCCTTCTCCTCGCTAGTTCTGAGCATTCCTCCTTCTCCTCCTCACTAGTACTGTGCATTCCTCCTTCTCCTCCTAGCTAGTTCTGAGCATTTCTCCTCCTCCTCACTAGTACTGTGCATTCCTCCTTCTCCTCCTAGCTAGTTCTGAGCATTTCTCCTCCTCCTCACTAGTACTGTGCATTCCTCCTTTTCCTCCTCACTAATACTGTGCATTCCTCCTTCTCCTCCTAGCTAGTTCTGAGCATTCCTCCTCCTCCTCCTCACTAGTACTGTGCATTCCTCCTCCTCCTCGTCCTCGCTAGTTCTGAGCATTCCTCCTCCTCCACGCTAGTTCTGAGCATTCCTCCTCCTCGCTAGTTCTGAGCATTCCCCCTCCTCCTCCTCCTCGCTAGTTCTGAGCATTCCTCCTCCTCCTCCTCGCTAGTTCTGAGCATTCCTCCTCCTCCACGCTAGTTCTGAGCATTCCTCCTCCTCGCTAGTTCTGAGCATTCCTCCTCCCTCCTCCTCCTCGCTAGTTCTGAGCATTCCTCCTCCTCCTCCTCCACGCTAGTTCTGAGCATTCCTCCTCCTCGCTAGTTCTGAGCATTCCTCCTCCTCCTCCTTCTCGCTAGTTCTGAGCATTCCTCCTCCTCCTCCTCGCTAGTTCTGAGCATTCCTCCTCCTCCACGCTAGTTCTGAGCATTCCTCCTCCTCGCTAGTTCTGAGCATTCCTCCTCCTCGCTAGTTCTGAGCATTCCTCCTCCTCGCTAGTTCTGAGCATTCCTCCTCCTCCTCCTCCTCGCTAGTTCTGAGCATTCCTCCCCCTCCTCCTCGCTAGTTCTGAGCATTCCTCCTCCAGATATCCCTGATACTGCACGAGATATCATCCCAACTAACCTACGATGATATACCTACATTAATACTCTCCCCCTGAGGCCTAGAACTGAAACTCTCTAGAATTTTTCTTCCTGCACTAAACCAGCTGGTTGCTTCCAGTTGGGATTACAATGAGAGTCGGTGCAGGATAAGTGTCCGGATAACCTGACTTTATCCTTTGCGTCCCTCATCTGAATTACCTACGTTTCTCTGTGTTCATTACATTCTTCCTCCTGTGCGATGATTCTTCATTTCCCATCTTCCTTCCCTCTGCATTACAAACAGTTCATGAAGCAGAAATGTAGTGCATAAACCGGCCTGGAAACTCTCATGACTTCAAACGAACTGAGAATCTTTGGCAACAGGACTAAACAAACCATACCACGGGCGGGGTTAGAACCCGCGATCAAAGAGTCTCAGAACTCCAGACCGTCGCGTATGGTCTGATTAGTGAAACAAGACTGTTTAACTGTGGGGAAACTAATTACTGCTGTTATTAGGAACTTGTACCATGACAAAAAATTTGCCAAAAAGTGTTGAGCATTGGTCGATTCTTTGCCGCAGCGATGTTGCAATGTTTGTAAAAGCAATTGGTAGTTATAGCAGTAAGTTAATTATCTGTCATATCACTGCCGTGTATTTTTCAAAGTAACATTTATTTTGCAAATAAATGTCTTAATGCATCACTGTCCCAGTTAATATGCACATTACTGTATACTGAAACCGCATATGGAAAGTCACTGTAAGTACTTACGTACATTGTGCATGAATGGTATAAAATACCGACAAGTTGAAGAATTAGACACATGTGAAGGTGTTGCACTTGTGTCTAATTCTCAAACTTAAGTACATTGCTGCTGAGCCATCAAAGGAAAGTCGAAGAGGGATGTTTTAATTCAGTGTTCTTGAAGGACCTTTGTGTGCCAGGCGGCGACCTGCTTCATCCTTAGCTGGTCACAAAAATCCTCGCGGCTCCAGTACCCTTGAAATTGGATTGTTATCGCTTTTTTTTCTGAACAAGGAAGGAGGATCGAGCCTCCAGCACTGCTTGTGTTGAATGACACGCAAGCATTGTGCTGGTATTGTAGGACTGGAGCTCTAACCTAGTTGATGCGTGTTCCATCTACTGTGCTGGTATTGTACCAGTGGAGTAGGACTGTGTCACACTTGTCTCTTTCAAGACTGATGGAGGAGAGGAGGAGAGAGAAGGAGAAGAAGGAGGTGAAGGAGGAGGAGAAGAAGGAGGAGGAGAAGGAGGAGGAGAAGGAGGAGAAGGAGGAGGAGAAGGAGAAGTTGGGAAAGTGAATTTCATCATTACTGTCAGGTTCAGATTGTTTATTTTTGCTTGTCCCAGGACTGCTAACGAGGTCTGGGGATGTCTCCCTACATCTTAAGACAATATTCCATGTCATGACGATCCACACACACACACACACACACACACACACACACACACACACACACACACACACACACACACACACACAAAAACAACACAATATCACACTCACACATAATATATATATATATATATATATATATATATTTTTGGAATAGATGAAGTTCAAAGGTTTTGTGTAGAGTGTAAAAACGGTCAATGAAAACGAGAACAAGTTTTTTTGGATGTGAGTGGAAACACAGAACGTCAGAGTTATTATTATTATTATTATTATTATTATTATTATTATTATTATTATTATTATTATTATTATTATTATCAAAACTAAGAACTAAACCCACAAGGAATCTGTAATCAAGTGGATATTAACGTAGATACAAAAAAAAGTACTTAGACATAAAATACACCACATGAAATATTACCTAAACTGAATCAAATGATGAAAAAAAGTGAGAAGCTTGACAACGACAGATTAAACAACACACAGGCTCCTCCAGCTGCTGCTGCTGCTGCTGCTGCCTGCTGCTGCTGCTGCTGCTGCTGCTGCTGCTGCTGTAGCCTGCCTGGGAACATCTGGTGCTCCAGTGTGAGGTAAATAGAATCCTCACGGGAGCCAGCAGCAGCAGGAGATACGGTCACCTGAAGCCTGAGATGTATTCTCCCGTGTTGGCACAGAGTTGTAATGAGAAGCGCACCTCAACGTGGTATAGCATACTACCTGGAGTTTACCTGGAGAGGGTTTCGGGGGTCAACGCCCCCGCGGCCCGGTCTGAGACCAGGTCTCATGGTGGATCAGGGTTTGATCAACCAGGCTGTTACTGATGGCCGCACGCAAGCTGACGTATGAACCACAGCCCGCTTGGTCAGATCCGAGTGGTATTACAAAGACCCCAGTGGAATTAAGTCACTTTATCTGACTTTTTTGGTAGGGCAGTTACCCTAGGTAATTTACACTATGTATGATAATTGTGCTCATGTATACCCGTGCCTGAATAAACTTATCCACTATCCATTAATGGAACAGTGAAAGACCTGGCTGAGACGGTGACGAGTAGGCTGGGAAGACGCCCACTCCCAGGATAACAGAGTCACGCAGACGTGGGAAGGTCGATTTCCACAGACACAGGATGGAGAGTCGAGAAGAAATTCATAAGATTTATATTTACCAGGAGTCAGAGCAGATCACTGAGTCCCTCAAGGTTTGGTTGGCCCTCTGGAAACACCTGGTGACCCGCAGACAGCCGAGTAGACAAGTGATTATCTTAGACTCTCAGCATCAACAAAGCATCCAGTAACCCAGGGAGTAGAGTGTAGACAGAGTGGTAGACGGCACTGCAGGTTGTCGCCCTCTGCAACAAGCACTTTGCGACACTCAGGCGTGCAACACCACAGTCATACTCACGTACATACAAAATTACGTACATAAAAATGGTTGAGTCTACTACAAGGGTGGAAACATTGGACGTGTTTACCTAACACCTGCTGCCCCTGTTCGTTTGGAAGTAGGTACCTGGGTATTAGTCGACTGGTGTGGGTGGCATCCTGGGGGCGACAAGACTGAAGAATCACATTGAAAAGTAAGACAGTCAGTCCCTCGATGGCACACCGTCTTTCTTGGGTTATTCTGGGTGGCTAACCCTCCAGGGTTAAAAACTCGAACGAATCTTGTCTTAAATGAAATTTCCTCCACATTGGAGCATCATTTCGACCAACGCAGAGCTTTAACACCGGGCGAAATGTTGTCTCAGTAGAAGCTTATTCCACATGTTTTGCCACCCTACACTTAAAAAAAAATACCTTAAACCGCATTGAAAATAAAAAGACGTGAAAGTGGCTCAGAGACGATAAATTAATATATTTTTGGGTTAAGTAATTTATATTTTATGAAGCGCAACACCCGTGTGGGCCATTCAGCGTTGTGAGTTGGGGGTATCGATCCTCCGTCCGCAAAATGTCATGGGAGTACTGTGTGTCTCTCACTGTATATACACTGAGAGGTGTGTCTCTCACTGTATATACACTGAGAGGTGTGTCTCTCACTGTATATACACTGAGAGGTGTGTCTCTCACTGTATATACACTGAGAGGTGTGTCTCCCACTGTATATACACTGAGAGGTGTGTCTCCCACTGTATATACACTGAGAGGTGTGTCTCTCACTGTATATACACTGAGAGGTGTGCCTCTCACAGTATATACACTGAGAGGTGTGTCTCTCACTGTATATACACTGAGAGGTGTGTCTCTCACTGTATATACACTGAGAGGTGTGTCTCTCACTGTATATACACTGAGAGGTGTGGTCTCCCACTGTATATACACTGAGAGGTGTGTCTCCCACTGTATATACACTGAGAGGTGTGTCTCTCACTGTATATACACTGAGAGGTGTGTCTCCCACTGTATATACACTGAGAGGTGTCTCCCACTGTATATACACTGAGAGGTGTGTCTCTCACTGTATATACACTGAGAGGTGTGTCTCCCACTGTATATACACTGAGAGGTGTGTCTCCCACTGTATATACACTGAGAGGTGTGTCTCTCACTGTATATACACTGAGAGGTGTGCCTCTCACAGTATATACACTGAGAGGTGTGTCTCTCACTGTATATACACTGAGAGGTGTGTCTCTCACTGTATATACACTGAGAGGTGTGTCTCTCACTGTATATACACTGAGAGGTGTGTCTCCCACTGTATATACACTGAGAGGTGTGTCTCTCACAGTATATACACTGAGAGGTGTGTCTCTCACTGTATATACACTGAGAGGTGTGTCTCTCACTGTATATACACTGAGAGGTGTGTCTCTCACTGTATATACACTGAGAGGTGTGTCTCTCACTGTATATACACTGAGAGGGTGTGCCTCTCACTGTATATACACTGAGAGGTGTGTCTCTCACTGTATATACACTGAGAGGTGTGTCTCTCACTGTATATACACTGAGAGGTGTGTCTCTCACTGTATATACACTGAGAGGTGTCTCTCACTGTATATACACTGAGAGGTGTCTCTCACTGTATATACACTGAGAGGTGTCTCTCACTGTATATACACTGAGAGGTGTGTCTCTCACTGTATATACACTGAGAGGTGTCTCTCACTGTATATACACTGAGAGGTGTCTCTCACTGTATATACACTGAGAGGTGTGTCTCTCACTGTATATACACTGAGAGGTGTCTCTCACTGTATATACACTGAGAGGTGTGTCTCTCACTGTATATACACTGAGAGGTGTCTCTCACTGTATATACACTGAGAGGTGTCTCTCACTGTATATACACTGAGAGGTGTGTCTCTCACTGTATATACACTGAGAGGTGTCTCTCACTGTATATACACTGAGAGGTGTCTCCCACAGTATATACACTGAGAGGTGTGTCTCTCACTGTATATACACTGAGAGGTGTGTCTCTCACTGTATATACACTGAGAGGTGTGTCTCTCACTGTATATACACTGAGAGGTGTGTCTCTCACTGTATATACACTGAGAGGTGTGTCTCTCACTGTATATACACTGAGAGGTGTGTCTCTCACTGTATATACACTGAGAGGTGTGTCTCTCACTGTATATACACTGAGAGGTGTGTCTCTCACTGTATATACACTGAGAGGTGTGTCTCTCACAGTATATACACTGAGAGGTGTGTCTCTCACTGTATATACACTGAGAGGTGTGTCTCTCACTGTATATACACTGAGAGGTGTATATACACTTACAAGAGTGATAGTAAATATATACACAAAGTATCTCTCATTGCATATACACTGAGAGATTTACATCTCTCAGTGTATATACACATAAGAAATGTGTATATCTAATTTCCAACGTGCAGAAAAGTGCATACCACTGTATATACACTTAGATGTGTATATCTCTCGGTAAATATACTCTGCGTATATTCTGCGTATATATATATATATATATATATATATATATTTTATATATATATATATATATATATATATATATATTATATATATATATATATATATATATACAACGTGTTGTCTTACTGTATATATACACTGGGATGTGTATGTATCTGTGTACAAGTTAATTGCGACTTTAATGACCCACATGCTGGCGATAGACTTTAAACCTCCCTCGTTAAGCCCGCCTCGTTAAACCCACCTCGTTAAGCCCGAGGCTAATTGTTCCGGGTTCCGTGAAAGGTTTAATGTCTTCTGGGTTAGAATTTGTGTTTTTTTCTGATTTCTGGTAGCGCCTTGTCGGTTTATTAACAAGAGAAAAAGAGGTCAAGGATAACAACCTAACCCAGTCTAACATTGCTTGATCTAACCTAACCTAACCCAGTCTAACATTGCTTGATCTAACCTAACCTAACCCAGTCTAACATTGCTTGATCTAACTTAACCTAACCCAGTCTAACATTGCTTGATCTAACCTAACCTAACCCAGTCTAACACTGCTTGATCTAACCTAACCTAACCCAGTCTAACATTGCTTGATCTAACCTAACCTAACTCAGTCTAACATTGCTTGATCTAACCTAACCTAACCCAGTCTAACATTGCTTGATCTAACCTAACCTAACCCAGTCTAACATTGCTTGATCTAACCTAACCTAACCCAGTCTAGCATTGTTTGATCTAACCTAACCTCACCCAGTCTAACACTGCTTGATCTAACCTAACCTAACCCAGTCTAAAACTGCTTGATCTAACCTAACCTAACCCAGTCTAACATTGCTTGATCTTACCTATCCCAGTCTAACATTGCTTGATCTAACCTAACCCAGTCTAACATTGCTTGATCTAACCTAAACTAACCTGTCTTAAACTAAATTAACCTAATCTAACATAATCTAACCTAGCTGAATCTAGCCTCAATGAACCTAGCTTAATCTAACCTAACCTCATTTAACCTAACCTAACCAAATTTAACCTAATCTAAGTGAGAGTGTTAAAGTTTGCGAATTATTTCTAGCGTGCGGAAAGGTACGTAGTACAGTTCGTTACATTACGAACGTTCTAACGGTGACCAGATTGACCAGACACACCACAAGTACCACTAAATCTGGCTATGATGTCTGGCTTCATGTCCCCGTTACAATTATGTCTGATAATGATGTCTGGCTTCATACTTTCGTTATAATGACGTCTGATAGTGATGTCTGGCTTCATACCTTCATTATAACGACGTTTGATAATGATGTCTGGCTTCATACCTTTGTTATGACGTCTGACAATGTCTGGCTTCATACTTTCGTTATAATGACGTCTGATAATGATGTCTGGCTTCATACCGTCATTATAATGATGTCTGACAATGTCTGGCTTCATATCTTCGTTATAATGAAGTCTGGCTTCATACCTTCATTATAATGGCGTCTGATAATGATGTCTGTCTTCATGCCCCAGTTACAATGTCTGATAAGGATGTCTGGCTTCATACCTTCGTTACAATGACGTCTGATTATGATGTCTGGCTTCATATCTTCGTTATAATGACGTCTGATAATGATGTTTGGCTTCATACCTTCGTTATGACGTCTGATAATGTCTGGATTCATACTTTCGTTATAATGACGTCTGATAATGATGTCTGTCTTATATCTTCGTTATAATGACGTCTGATAATGATGTCTGGCTTTATACCTTTATCATAATGATGTCTGATAATGCTTGGCTTCATACCTTCGTTATAACGACGTCTGATTATGATGTCTGTCTTCATATCTTCGTTATAACGACGTCTGATAATGATGTCTGGCTTCATACGTTCGTTATAATGATGTCTGACAATGTTTGGCTTTATAATTTCGTTATAATGACGTTTGATAATGATGTCTGGCTTCATACCATCGTTACAATGACGTCTGGTAATGATGTCTGGCTTCATACCATCGTTACAATGACGTCTGGTAATGATGTCTGGCTTCATACCATCGTTACAATGACGTCTGGTAATGATGTCTGGCTTCATACCATCGTTACAATGACGTATAATGACCCATCGCGTTACATTCATCATCGCACCTCGACACCTGGCGTAACACACCCGCTAAAATATATAATGCAAACACCCGCAGCGCGTGGTAACGAAGAGTGACGGCCGCTTACACAAGGCGAGACGTCATTATAACCAGAGGTATTAATAGCGTGAAGGGGGGAGGGGTAATGGCAGGGGGGCTTTACAACGCACGTCGTTGCTACGTCAGTAAACGTTCATCGTAAGAACGACAGCCACTAACCTCCCACAACAACACTCAAGTCGACATATGTATGCTCTCCTCCATTCAATATCTGGTGGTTTGAAGCCTATCGACTATACAAGGGTCATTAAGGCAACACGGTTGGCCCCTAATTTCTTCCTCACCCTCGTGAAGTCGACAGGCTTCAAACCTTGTTTATCAGCCACAACCAGTGGATTCGTATTTAGTAACGATGGTTTGAATTTTGAATACCAAATACTAATTGCATCTAACGTGTTAAAATGCACTCTCAATTTTATTCGCTAATCCCGCGCTGCCAGACACAAGACACGCGTCTTTTTTTCCATTTCTTCATTATAAGATCATTATAATGAACAGTTTTTGTGACTGGGACCACAATATTTTGTTCATACACTGAACAGATTAGTATGTAGACTGCAGACACACATGAACAGTTCAAGACAGAGACGACGTTCCGCCACAAGACGTTTCTTGACTCCTAGCAGAGACAATGACACACACTAAACGATTCGTCAGGAACTGTGTCCTGACATGGGTCCTAATCTTAAGATGTCCCGTCTGAGGATCTCCAAGGAGATGTTATTCTAATTCAGCTGTTCTGTGGCTGCGCTCAGGGCCTTGCTATAGTTCCCGTGTTCCACGGCGAGAAACTTTATGTTCGAGAGTGGGAGGCGAGGCCATAGGCCTCATTGTCTCTGCACCCTGTGTTGGGTGGGCGGGTAAACTTGCAACTAAACGCGTAACGGAAGTCAGGTGGCAAGCTGTGAGAGGGTGGTAGTAGTAGTAGTAGTAGTAGCAGCAGCAGCAGCAGTAAGAGTAGTTATAGCAGCAGTGATGGTAACTCACTGTTGCTATGTGATGGCAGGTTTAATGTCTTGACTCATTAGCACATGTGTTGTTTTGCCTAACACAATACATTTACCCACAAGTGATTCTCCCACATATTTGCTTCCCTTAAAATATATCTTGCTAAACCAACAAGGTCTCTAGAGCAGCCGACGGCACACACACACACACACAACTGCAACTACAGATTGCGAAATGATTTCACACCCAACACAACGAAGGTATAAACGAACACAGCTCGCAACACCTCAACACATGCAACACAGCATATCAACATATCTACTAACATACCTCACAACAACTGTAACACACAATAAACACTTTACAACACGTACATTAAAAGTCAGGTGACCCAGAATTAAGAGTGCTCTTTCACCAACACTCCACACATCATTGTATTCCCCACAGCAGTTATAAACACGTCTTAAACCGCCCCGGGACACGCTATGAGAGGCTCCTCAACTGCCCATGTATAGGCTGTTAGCAGCGTCGCGTACTGTGTAAATTACCTGCAGCACGGCAAGCAAATAGGGTACATTTACATCTGTGATCCGGAAGCTACTACGTTTGTATGCACGAATTAGAGAGGTTCAGATCAGCGCACGTGTTGGCACGTACAAGATCTGGTGGACGACCACAACAGTGACACAGAACTACGGCTACTACCATCACTACTACAAGGAACTCTCCCACCATCACACTGTCAGGACACCACAAACACACATCACACATCACACGTCATGGCCACCACACACTACAGCCACATCACACAACACAGCCACATCATGCACCACAGCCACATCACACATCATGACCACATCACACACCACAGTCACATCACACCACAGCCACATCACACGTCATGGCCACATCACACACCACAGACACATCACACACCACAGCCACATCACACACCACAGCCACATCACACACCATGGCCACATCACCCACCACAGCCACATCACACACCACAGACATCACACACCAGCACTACATCACACACCACAGCCACATCACCACTAATTCCTACTGCAGTTCCTACCGTGAGTCCCATTTCAATTTTCTGTGTCAGCACATTCGTATCATCACGGTTATGCTAATTCCTCTTGCAAATTCCCAGCAGACACGAGTGCCAAGCTACTTTTAAACAACACAATCCAAACACACTCAGTGTGTTTGTTACTATACCTTGGCAACATACCTCCCCCACCCCCCACTCTCTTCCACACACAAGCAATAGGCCAAGTGTCTGTCGACAAGTGTCTTTGACAACTAGTAACTACTACTATTATTACGACTACCACTACTACTACTGCTGCTACTACTACACACCTCAACGAAGAGAATGACCTACCCTCACCCCCCCCCCCCCACGTGTTTTTGAGTTTTCAGAATCGTAATATCAAATTTCCAGCTTGAGAATTTTTTAAATCGTTATTTATTGGTCACATAATAATAATAATAATAATAATAATAATAATAATAATAATAATAATAATTAACAATTAATAATAACGATAACTCTGCGATGCTACTTACTCTTCTCTAGGCTGAGGGACTGACCACCTCAAAGCTACGTCTTCAAGGTACTCGACTGAAGAAGCCTACTGTGCAGGGGAGAAGTTACGAAATTAAAATACCTAACTGTTGCTTGTATGTTTTACTTATCTACTTACCATTGGAAAGAGTTTCTGGTGCACTGGTGGCAACCTTCTGGAGGTAGGCGCGCTAAACCTGTAGGGGAGTCACTGAAGCTCCTTGGATCAAGAACTCTTTACCCATCATCGAGTACCTCCCTTGAGGGGACCAGAGTGAAAAGATTTTTTGTCGAGGATGGTTAACGTGACCTGAAATTTTTATGTATCGTAAAAGGTAACATAGCCTTGTCCAGGCTAGGTTACCCAGGAGGCTAGGCTACCTAGGTGGCTAAGTTACCCAGGAGGCTAGGTTACCCGGGAGGCTAGGTTATCAAGGAGACTAGGCTACCTAGGAGGCTAGGTTACCAAGAAGACTAGGTTACCAAGGAGACTAGGTTACCCAGGAGGCTAGGTTACCCAGGAGGCTAGGTTACCCAGTAGGCTAGGTTACCCAGGAGACTAGGTTACCCAGGAGGCTAGGTTACCCAGGAGGCTAGGTTACCCAGTAGGCTAGGTTACCCAGTAGGCTAGGTTACCCAGGAGGCTAGGTTACCCTGGAGGTTACCTGGAGGTTATTCCGGGGATCAACGCCCCCGCGGCCCGGTCCATGACCAGGCCTCCCGATGGATCAGGGCGTGATCAACTAGGCTGTTACTGCTGGCCGCACGCAGTCCGACGTACGAGCCACAGCCCGGCTGATCCGGCACTGACTTTAGGTATCTGTCCAGCTCTCTCTTGAAGGCAGCCAGGGGTTTATTGGCAATTCCCCTAATGCTTGATGGGAGGCTGTTGAACAGTTTTGGGCCCCGGACACTTATGGTGTTTTCTCTTAGTGTACCAATGGCGCCCCTACTTTTTATTGGCGGCATTTTGCATCGCCTGCCCAGTCTTTTACTTTCGTAGGGAGTGATTTCCAGTAGGCTAGGTTACCCAGGAGGCTAGGTTACCCAGGAGGCTAGGTTACCCAGTAGGCTAGGTTACCCAGTAGGCTAGGTTACCCAGGAGGCTAGGTTACCCAGTAGGCTAGGTTACCCAGAGGCTAGGTTACCCAGGAGGCTAGGTTACCCAGTAGGCTAGGTTACCCAGGAGGCTAGGTTACCCAGTAGGCTAGGTTACCCAGTAGGCTAGGTTACCCAGGAGGCTAGGTTACCCAGGAGGCTAGGTTACCCAGTAGGCTAGGTTACCCAGGAGGCTAGGTTACCCAGGAGGCTAGGTTACCCAGTAGGCTAGGTTACCCAGGAGGCTAGGTTACCCAGGAGGCTAGGTTACCCAGTAGGCTAGGTTACCCAGTAGGCTAGGTTACCCAGGAGGCTAGTTACCCAGTAGGCTAGGTTACCCAGGAGGCTAGGTTACCCAGGAGGCTAGGTTACCCAGTAGGCTAGGTTACCCAGTAGGCTAGGTTACCCAGGAGGCTAGGTTACCCAGGAGGCTAGGTTACCCAGGAGGCTAGGTTACCCAGTATTAGGCTAGGTTACCCAGAGCAGAGGCTAGGTTACCCAGGAGGCTAGGTTACCCAGTAGGCTAGGTTTACCCAGGGGCTAGGTTACCCAGGAGGCTAGGTTACCCAGTAGGCTAGGTTACCCAGGAGGCTAGGTTACCCAGTAGGCTAGGTTACCCAGGAGGCTAGGTTACCCAGTAGGCTAGGTTACCCAGTAGGCTAGGTTACCCAGGAGGCTAGGTTACCCAGGAGGCTAGGTTACCCAGTAGGCTAGGTTACCCAGGAGGCTAGGTTACCCAGGAGGCTAGGTTACCCAGGAGGCTAGGTTACCCAGTAGGCTAGGTTACCCAGGAGGCTAGGTTACCCAGGAGGCTAGGTGTTACAAAAAACGCGTTGTCTAATAAGCATAGGGATCTCCAGTGAATACTAGGAAGGTGTGCCCCACTAGCATCCAGCCTGTTACTGGGTTTTTGTAACAAGTAGTCAGTATCCTGGTCCAATTATCCATTAGAATTTAACAGTAAGATTCAATAGTGCTTCAGGATTACAACTGGTAGGCTACCAACTAAAGTAATTAAAATTTAAGACGTTTATTAATAAAGTTGTCTAGGTGGACAACATCGAAGTAAATCGAAGTAATCAATTTAATATAATATAGGATGTAAGTTCCTACACTTCTCTCATATACAGCATTATTGCGCTGAAGGTATATATCATATCTTTATGGCTTTTAAGTACCGTCTGGTACACTGTCAGCATTTAAGAACATAATACTAATATATACAAGTGAGTATGTGTTTAAGTGCTCTAAGTAGTTCGCTATGTCTCAAGACTCGACTCGACTTAACCAGTGACTGACTAAAAGTCCTCACATTAACTTTTTGACCAACCTGGCAACCAGAACAGCTTGCTTGAACAGTAAGACGACCGATTCACCGAACAGCAATATAACAAGCAGAAACAACACAGAACCAGGAACAAGGAGATAACATAACGACCCTAAGTAGGGACCATCTGCAGATCCTCCACAAAAGTCACAAAACTCCCATACTACTGAATCTAAGTTCAGCATAAGAAAATCCCCGACTGTGAGAGTACACAGATACCAGTACAAATTAGGTCAGAAGCTACAGCTCAGGACCTGAGTTTCTCAGAGTGTCAGTATGACACACAACCTCAGTAAAACGTCGAAAATCACCAAATCTAGGCTATGCTCTGTGAATAAGAGTTACACAGAACTAGCAACAAGAGAGAGCGACAGAGAAGAAGTTCCAACAAGGGTCAACAAGGGAGAGCTGGAGAGGGAGGTGTTGTTGGAACCAAGCACCAACCAGAGAGAGAGAAGCAAGGCAGTCTCCTCACCCAGGTGAGGTGTGAGCACCCCCACCCTGGTCACGTGACTCTCCGTGGACTGCTGCTGCCCAGCAACTACACAGAAGCCGGCAGGGAAACTAAGCGAGGCGGCAGTTATAGAGGTAGTTAGCCAATGCCGGGCAGCTACTCAACACTCTCGAGCATTGAACACTGAATAATGTGTAAATGTTACATCCTACCTAATACTGTAGCTAAGTCAAATAATAATATAAAGCAATATATTTACGATTTAGCTAATATCGCAAATATAAGCAATATAAAATTATATGAACAGGTAATATACATTATATACATTGTGACCCATTCAGGGGTCGCAATACTAGGTTACCCAGTAGGCTAGGTTACCCAGGAGGCTAGGTTACCTAGTAGGCTAGGTTACCCAGGAGGCTAGGTTACCTAGTAGGCTAGGTTACCCAGGAGGCTAGGTTATCCATTAAGCTAAGTTACCCAGGAGGCTAGGTTACCCAGTAGGCTAGGTTACCCAGGAGGCTAGGTTACCTAGTAGGCTAGGTTACCCAGTGGGCTAGGTTACCCAGGAGGATAGGTTACCCAGAAGCCTAGGTTACCCAGGAGGCTAGGTTACCCAGGAGGCTAGGTTACCTAGGAGGCTAGATTACCCAGGAAGCTAGGTTACCCAGTATGCTAGGTTACCCAGGAGGCAAGGATACCCAGGAGGCTAGGTTACACAGAAAGCTAGGTTACCCAGGAAGCTAGTTTACCCAGGAGGCTAGGTTACCCAGAAAGCTAGGTTACCCAGGAAACTAGTATACCCAGGAGGCTAGGTTACCCAGTAGGCTAGATTACCCAGGAGGCTAGGTTACCCAAGAGGCTAAGTTAGGGGGAGCAAAAGGAGGCTAAGTTAAAGAAAGCACCAGGAGGCTATGTTAAAGAGAGCACCAGGAGGCTAGGTTAAAGAGAGCACCAGGAGGCTAGGTTAAAGAGAGCACCAGGAGGCTAGGTTAAAGAGAGCACCAGGAGGCTAGGTTAAAGAGAGCACCAGGAGGCTACGTTAAAAGAGCACCAGGAGGCTAGGTTAAGGGAGCACCAGGAGGCTAGGTTAAAGAGAGCACCAGGAGGCTAGCTTAAAGAGAGCACCAGGAGGCTAGGTCAAAGAGAGCACCAAGAGGCTAGGTTAAAGAGAGCACCAGGAGGCTAGGTTAAGAACATAAGAACATAAGAAAGGAGGAACACTCAGCAGGCCTGTTGGCCCATACTAGGCAGGTCCTTTACAATTCATCCCACTAACAAAAGAGAGCACCAGGAGGCTAGGTTAAAGAGAGCACCAGGAGGCTAGGTTAAAGAGAGCACCAGGAGGCTAGGTTAAAGAGAGCACCAAGAGGCTAGGTTAAAGAGAGCACCAGGAGGCTAGGTTAATGAGAGCACCAGGAGGCTAGGTTAAAAGAGCACCAGGAGGCTAGGTTAAGGGAGCACCAGGAGGCTAGATTAAAGAGAGCACCAGGAGGCTAGGTTAAAGAGAGCACCAGGAGGCTAGGTCAAAGAGAGCACCAAGAGGCTAGGTTAAAGAGAGCACCAGGAGGCTAGGTTAAAGAGAGCATCAAGAGGCTAGGTTAAAGAGAGCACCAGGAGGCTAGGTTAAGAACATAAGAAAAGAGGAACACTCAGCAGGCCTGTTGGCCCATACTAGGCAGGTCCTTTACAATTCATCCCACTAACAAAAGAGAGCACCAGGAGGCTAGGTTAAAGAGAGCACCAGGAGGCTAGGTTAAAGAGAGCACCAGGAGGCTAGGTTAAAGAGAGCACCAAGAGGCTAGGTTAAAGAGAGCACCAGGAGGCTAGGTTAAAGAGAGCATCAAGAGGCTAGGTTAAAGAGAGCACCAGGAGGCTAGGTTAAGAACATAAGAACATAAGAAAGGAGGAACACTGCAGCAGGCCTGTTGGCCCATACTAGGCAGGTCCTTTACAATTCATCCCACTAACAAAAGAGAGCACCAGGAGGCTAGTTTAAAGAGAGCACCAGGAGGCTAGGTTAAAGAGAGCACCAGGAGGCTAGGTTAAAGAGAGCACCAGGAGGCTAGGTTAAAGAGAGCACCAAGAGGCTAGGTTAAAGAGAGCACCAGGAGGCTAGGTTAAAGAGAGCACCAAGAGGCTAGGTTAAAGAGAGCACCAGGAGGCTAGGTTAAAGAGAGCACCAGGAGGCTAGGTTAAAGAGAGCACCAAGAGGCTAGGTTAAAGAGAGCACCAAGAGGCTAGGTTAAAGAGAGCACTGTGGTCCTCTGCTCGATGGATGAATGTCCTAGAAATCTCATATAACCTTCCTGTGAAGCTCCTGCCATGGCCTCCTGAACCTCCTCAAAACTCGAGACCATCTTTCTAGTGGAGCTGTTAGTCGATCCATTCTCCTCCTTACCTAAATTAGACTTCGGAAATCAACTCCATTTTTCAGTTCCCAATATTCTTTCTAAACTCGATCCCATTCACCATTAAGGGTCACGTTTGTGTCTTGAGTTTTTTTTTTTTTTGTTTCCCTCAGTCGAGAGTGTGTATATAGAGTCGACCACTCTCACCTTCACAAGATCGACGCTATGTCCATTGTCTCCGTTAGTGCGTCCGCCTCCGTGACTTTCACGACCCTTCCACGCATTGAGTGGTTACTCATATTAGTAAGGATAACTTATTTAATCGTCGGCCTCATTTATTACACCCCTCTCCTCTCCGTATTCGTTCTATAATGACTTCCCTTAATTTTCCTCCCCATTACCTTCACCATGCACATTACTTTTGCCTTCCTCCGTGGGAAGCTCCGGCGATTCATGTATATTCCTTCCCGCTTCCATGAACAAAAACTCACTTGCCTGCTATAGACTTACGCTCACTCTTTCTCCCCAACTTTCAGTCTTATTCTCATGTTATAGCTGTGTATACCGATAGTTTTAAATCTCTCCATTGTATCGGGTTTACAACTGTTTTTTTTTTTCAGATATAATAATCTAAGGTCATTTCCAGATATAATAATCTAAGGTCATGAACATCGCGATCATGTCCGCTTAGTCATTCGTATTTGTTTCAGACTCCCGTAATGCGTTACAGGCCGCTCAGCCGCTCAGCCGCTCGGTCAGCAGTTCATGACTTCCCAATTTTCCATAGGGCTATTCCTTTGTCGGACTATTTTTCAGTGCTCCCTAAATAACTCGACAGCCACTGGCGACAATGATGGTCCGAGGTGGACCAATACAATTTTTTTTCTGTTGAACACGACTGGAATTCTGGCCATCTTCTGACCACTGTCAGATTTGAGAAACTATTCTCACACTTATCGGACACCTGCGACTCACTCACGGATATTATATAGAGAAACGACCAGCAGCAGACTGCGAGAACTGTTGAGCCACATTGTAAGTCCACTATATCTTTATAGACTGTCCTGTCTATCAGCGGGCACGCAGGATACACTTGTGACGTCTGCACTCTCCTAACGCAGTCTTGCTGACCTCCTCACTCAAAGTCCCTCATGTGACACAGACTTCCTTTGACTTTGTAATGGAAACTATGATTTCAATGTTACTCTTACACTAAGCCACCCTCCATTAGCCCCACCTCCATTAACCCCCACCTCCATTAAACTGTACCCTTGCACACCCCTACCTTTGTTCCAACCAAGAACTTTTATGTAAAGGGCTCGATGCGGCGTAAGCTGTCAGTGGCCCTATAAACCACTAACAAGAAGACTAACTCCTGGGGCTCGATACCTCATAAGCTGTCAGTGCCCTTATAAAACACAACAAGACTAATACACAAATAACCCGCACATAGGAGACAAACTTATGAGTTTGTCTCCTACGTCACTGTCCATTGCGCAGGTTATTTGTGTATTGTTCCAGTCACAGTTTTGTGCCTTTTTATTCTCAACAAGACGAATGCTGTTCAACGATTGTCTCTATCTTCATATCGTTGAAGGAGTGCCTGGAGGTAGTGTTCTAGCCGACGATCTTTTATGAGGTATAGTTGAGGCAGGTGTGGCACTCTTACAAGGCACTCGCTGGCCCTTTGATCTGCCACGCATTATGTTGTTGTTGCTTTGTGTGGGAGAAGCACTACCCGGGACCACATACCACAGCGCCAGGAAATCGATGTAAATGAGCAGACTGTTGCATTTGTGTATTTATGTTCGGGGTCGATGAATGGATTTCCGTATGATACTGTGGATGTCACAGGCTGAAGTGTTGGTGTGAAATGCCAGGTGGTTCTGAGTCCTTATAACTAGTATGATGTGGTCATAGCGTCTGCAGTCATGTTGTTTGGTGGCTGTGAGGGGTGATAACATCACTACTCAGTATGATGTGATCGTAGCGTGTGTATTTACCATGTAAATAAAAGGGTACTCTAGTAGTCGCTTATTATACAGACAAGGCACGTAATAGTTGTACTGGGGCCACAGACACACACACACACACACACACACACACACACACATTGTTACCAAATATTGTTAGTGCGCAAGACTAAAGCAACTCTGGCATGTCGTTGTGGAAAGAACCAGCGAACCGACGACCTTCACTTAAGTGGTATTATCCCGCTATCATTTTATCATAAGCTGCTTTCATTTGTCATCTATCGTTCCCTTCTTTAGTGTCTTTCCTCTATCATTTATCATGGTGTTTCAGCTTCAGCACTGTCCATCACTGTGTCTGTAGCTCGTTAATATTTATCGGTTCATATCCCGGGGCTCAGAAGGTATATGTTGACTCATTGTTAGTTGTGTCATGTATAAATGGGTTTGTGTATTGCGTCTCCTGGGGACCGTTGTCCGTCTACCTTCACTCAGCTGGGCGGGGCGGAGAGAGGGAAGGTTCTTGTAGTAACAGTAGTAGTAGTAGTAGTAGTAGTAGTAGTAGTAGTAGTAGTAGTAGTAGTAGTAGTAGTAATAGTGATAGTACTAGTAATAAATAAACAAGAACGATGCTTCCACTGCTAATATATATATATATATTTATATATATATATATATATATATATATATATATATATATATATATATATATATATATATATATATATATATATATATATATATATATATATATATATATATTTTAGGAGAAGGCTGGAGGCAGTGGAGATGTGATGTCTGAGAGCAATGTGTGGTGTGAATATAATGCAGAGAATTCGTAGTTTGGAAGTTAGGAGGAGGTGCGGGATTACCAAAACTGTTGTCCAGAGGGCTGAGGAAGGGTTGTTGAGGTGGTTCGGACATGTGGAGAGAATGGAGCGAAACAGAATAACTTCAAGAGTGTATCAGTCTGTAGTGGAAGGAAGGCGGGGTAGGGGTCGGCCTAGGAAAGGTTGGAGGGAGGGGGTAAAGGAGGTTTTGTGTGCGAGGGGCTTGGACTTCCAGCAGGCATGCGTGAGCGTGTTTGATAGGAGTGAATGGAGACAAATCGTTTTTAATACTTGACGTGCTGTTGGAGTGTGAGCAAAGTAACATTTATGAAGGGGTTCAGGGAAACCGGCAGGCCGGACTTGAGTCCTGGAGATGGGAAGTACAGTGCCTGCACTCTGAAGGAGGGGTGTTAATGTTACAGTTTAAAAACTGTAGTGTAAAGCACCCTTCTGGCAAGACAGTGATGGAGTGAATGATGGTGAAAGTTTTTCTTTTTCGGGCCACCCTGCCTTGGTGGGAATCGGCCAGTGTGATAATAAAAAAAAAAAATATATATACTATATATATATATATAATATATATATATATAATATATATATATATATATATATATATATATATATATATATATATATTTATATATATATATAATTTATATATATATATATATTATATATATATATATATATATATATATATATATATATACATATATATATATATATATATATATATATATATATATATATATATATATATATTATTGTAACCACAGACGAGAGGTATTTAATCAATAACAACACTGCGACTAGCAGAGGATTCGAACCCATGTCGTTTTGGCCGCCTCATGGTGAGCGAAAATCACATGACGCTCTAACCCACAGGGCCACCAAATCCTACAAGAATCAAGCACCCAGCAGAGCTAGGTGTTTTACCTTGATCCGAGGACATACAGTGGTGTGGGTGCCTCTGAGCTACTTTCATTCTACTCCCCGTCTGGTGTACTAGCCTCCACGAGTAGCA
>NC_069408.1:35999836-36034836 GCF_026875155.1 Cherax quadricarinatus
AATAACATTAACACAAACATCAACAATAATATTAACACAAACATCAACAATAATATTAACACAAACATCAACAACAAAAACAACGAAACAACAACAACAACAACAACAACAACAACAATAACATTAACACAAACATCAACAATAACATTAACACAAACATCAACAATAACAAAAACAACGAAACAACAACAACCAACAACAACGATAACAACAACAACAACAACAACAACAACAACAACAACAATAACAACAACAACAACAACAACAACAACAACAACAACAAAAGCAGATCAAGAAAAAGAAGAGTAACATAAGGAGATTCTCCAAGGATGTAAGTTGTTCCTTCACATTACACCTGGTCATCCTTCATATTACACCTGGTCATCCTTCATATTACACCTGGTCATCCTTCACATTACACCTGGTCATCTTCACATTACACCTGGTCATCCTTCATAAATTTCACCTGGTCATCCTTCATATTACACCTGGTCATCCTTCACATTACACCTGGTCATCCTTCATATTACACGGTCATCCTTCATATTACACCGGTCATCCTTCACATTACACCTGGTCATCCTTCATATTACACCTGGTCATCCTTCACATTACACCTGGTCATCCTTCATATTACACCTGGTCATCCTTCATATTACACCTGGTCATCCTTCACATTACACCTGGTCATCCTTCATATTACACCTGGTCATCCTTCATATTACACCTGGCCATCCTTCATAAATTACACCTGGTCATCCTTCATATTACACCTGGTCATCCTTACATTACACCTGGTCATCCTTCACATTACAACCTGGCCATCCTTCATATTACACCTGGTCATCCTTCATATTACACCTGGTCATCCTTCATATTACACCTGGTCATCCTTCATATTACACCTGGCCATCCTTCATATTACACCTGGTCATCCTTCACATCACACCTGGTCATCCTTCACATTACACCTGGCCATCCTTCATATTACACCTGGTCATCCTTCATATTACACCTGGTCATCCTTCATATTACACCTGGTCATCCTTCATATTACACCTGGCCATCCTTCATATTACACCTGGTCATCCTTCATATTACACCTGGTCATCCTTCACATTACACCTGGTCATCCTTCATATTACACCTGGTCATCCTTCATATTACACCTGGCCATCCTTCATATTACACCTGGTCATCCTTCATATTACACCTGGTCATCCTTCACATTACACCTGGTCATCCTTCACATTACACCTGGCCATCCTTCAAATTACACCTGGTCATCCTTCATATTACACCTGGTCACCTTCAATTAATACACCTGGCCATCCTTCATATTACACCTGGTCATCCTTCACATTACACCTTGTCATCCTTCACATTACACCTGGCCATCCTTCATATTACACCTGGTCATCCTTCACATTACAAATGGTCATCCTTCACATTACACCTGGTCATCCTTCATATTACACCTGGTCATCCTTCATATTACACCTGGTCATCCTTCATATTACACCTGGCCATCCTTCATATTACACCTGGTCATCCTTCATATTACACCTGGCCATCCTTCATATTACACCTGGTCATCCTTCACATTACACCTGGTCATCCTTCACATTACACCTGGTCATCCTTCATATTACACCTGGTCATCCTTCATATTACACCTGGCCATCCTTCATATTACACCTGGTCATCCTTCACATTACACCTGGTCATCCTTCATATTACACCTGGCCATCCTTCATATTACACCTGGCCATCCTTCATATTACACCTTGTCATCCTTCACATTACACCTGGTCATCCTTCATATTACACCTGGCCATCCTTCATATTACACCTGGTCATCCTTCATATTACACCTGGCCATCCTTCATATTACACCTGGTCATCCTTCACATTACACCTGGTCATCCTTCACATTACACCTGGTCATCCTTCATATTACACCTGGCCATCCTTCATATTACACCTGGTCATCCTTCACATTACACCTGGTCATCCTTCATATTACACCTGGTCATCCTTCACATTACACCTGGCCATCCTTCACATTACACCTGGCCATCCTTCATATTACACCTGGTCATCCTTCACATTACACCTGGTCATCCTTCACATTACACCTGGTCATCCTTCACATTACACCTGGTCATCCTTCACATTACACCTGGTCATCCTTCACGTTACACCTGGTCATCCTTCACATTACACCTGGTCATCCTTCACATTACACCTGGTCATCCTTCACATTACACCTGGTCATCCTTCACATTACACCTGGTCATCCTTCACATTACACCTGGTCATCCTTCACATTACACCTGGTCATCCTTCACATTACACCTGGTCATCCTTCACATTACACCTGGTCATCCCTCATAGTACACCTGGTCATCCTTCACATTACACCTGGTCATCCCTCATAGTACACCTGGTCATCCTTCACATTACACCTGGTCATCCTTCACATTACACCTGGTCATCCTTCACATTACACCTGGTCATCCTTCACATTACACCTGGTCATCCTTCACATTACACCTGGTCATCCTTCACATTACAAACCCGGTCATCCTTCACATTACACCTGGTCATCCTTCATATTACACCTGGTCATCCTTCACATTACACCTGGTCATCCTTCACATTACACCTGGTCATCCTTCACATTATACACCTGGTCATCCTCATAGTACACCTGGTCATCCTTCACATTACAACCTGGTCATCCTTCATATTACACCTGGTCATCCTTCACATTACACCTGGTCATCCTTCACATTACACCTGGTCATCCTTCACATTACACCTCGTCATCCTTCATATTACACCTGGTCATCCTTCATATTACACCTGGTCATCCTTCACATTACACCTGGTCATCCTTCACATTACACCTGGTCATCCTTCATATTACACCTGGTCATCCTTCACATTACACCTGGTCATCCTTCACATTACACCTGGTCATCCTTCATATTACACCTGGTCATCCTTCATATTACACCTGGTCATCCTTCACATTACACCCGGTCATCCTTCACATTACACCTGGTCATCCTTCAATTACACCTGGTCATCCTTCACATTACACCTGGTCATCCTTCACATTACACCTGGTCATCCTTCACATTACACCTGGTCATCCTTCATATTACATCTGGTCATCCTTCACATTACACCTGGTCGTCCTTCACATTACACCTGGTCATCCTTCACATTACACCTGGTCATCCTTCATATTACACCTGGTCATCCTTCACATTACACCTGGTCATCCTTCACATTACACCTGGTCATCCTTCACATTACACCTGGTCATCCTTCATATTACACCTGGTCATCCTTCATATTACACCTGGTCATCCTTCACATTACACCTGGTCATCCTTCACATTACACCTGGTCATCCCTCACAGTACACCTGGTCATCCTTCATATTACACCTGGTCATCCTTCATATTACACCTGGTCATCCTTCATATTACACCTGGTCATCCTTCATATTACACCTGGCCATCCTTCACATTACACCTGGTCATCCTTCACATTACACCTGGTCATCCTTCACATTACACCTGGTCATCCTTCACATTACACCTGGTCATCCTTCACATTACACCTGGTCATCCTTCACATTACACCTGGTCATCCTTCACATTACACCTGGCCATCCTTCACATTACACCTGGCCATCCTTCACATTACACCTGGCCATCCTTCACATTACACCTGGTCAATCCTTCACATTACACCTGGTCATCCTTCACATTACACCTGGTCATCCTTCACATTACACCTGGTCATCCTTCACATTACACCTGGTCATCCTTCACATTACACCTGGCCATCCTTCACATTACACCTGGTCATCCTTCACATTACACCTGGCCATCCTTCACATTACACCTGGTCATCCTTCACATTACACCTGGTCATCCTTCACATTACACCTGGTCATCCTTCACATTACACCTGGTCGTGCTTCACATTACACCTGGTCATCCTTCACATTACACCTGGTCATCCTTCACATTACACCTGGTCATCCTTCACATTACACCTGGTCATCCTTCACATTACACCTGGCCATCCTTCACATTACACCTGGTCATGCTTCACATTACACCTGGTCATCCTTCACATTACACCTGGTCATCCTTCACATTACACCTGGTCATCCCTCACAGTACACCTGGTCATCCTTCACATTACACCTGGTCATCCCTCACAGTACACCTGGTCATCCTTCATATTACACCTGGTCATCCTTCATATTACACCTGGTCATCCTTCATATTACACCTGGCCATCCTTCACATTACACCTGGTCATCCTTCACATTACACCTGGTCATCCTTCACATTACACCTGGTCATCCTTCACATTACACCTGGTCATCCTTCACATTACACCTGGTCATCCTTCACATTACACCTGGTCATCCTTCACATTACACCTGGCCATCCTTCACATTACACCTGGTCATCCTTCACATTACACCTGGTCATCCTTCACATTACACCTGGTCATCCTTCACATTACACCTGGTCATCCTTCACATTACACCTGGTCATCCTTCACATTACACCTGGTCATCCTTCACATTACACCTGGTCATCCTTCACATTACAACCTGGTCATCCTTCACATTACACCTGGCCATCCTTCACATTACACCTGGCCATCCTTCACATTACACTGGCATCCTTCACATTACACCTGGTCATCCTTCACATTACACCTGGTCATCCTTCACATTACACCTGGTCATCCTTCACATTACACCTGGTCATCCTTCACATTACACCTGGTCATCCTTCACATTACACCTGGCCATCCTTCACATTACACCTGGTCATCCTTCACATTACACCTGGCCATCCTTCACATTACACCTGGTCATCCTTCACATTACACCTGGTCATCCTTCACATTACACCTGGTCATCCTTCACATTACACCTGGTCGTGCTTCACATTACACCTGGTCATCCTTCACATTACACCTGGTCATCCTTCACATTACACCTGGTCATCCTTCACATTACACCTGGTCATCCTTCACATTACACCTGGCCATCCTTCACATTACACCTGGTCATGCTTCACATTACACCTGGTCATCCTTCACATTACACCTGGTCATCCTTCACATTACACCTGGTCATCCTTCACATTACACCTGGTCATCCTTCACATTACACCTGGTCATCCTTCACATTACACCTGGCCATCCTTCACATTACACCTGGCCATCCTTCACATTACACCTGGCCATCCTTCACATTACACCTGGTCATCCTTCACATTACACCTGGTCATCCTTCACATTACACCAGGTCATCCTTCACATTACACCTGGTCCCTCCTTCACATTACACCTGGCCATCCTTCACATTACACCTGGTCATCCTTCACATTACACCTGGTCATCCTTCACACTACACCTGGTCATCCTTCACATTACACCTGGCCATCCTTCACATTACACCTGGCCATCCTTCACATTACACCTGGTCATCCTTCACATTACACCTGGTCATCCTTCACATTACACTGGTCATCCTTCACATTACACCTGGTCATCCTTCACATTACACCTGGTCATCCTTCACATTACACCTGGTCATCCTTCACATTACACCTGGCCATCCTTCACATTACACCTGGTCATCCTTCACATTACACCTGGTCATTTCCTTCACATACTTACACCTGGGCATCCTTCACATTACACCTGGTCATCCTTCACATTACACCTGGTCATCTCCCTTCCCTCATTTACACCTGGTCATCCTTCACATTACACCTGGCCATCCTTCCATTACACCTGGCATCTCCTTCACATTACACCTGGTCATCCTTCACATTACACCTGGTCATCCTTCACATTACACCTGGTCATCCTTCACATTAACACCTGGTCATCCTTCACATTACACCTGGTCATCCTTTCACATTACACCTGGTCATCCTTCACATTACACCTGGTCATCCTTCACATTACACCTGGTCCATCCTTCACATTACACCTGGTCATCCTTCACATTACACCTGGTCATCCTTCACATTACACCTGGTCATCCTCACATTACACCTGGTCATCCTTCACATTACACCTGGTCATCCCTTTACAGTACACCTGGTCATCCTTCACATTACACCTGGTCATCCTTCACATACACCTGGTCATCCTTCACATTACACCCTGGTCATCCTTCACATTACACACCTGGTCATCCTTCACATTACACCTGTCATCCTTCACATTACACCTGGTCATCCTTTACATTACACCTGGTCATCCTTCACATTACACCTGGCCATCCTTCACATTACACCTGGTCATCCTTCACATTACACCTTACCATCCTTCACATTACACTTGGTCATCCTTCACATTACACCTGGCCATCCTTCACATTACACCTGGTCATCCTTCACATTACACCTGGCCATCCTTCACATTACACCTGGTCATCCTTCACATTACACCTGGTCATCCTTCACATTACACCTGGCCATCCTTCACATTACACCTGGTCATCCTTCACATTACATCTGGTCATCCTTCACATTACACCTGGTCATCCCTCACATTACACCTGTCATCCTTCACATTACACCTGGTCATCCTTCACATTACACCAGGTCATCCTTCACATTACACCTGGTTATCCTTCACATTACACCTGGTCCCTCCTTCACATTACACCTGGTCATCCTTCACATTACACCTGGTCATCCTTCACATTACACCTGGTCATCCTTCACATTACACCTGGCCATCCTTCACATTACACCTGGCCATCCTTCACATTACACCTGGTCATCCTTCACATTACACCTGGTCATCCTTCACATTACACCTGGTCCATCCTTCACATTACACCTGGTCATCCTTCACATTACACCTGGTCATCCTTCACATTACACCTGGTCATCCTTCACATTATACCTGGCCATCCTTCACATTACACCTGGTCATCCTTCACATTACACCTGGTCATCCTTCACATTACACCTGGTCATCCTTCACATTACACCTGGTCATCCTTCACATTACACCTGGTCATCCTTCACATTACACCTGGTCATGCTTCACATTACACCTGGTCATCCTTCACATTACACCTGGTCATCCTTCACATTACACCTGGTCATCCTTCACATTACACCTGGTCATCCTTCACATTACACCTGGCCATCCTTCACATTACACCTGGTCATGCTTCACATTACACCTGGTCATCCTTCACATTACACCTGGTCATCCTTCACATTACACCTGGTCATCCTTCACATTACACCTGGTCATCCTTCACATTACACCTGGTTTATCCTTCACATTACACCTGGTCATCCTTCACATTACACCTGGTCATCCTTCACATTACACCTGGTCATCCTTCACATTACACCTGGTCATCCTTCACATTACACCTGGTCATCCTTCACATTACACCTGGTCATCCTTCACATTACACCTCGTCATCCTTCACATTACACCTGGCCATCCTTCACATTACACCTGGTCATTCCTTCACATTACACCTGGTCATCCTTCACATTACACCTGGTCATCCTTCACATTACACCTGGTCATCCTTCACATTACACCTGGTCATCCCATCATAGTACAAACCCCGGTCATCCTTCACATTACACCTTGGTCATCCTTCACATTACACCTGGTCATCCTTCACATTACACCTGGTCATCCTTCACATTACACCTGGTCATCCTTCACATTACACCTGGTCATCCTTCACATTACACCTGGTCATCCTTCACATTACACCGGTCATCCTTCACATTACACCTGGTCATCCTTCACATTACACCTGGCCATCCTTCACATTACACCTGGTCATCCTTCACATTACACCTGGTCATCCTTCACATTACACCTGGTCATCCTTCACATTACACCTGGCCATCCTTCACATTACACCTGGCCATCCTTCACATTACAAACCCGGTCATCCTTCACATTACACCTGGTCATCCTTCACATTACACCTGGTCATCCTTCACATTACACCTGGTCATCCCTCATAGTACACCTGGTCATCCTTCACATTACACCTGGTCATCCTTCACATTACACCTGGTCATCCTTCACATTACACCTGGTCATCCTTCACATTACACCTGGTCATCCTTCACATTACACCTGGTCATCCTTCACATTACACCTGGTTACTCTTATTGTTTCAAAAAAAATATATTTTTAATGCATCTTAATTCACTTCTTTCTCACATAATTAAGGTTCTTAACGTATCGTAAAAGTCTTACCCCGCCAGCTGTTTCAGTCTTTTAAATCCTTATTAAGTCTTGAAGACTGACCTCCCAGGGGAAAATGAATAAATTTTTATCAATTATGAGACTAGACTGTGAAAAAATTGTGAAATTCCAAGCACTCTCGTGAATTCTCACATTATTAGTTTTTCTGCTATTATATATTTATATATATTTATTTATATATTTAATATATATATTATATAATATATATATATAATAAAATATATATATATATATTAATATAATATAATTATATAATATATGTATATATATTATATATATATAATAATATATATTATATATAATATATATATATATATATATATATATATATATAATATATGTCGTGCCGAATATGTGAAACTGGTTATTTAGCAAGAACTCTTTTAAAATTATGTCCTTTCTGAATTTTTCTCTTATATGTTTAAATATATATTTTTTTCATGAATGATAATATAAAAATTTTTAATTTTGCACCAAAAGAATCTTAGAAAACTTACCTAACCTTATTATAACAAGAACAATTTATTTTAGCCTAACCCAACTTAATATATTTTAGATTTGTTTACAGTAATTTAATATTAAACAGACACAGTGAAATATATTTTTTTCGTTAGGTACAGAATAATTTTGGCGAAATTATTGCATACACAAATTTTCACTTGTCCTATATGGCAAGATATGTTTCATCTCTCTGTCTCTCTTAATCATTATTTGTTTTTATATAATAATCAGTCATTATAAATCATATTTTTTAAACCCACAAATCTATGTTTTCGAATATTTTTATTTTTAATTTTATTTTTAATAAAATAATACGAGAAAAACACCTATGCAATGGTTTAGAAGATTTATATGAACGTTGAACATAAACCTGGCTCAAGTGTGACCAATGATGTGACGCTCAAGTGTGACCAATGATGTGACACCACACATATATTTTTGATGGAACTTATCTATAAAAAAAATCAAATAGATGTGTCTCTTTTTTTCCAGAACTTAGACACAATTTTTAGGTTAAATATGTAACTTTTAATACAGAACTTGGATGTAGGTTATGCCAGTGGAAGAGTGTCTTTCTTCCAGAACTTGACGTTTTCCATTTTTGTCCTCTCTCTCTCTCTCTCTCTCTCTCTCTCTCTCTCTCTCTCTCTCTCTCTCTCTCTCTCTCTCTCTCTCTCTCTCTCTCTCTCTCTCTCTCTCTCTCTCTCTCTCTCTCTCTTAACGTTAGGTTAAGGATCCCTAGCTTTATTGACAAGCTATTTACAGGTTAAGGATTCCTAACTTTATTGGCAAACTAAGAGCTGTTACCTACATCAGCTCGTTTGAAAACATTTTTATTGTTATGAGACATACAAGTAGGGAACAGGATGAAGTTGGAGCCATCTGTGGGCCAACATTTTCATTTGATCAACTGACTTTATCTCGTTGACATCACAATGCTGTACGAATGTGTTCCATACCCGAGTCATCCTGAGGATAAATGATCTCAGATGAAGTGATGTTCTGGAGAAGGGTACAGCCAGAGTGAAGTTGCTGTTTTCTGCCCGTCTTGTGGTATAGAATCTTGCTTCTCGCTGTCTTCGAAGTGGATTCAAGTGCGGTACTTTGACAATGTTGGCCTTGTACACAACAGTAAGTCCACCCATATCCCTCCTGTGTTGAAGGATTTGCTGAAATGACAGATCTGTCAGGATGGGTCCAGGCGAGAGATGAGACGTCTTGCTCTGTTCTCTACTGTCAAGCAGTCGCAGATGAGAGGGGGGGGGGGGCAGGCAAATCAAGAAAGTGGAGAATACTCAAGGTGTGAGCGTACTTGTGCCTCATACAGAATCTTGAAACCCCTACTCTTTCTCTCTCCTCTTCTCCAGAACTGTCAGAGAAGTGATTGCCAACTGATCGACCAGTCACATGCCACAGGTTTAAGAGGGGTGTTCTCCGACTGACCATTCGAAATTCCATTCTCATGATCCTTCACGAAGTCCATGTCCTTGCTGAGAGGCGCACGATACAGATGTTTGATGCAGTACCTGGGCGCATGATGGTACAAGTGCTTGATGCAGTACCTGGGCGCATGATGGTATGATGGTACAAGTGCTGGATGCAGTACCTGGGCGCATGATGGTACAAGTACTTGATACAGTACCTGGACGCACGATGGTACAAGTGCTTGAAGCAGTACCTGGGCGCATGACGGTACAAGTGCTTGATGCAGTACCTGGGCGCATGATGGTGCAAGTGCTTGATGCAGTACCTGGACGCATGATGGTACAAGTGCTTGATGCAGTACCTGGGCGCATGATGGTACAAGTGCTTGATGCAGTACCTGTTGCAGAAGAGCGGAATGAAAGGACTCAGATACCGCAACAATCTCATCACACGACCAGTGAGGGAGAACTGTTCTCTGAAAGAAAGAACATTAGTCCGTAAATGGACTTTTTTTATCTACCTGACTTAATGGAAGACTCGGAGAGCAGTTCTCCCTTACTGTGAGAAAGATCTTTACGGCGTAAATGGCCTTTTTTAATCCACCTGGCTTAATGGAAGACTGGCCCGCCTGTTCTTCACGCCCCACTCTGGAATTTCTCCTTCTCCGAGTGTACGAGAGAACCGGGAGTTCCTTATGGTGGTCTGCAGAGAACGCATTTTTCTCCCTGTGTGTTTGTGTGTGTGTATGTGTGTGTACTCACCTGTTTGTGGTTGCAGGGGTCTAGACATTGCTCCTGGCTCCGACTCTTTACTGATCGCTACTAGGTCCTCTCTCCCTGCTCCATGAGATTTATCATACCTCGTCTTAAAACTATGTATGGTTCCTGCCTCCACTACATCACTTGCCAGACGACTCTATGATTAAAGAAATACTTCCTAACATCTCTTAGACTCATCCGAGTCTTCAACCTACAATTGTGACCCCTTGTTTCTGTGTCCCATTTCTGGAACATCCTGTCTCTGCCCACCTTGTCAATTCCTCCTGTGTCCATCCTCCAGCTTCCATCCCTCCGATACAGGAAACGCGTGTAATTTGACTTACTGATTGACTGATGACCGACTGACGCAGCTTGGGTAGTTGGTAAACAACTAGCGAGAGGAAGAGATTAGAAAGCCTACATCAAAGAATATTTGCAATAAGATATACACAACTCTTGTTGTATAAACACAGATGATTCTCGGTATAAATATGCACAGATATACCTCTCGGTACATATATACATATTCATCGAAGTAAGTACACAAACGCACCTCTGAGTGAACATACCCTGATGCTATGAGAGTTGGTTGGTCAATGGAGGTTTAAACCCAATCGACTACACTAGAGTCATTAAGGCTGCACGTAACCCTGTCACCACCAGACAAGAATACTTAATCTCTAAAACACAGGCATTAAAGTTAAACTCTCACCACATATACACACGCTGAGAGAAATACACCTCTCTATGTATATATTCTGTGTGAGAGCCTAAAGGCTTATACTGTATGAGAGATTTTTAATCTAATATAACAAATAGGTTTTTATCCCCCTGAACATTTTCGATAGGTGGACATTGACTGATATTTGCCTAACCATTTGGCAGTAATACTCCATTTTTTGTGAGGTCTGTAAATAATATATTAAATGTAGCATTGTGAAAAATGTATTACCAAAGCTCCTGAGGGCGTAAAGAAAGACCGGGGTTGTCAAAAAAAAAAAAAATTCTTTCCCGTATTTAGACAGAAAACGAGGAACTGGGTGGTAAAAGTAAGACTTTAATTCTGATAAACCTTTGTTTACAATTGAGAATTTAGCTGTAGTTGTACAGTCTTTATATGGCAACATAAAATATTTATCATTTACGATACGGTGGTAACCTGCGTTTGCATAAGACGTACGATGGTTGTTGCAACAAAGACAGCAGGTTACTGGTCAAGCCTGGCTGTCAACTTTGCCTGGTGTAATGTATTCTGTATATTGTTGATATGTTTGGTCTACACAGCAGGCTTCTTCAGTCAAATATAGAGGCAGCAGTAGTAATGAAATAATGATGTAATCAGTCTATCAGCCTTGGAGAAAAAGTGTTTGAGGTGGTCAGTCCCTCAGCCTGAAGAAGAGTTCAGGAGTTGAGCTCCATGGAGCTGAGTTCTTCTCCAGGCTGAGGGACTGACCTCCTCAAATACTTTTTTTCAAGGTTGATGGACTGATTATATCATCTTCATTTCATTACTACTGCTGCCTCTTTATTTGACTAAAGAAGCCTACCGTGTAGGCCAAACGTTTCATCAATAATGATACCCAACTGTTCTGTGTTTGCTGGTGTCTGTGTTAATTATTGTAAGTGGCTGTGTATTTGCTCCACTCATGACAGTCTTTGTGTGTTGCTCCGCTCAAGTCACAAGATAAGAGATGTTATCGTAACTGACATCACTCCAGAGCCCAGTGTTGATCTTCCGGGGATGTCACCCCAGGTGTGAGTCCCATACACTTACACACACGCACATACACACACACACACACACACACACACACACACACACACACACACACACACACACACACACACACACACACACACACACACACACACACACACAGGGAGAGTGACATAGTAGCGACCAGTGAAGAGGCGGGGCCAGGAGCTAGGACTCGACCCCTGCAGCCTCAACTAGGTGAGTACACACACACACACACACACACACACACAGTGTGTGTGCAAAGGTAGAAAGTTGAAAGTGAACATAGAAAAGAGTAAGGTGATGAGAGTATCAAATGATTTAGATAAAGAAAAATTGGATATCAAATTGGGGAGGAGGAGTATGGAAGAAGTGAATGTTTTCAGATACTTGGGAGTTGACGTGTCAGCGATGGATTTGTGAAGGATGAGGTTAATCATAGAATTAATGAAGGAAAAAAGGTGAGTGGTGCGTTGAAGTATATGTGGAGCCAACAAATGTTATCTATGGAGGCAAAGAAGGGAATGTATGAAAGTATAGTAGTACCAACACTCTTATATGGGTGTGAAGCTTGGGTTGTAAATGTTGCAGCGAGGAGGCGGTTGGAGGCAGTGGAGATGTCCTGTCTAAGGGCAATGTGTGGTGTAAATATTGTGCAGAAAATTCAGAGATTGGAAATTAGAAGGTGTGGAGTTAATAAAAGTATTAGTCAGAGGGCTGAAGAGGGTTTGTTGAGGTGGTTTGTTCATTTAGAGAGAATGGATCAAAGTAGAATGACATGGAGAGCGTATAAATCTGTAGGGGAAGGAAGGCGGGGTAGGGGTCGTCCTCGAAAAGGTTGGAGGGAGGGGGTAAAGGAGGTTTTGTGGGCGAGGGGGTTGGACTTCAAGCAGGCGTGCGTGAGCGTGTTAGATAGGAGTGAATGGAAACGAATGGTATGTGGGACCTGACGAGCTGTTGGAGTGTGAGCAGGGTAATATTTAGTGAAGGGATTCAAGGAAACCGGTTATTTTTATATAGTCGGACTTGAGTCCTGGAAATGGGAAGTACAATGCCTGCACTTTAAAGGAGGGGTTTGGGATATTGGCAGTTTGGAGGGATATGTTGTGTATCTTTATACGTATATGCTTCTAAACTGTTGTATTCTGAGCACCTCTGCAAAAACAGTGATAATGTGTGAGTGTGGTGAACGTGTTGAATGATGATGAAAGTATTTTCTTTTTGGAGATTTTCTTTCTTTTTGGGTCACCCTGCCTCGGTGGGAGACGGCCGACATGTTAATATATATTATATATATTATATATATATATATATATATATATAATATATATATATATATATATATATATATATATATATATATATATATATATATATATATAATATATATATATAATATATATATATATATATATTATATATATATATATATATATATATATATATATATATATATATATATATATATAATATATTATATATAATATAATGTATGTATATGTATAATATGTATATATAAGTATATATAATATTAGCCGAATTCAGTAGATTGACCTTTTAAAACTCTATCACTTGTTAACTGGTGGAGTGATGGTCCAATCAGCGAGGCGTTACCATGGCAACCTCCCGCTGCCTGCAGCCTCTTCTACCTCCTCCCGCTGCCTGCAATCTCCTCCTCCACCTCCTCCTTCTCCTTCTCCTCCTCCTCCTCCTCCTCCCGCTGCCTGCAGCCTCCTGCTGCCTGCAGTCTCCTCTACCTCCTGCTGCCTGCAGCCTCCTGCTGCCTGCAGCCTCCTCCACCTCCTGCTGCCTGCATCTTCCTGCTGCCTGCAGTCTCCTCTACCTCCGGCTGCCTGCAGTCTCCACCTCCTGCTGCCTACAGTTTCCTCTACCTCCTGCTGCCTGCAGCCTCCTGCTGCCTGCAGTCTCCTCCACTTCCTGCTGCCTGCAGCCTCCTGCTGCCTGCACTCTCCTCCACCTCCTGCTGCCTGCAGCCTCCTCTACCTCCTGCTGCCTGCAGCCTCCTCTACTTCTTGCTGCTTGCAGTCTCCTCCACCTCCTGCTGCCTGCAGTTTTTTCTACCTCCTGCTGCCTGCACTCTCCTCCACCTCCTGCTGCCTGCAGCCTCCTCTACCTCCTGCTACCTGCAGCCTCCTCTACCTCCTGCTGCCTGCAGTCTCCTCCACCTGCTGCTGCCTTCAGCCTCCTGCTGCCTGCAATCTCCTCTACCTCCTGCTGCTTGCAGCCTCCTCTACCTCCTGCTGCCTGCAGTCTCCTCTACCTCCTGCTGCCTGCAGTCTCCTCCACATCCTGCTGCCTGCAGCCTCCTGTTGCCTGCACTCTCCTCCACCTCCTGCTGCCTGCAGTCTCCTCTACCTCCTGCTGCCTGCAGTCTCCTCCACCTCATGCTGCCTGCAGCCTTCTCTACCTCCTGCTGCCTGCACTCTCCTCCACCTCCCGCTACCTGCAGCCTTCTCTACCTCCTGCTGCCTGCACTCTCCTCCACCTCCCGCTGCCTGCAGCCTTCTCTACCTCCTACTGCCTGCACTCTCCTCCACCTCCCGCTGCCTGCAGCCTTCTCTACCTCCTGCTGCCTGCACTCTCCTCCACCTCCCGCTGCCTGCAGCCTTCTCTACCTCCTGCTGCCTGCAGTCTCCTCCACCTCCCGCTGCCTGCAGCCTTCTCTACCTCCTGCTGCCTGCACTCTCCTCCACCTCCCGCTGCCTGCAGATAAGCTTCCCGGGTATATATAACAGGCAAGTTGATAAATTAGACACAACACCTATGTGTATCTTTATTCTGTATTCATATCAAGATTGATAGACCTGATAACATCGACTCGGACTGAGGGACTGATTACCTCAAACTCCTTCTGATCTCCACCATTCTTCTTTGCATTGGACTGATGAAGCCACTGTGTGGCGGAAGGTTTCCGCAGGAAGGATACCCAGGCTGCTGTACACGTGTCTGATTTATCCAGTTTATCTAATTTAATTCATTTCAAGCGTTAAACCCGTGTGGGTCATTCAGCGCAAGACGTGGTGGAGGTTTGATCCTCCGTCTGCCCAGTATTTGGGAAAACAATGGATTATATGTGCTGGCGAGAGTGTAGGTTGTCAGTCATGTTGAACTATAGGTAGACGTCTGTAACTACAAGCAGGTGCTTGTAACTATTATGGCACACATGTAATTCACTCCGCCTTGTACCCATGGTTGCAACTGCCCTAACCTTTCTTGTGTACCCATGGTTGCAACTGCCCTAACCTCTCTTGTGTACCCATGGTTGCAACTGCCCTAACCTCTCTTGTGTACCCATGGTTGCAACTGCCCTAACCTCTCTTGTGTACCCATGGTTGCAACTGCCCTAACCTCTCTTGTGTACCCATGGTTGCAATTGCCCTAACCTCTCTTGTGTACCCATGGTTACAATTGCCCTAACCTCTCTTGTGTACCCATGGTTGCAACCGCCCTAACCTCTCTTGTGTACCCATGGTTGCAGCTGAGGATCGACCGCAACACCCTGGACGAGTTCCTCAAGATTGAGAGAGAGATTGCTCAGGTTGAGAGCAACAACCCCATGCAACCCCTGGAGCTGAAGACTGACCAGCTGGTCAGACTAAACCAGGAGATAGATCAGCTGGAGGAGCACATCAGAGACCTGGAGAAGGAGAGGTAAGCAATACTCTTACTCGTCCTTCTTTGCCTCCCTTACTCCTTTCACTTTTCCTCTTCCTCCTACTCCTTTTTCTCCTACTGCTTCTTTTCCTCCTACTCCTTTTCCTCCTCCTACTCCTCCTTCTCTTCCTCCTCATCATCTTCCTATGGAAAGATATGGATAGGTAGATAAGGAACTGGATAGCAGCTTACTTTCTGGTAAGACGTAGAATTATGGGGAATGATGTGATTGAGGTGTATAAATGGAAAACAGGATTAAGTAAACGGGATGTAAATAAGCAAGACAGAAGTCGCAGCATTTGCTTCAAGTTGGACAAATTTAGATTTAGAAAGAAAACAGCTTGGCAGTAGAGTTGTAGATGAGTGGAGCAAACTCCCAGGTAGCATCACTGAAGGACGGGGGATGAGAACTTTGTTTATCTTTGAATTATAGATTGGTTGAGTAGATGAATGGGTTCGGCTGGGCGTGAGTTGAACCTGCCTAGCAGGGGCCAGTAGGTTTACTGCAGTGTTCTGCTGTTATGTCCTTGTGTAAGTGGTACAGAAGAGGGTACATAAAGCCTAGTACCTTCTCAGCGTAGTAGCAGTCTGTGGTGCTACCAGCAGGTGATGACTGCTAGCTCTTCCCTGACTGAAGCCTCTGAAAGGGACTAGTTAATTTATTATAGCCATTAAGAGAACTTCCTTAATGACAATTCCTTAGAAAGCCTTATTGACCTCAAGCTACGAAATTCATTCTTTTCCCTTATTCTCTTTCCTCTTCTTTTTCCTCTTTTTCTTCTTCTTCTTCTTCTTCGTCTTCTTCTTCTTCTTCTTCTTCTTCGTCTTCTTCTTCTTCTTCTTCTTCTTCTTCTTCTTCTTCTTCTTCTTCTTCTTCTTCTTCTTCTTCTTCTTCTTCTTCTTCTTCTTCCTCGTCATCGTTATTAACACCCACTTCTGAATTTAATAGGTCTAATGTTTACATCACGTTTCACTGTTTTTTACATCTTAGTGATGTTGAGCATCACACTGGCCTGGTTATGGCACTTCCATATATTGATATATGTCATGGAGGCAATAAATCAGATATTGGTTAATTAGTTTCAAATCCTGTAGACGACGTAACGATCATTAAGGCTGCAAACCTACTGCACTCTACTCAAACATATTTTACCCCTCAGAACAGAGACTGAACTAAACTCTCAGGGCACATACAATGAAAGATATACGCCTCTTTGTGTATATATATACTGCGATCCACATCTCTTTGTGTATATACACTGAGATATACAACTCTTTGTGTAAGTACACTGAGAAATATGCCTCTTTGTGTATATACACTGAGATATACGCGTGTGTAAATACACGGATATACACGTCTTTCTGTATATACATCTAGATATACACCTCTCAGTGTATACACACAGAGATGCACACTTCTTATATTATCTTCCTTTATAAGCAGAAGGTAAGTATTGTGTATTTCGATCTCACACTGAGGCTATCATCAGTGTTCTCCTGGATCCACTGTACGAGCGTTTATACCTTTCATCTGTGTTTATTTCGCTCTGTTTCTAGTATTAATTCACCTAGCGAATTGGGGTTTATCAGGTGTGATTTGCTGAAGACCATTTATGGGCGAAATGTCGTCTAAAAGACTTGCTCTGTATTAATATGCTCAACACTAATGTTTTGAAAATCGGGACAGTTCCAAGTTCGGGGAGAAAATGGTGGACGCTGTAGAAACCCGGCAGTTCTTCATTGAAAATGGGATACAGGAAGACCCGCTGACGCCAGAACAGGAGAAGTACCTGGATACAGCCAATAAGAAGGTAAGAACGAGAGAGAGAGAGAGAGAGAGAGAGAGAGAGAGAGAGAGAGAGATCACAGTCAGCAGGTTTCGATACTACTACTGGGAGACGGGCAAGGTTCTCAGGTAACGTTTGTGAGGTCAGAACATACAGGAGGAGACTGAAACAGCTTGAATCCATGCTTGAGGCTGACTGACGTGCCCGGGCTGGGAAGAAACATGGCTTGTGAACCAGGCTGCCCAGCCTTTGAGGTATTTGTGGCCGAGTGGATAAAAGTGTTACCTGGGAACTTTGCCCGTCTCCCAGTGGTGATATCTGCGTGGTGCATTGAGTGCATTATAATACTATAATGACAGTAGCGTACGTTAACCACAATAGCTCACCCTCCAACGCCCGAGACGGTTCCTCAGAACTCACACACAGATATGGCTAAATCATACAGCTGACCCGGACCTCTGTAAACTCTTGTGTAGCGCATTTAACTCTAAATATCGAGAATATTCCATTATTCTTCCCCACTAGATCTTTGGTGAACAATATTACAGAGTCTAAGACTGCAAGTAGAGTCAGGCGAGTCACTGACATTCACTGTCGTGAGTTAAGTGTTGAATGGCCCACTATACGTGCGGTTTTAAGAGGTTAACACCATGTTAAGTGTAACTTAAGTTTGTCTTCGAAATCTCTTCAGAAAAATGTGTTTTGGTGGCGTCATGAATTCTTCGAAAGTTGCTTCATCAGTCCGGTACAAAGGAAAGTGGTGAAAATCAGAGAGAATTTGAGATAATCAGTCCCTCAGCCTGGAGTCGATGTAGCCGGTTCATCAAACTTGAAAATACTAATTACATCGACTCCAGGCTGAGGGACTGATTACCTCAAATTCCTTTTGATCTTCACCACCCTCCTTGATATTGGACTGATGAAGCCACTGTGTGCCGAAACGTTTCCTCAACATAGATACGCAAGTATTGTACGTATCTATTTTATCATCTTGTCGGTTCTGAACCATTTATCAATACATCCCTCGAAGCTTTGTCATCTGCACGATGGTAGGAGCCCAGTCAACCTGTTTACCTGTGTTATGGGTAATACATTTAATATAAATCTCTCTTCCAGTTATATACGAAAAAAAATTACCTGATGTGAGTCTAAATAACCCATGCATTACTTAATGAAAATATTTCTCGATACATTGAGAAAAGTGAATATCAATAATGAGACATACATACAAGTATGTGAATAAGGCACAAGATGTAGTTTACAACATTTCACTCTTAAAGGCGTTTCGCACACCAGGGACTTTATTAACTCGTAAATTAAAGTCTTTTGGTGGACGAAACATCTCAATTAAAAGCCACGTGTCTCATGCACACTGAGTAAAGTGACAGCAACAGTTGATGTTAAGAATGTGAGAGTCAGGCGCTGACATCTCACTTCAACTCTGTCAAAGATTCTCTCCGGGACAATAAACGTTGGTAATGAACCAAGTTTTGTTAAGGTCGACGCGACGCTCAGATGGTTCTTAACGAGACTCATTACTCTCCATTGTGTTTTTCATATACAACACCTATGTACCGTCTCTTATTTGTTTCCTCTCTCTTCTTGCCCGTCCCCCTGCCTGTTTACCCGTCCACCCACGTCCACCCACGTCCACCCACGTCCACCCACGTCCACCCACGTTCACCTATTCTTTAATTTAATTATACATTTCTTGGGCGTTCTTTCTTGTTTATATTCCTCCACATTTCCTTACTTCCCTTCTCTCTCTCTCTCTCTCTCTCTCTCTCCTCTCTCTCTCTCTCTCTCTCTCTCTCTCTCTCTCTCTCTCTCTCTCTCTCTCTCTCTCTCTCTCTCTTCCTCTTCCTCTCTTTCTCTCTCTCTCTCTCTCCTCTCTCTCTCTCTAGTCCTCCCTGCTGCTTTCTGACTGTTCTGGTGTTCGGCGCCCGCAGGAGATCGCAGCCCAGGAGCTGGAGGCCCACAAGAAGCAAAGGGATCAGGTGTCCAAGGAGATCGCTGAACTGGAGACTAAAGCTAATCATCTCCATGAACTCTACAAGCGGCATGATAACCTCTTAGGTGAGTTCATGGCCTCTTAGGTGAGTTCATGGCCTCTTAGGTGAGTTCATGGCCTCTTAGGTGAGTTCATGGCCTCTTAGGTGAGTTCATGGCCTCTTAGGTGAATTCATGGCCTCCTAAGTGAGTTCATGGCCTCTTAGGTAAGTTCATGGCCTTCTTGGTGAGTTCATGGCCTCTTAGGTGAGTTCACGGCCTCTTAGGTGAGTTCACGGCCTCTTATGTGAGTTTATGGCCTCTTAGGTGAGTTCATGGCCTCTTAGGTGAGTTCATGGCCTCTTATGTGAGTTCATGGCCTCTTAGGTGAGTTCACGGCCTCTTAGGTGAATTCATGGCTTCTTAGGTGAGTTCTAAGCCTCCTGAGTAAGATTGCAGCAGTACCTTAGGTAGGTTTGGGCGAGTTGGAGCCGTCTTAGGCGAGTTCAAATTTTCACAGGAGAATTTAAAATTTCTTGTGTAAGTTCGACGCCTTTTAGATGAGTTCGAAGCCTCTTGGGAGAATCCGAGGTCTCCAGGGTAAGTTTTCCTACAATCACTCCCCACCATCACTCCCCACCATCACTCCCCACCATCACTCCTACACCATCACTCCCCACCATCACTCCTCACCATCACTCCCCACCATTACTCCCCACCATCACTCCCCACCATCACTCCCCAAACAACACCTCCCCACCATCACTCCCCACCATCACTCCCCACCATCACTCCCGACCATCACTCCCCACCATCACTCCCCACCATCACCCCACCATCACTCCCACCATCACTCCCGACCATCACTCCCACCACCTCCCCCCCCCATCACTTTTTCCGAAACCGTCTTCCCCCTCCCACCTCACTCCCCCAACACCCATCACCCCGACCATCACTCCCCACCATCACTCCCACCCACTCCCCCATAACTCCTCCCCTCACTCCCCACCATCACTCCCACCATCACTCCCCACCATCACTTCCTCACCAATACTCCCCACCATCACTCCCCACCATCACCCCTCACCAACATCCCGACATCACTCCCACCATCACCCCCACCATCACTCCCACCATCACTTTCCCACCATCATTTCCCCACCATCACTCCTCACCATCATCCCCACCATCACTCCTCACCATCACTCCCACCATCACCTCCCCACCATCACCCCCAATAAACTCCCCAACATCACTCCCCACCAACATCCCCAAAAACACACCCACCATCACTCCCCACCATCACTCCCACCATAAACTCCCACCATCAACCCACCATCACTCCTCACCATCACTCCCCACCAATCACACCCCACCATCACTCCTCACCATCACCCCACCAATCACTCCCCACCATCACTCCCACCATCACTCCCCACCATCACTCCCCACCAATCACTCCCCACCATCGCTCCCCACCATCACTCCCCACCATCACTCCCCACCATCACTCCCCACCATCACTCCCACCATCACTCCCCACCATCACTCCTTGCCATCACTCCCCACCATCACTCCCCACCATCACTCCCCACCATCACTCCCCACCATCACTCCTCGCCATCACTCCCTACCATCACCTCCCCACCATCACTCCCACCATCACTCCCCACCATCACTCCCCACCATCACCCTCACCATCACCCCCACCATCACTCCCACCATATCACTCCCCACCATCACCCTCACCATCACTCCCCACCATCACTCCCCACCATCACTCCCCACCATCACCCCCCACCATCACTCCCCACCATCACTCCCCACCATCACTCCCCACCATCACTCCCCACCATCACCCGCCACCATCACTCCACCACCATCACTCCCCACCATCACTCCCCACCATCACTCCTTACCATCACCCCCACACATCTCCCCACCATCACTCCCCACCATCACTCCCCACCATCACTCCCCACCATCACTCCCCACCATCGACTCTTCACCATCACCCCCCACCATCACTCCCCCCCAAATCACTCCCCACCATCACTCCCCACCATCACTCCCCACCAATTACATCCCCACCAACACCCCCACCATCACTCCTCACCATCACCCCCACCATACACTCCCCACCATCACTCCCCACCATCACCCCACCATCACTCCCCACCATCACTCCCACCAACACTCCCCACCATCACTCCCCACCACACACTCCCACCATCACTCCCAACCATCACCCCCACCATCACTCCCCACCATCACTCCCCACCACACTCCCCACCATCACTCCCCACCATCACTCCCCACCATCACTCCCCACCAACAATCACTCCCCACCATCACTCCCCCACCATCACTCCCCACCAATCACTCCAACCATCACTCCCCACCATCACTCCCCACCAACACTCCCCACAATCACTCCCCACCATCACTCCCCACCATCACTCCCCACCATCACGACCCCACCATCACTCCTCACCATCACGTCCACACCATCACTCCCCACAATCACTCCCCACAATCACTCCCCACCATTACTTCCCACCAACACTCCCCACCATCACACCCCACCAACACTCCCCACCATCACTCCCCACCATCACCTCCCCACCATACTCCCCACCATCAACTCCCCACCATCACTCCCCATCACTCCCCACCATCACTCCCCACCACCACTCCCAACCATCACTCCCCACCATCACTCCCCACCATCACTACCCCACCACACTCCCATCATCACTCCCCACCATCACTCCCCACCACACTCCTCACCATCACTCCCCACCATCACTCCCCACCATCAACTCCCCACCATCACTCCCCACCATCACTCCCACCATCACTCCCCACCATCACTCCCCACCAATCACTCCCCACCATCACTCCCCCACTATACACTCCCCACCATCACTCCCACCATCACTCCTCACCATCACTCCCCACCATCACTCCCCACCATCACTCCCCACCATCACTCACCCACCACACTCCCCACCATCACTCCCCACCATCACTCCCCACCATCACTCCCCACCATCACTCCCCCACCCCAAACACTCCCCACCATCACTCCCCACCATCACTCCTCACCAACACTTCCCACCATCACTCCCCACCATCACTCCTAAACCATCACTCCCCACCATCACACTCCCACAATCACTCCCCACCATCACTCCCCTCCATCACTCCCCACCATCACTCCCCACCATCACTACCCCACCAATCACTCCCCACCATCGCTCCCCACCATCACTCCTCACCACACTTCCCACCATCACTCCCCACCATCACTCCCCACCATCACTCCCCACCATCGACTCCCCCACCATCACTCCCCACCATCACCCCCACCATCACTCCCCACCATCACTCCACCATCACTCCCCACCATCACTCCCCACCATCACTCCCCACCATCACTCCCCACCATCACTCCCCACCATCACTCCTCACCATCACTCCTCACCATCACTCCCCACCATCACTCCCCACCATCACTCCCCACCATCACTCCTCACCATCGCTCCCCACCATCCTCCCCACCATCACTCCCCACCATCACTTCCCACCATCACTCCCCCCATCACTCCCCACCATCACTCCCCACCATCACTCCCACCATCATTCCCACCATCACTCCCCACCATCACTCCCCACCATCACTCCCCACCATCACTCCCCACCATCACTCCTCACCATCACTCCCCACCATCACTCCCCACCATCACTCCCCACCATCACTCCCCACCATCACTCCCCACCATCACTCCCCACCATCACTCCCCCACCATCACTCCCCACCATCACTCCCCACCATCATCCTCACCATCACTCCCCACCATCACTCCCCACCATCACTTCCACCATCACTCCCCACCATCACCCCCACATCACTCCTCACCATCACTCCCCACCATCACTCCCCACCATCACTCCCCACCATCACTCCTCACCATCACTCCCCACCATCACTCCCCACCATCACTCCCCACCATCACTCCCCACCATCACTCCCCACCATCACTCCCCACCATCACTTCTCACCATCACTTCCCACCATCACTGACCCCACCAATCACTCCCCACCATCAACTCCCCACCATAACTCCCCACCATCACTCCCCACCATCACTTCCCACCATCACTCCCCACCACTCCCCACCATCACTCCCACCATCACTCCCCCATATCACTCCCCACCATCACTCCCCACCATCACTCCCCACCATCACTCCCCACCCATCACTCCCCACCATCGCTCCCCACCATCGCTCCCCACCATCACTCCCCACCATCACTTCCCACCATCACTCCCCACCATCACTCCCCACCATCACTTCCCACCATCACTCCCCACCATCACTCCCCACCATCACTCCCCACCATCACTCCCCACCATCACTTCCCACCATCACTCCCCACCATCACTTCCCACCATCCCTCCCCACCATCACTCCCCATCATCACTCCCACCATCACTCCCCACCATCACTCCCCACCATCACTCCTCACCATCACTCCCCACCATCACTCCCGACCATCACTCCCCACCATCACTCCCCACCATCACTCCCCACCATCACTCCCCACCATCACTCCCCACCATCACTCCCCGCCACTCTCGACGCTGTGTGAGCGCATGCCGCTGTGAGGATGTTTGTCTTAAAGGTGCTGTGTGATGCAGCCTTGTACAGCAAGTAAGGACATTGCTTGTTCTATGCTTTCATGCTAGGTAAGTTTTCTTGAATGTCTGTAGCATTGTCTTCTAAGTCTGTAAGATGAGCTGGAAGCCTCTAGGGTGAGTTGGAAGCCTCTAGGGTGAGTTGGAAGCCTATTGGTTGAGTTGGAAGCCTCTTGGATGAGTTCGAAGCCTCTTGCATGAGTTCGAAGCCTCTTGCATGAGCTCGAAGTTTCTTGCATGAGCTCGAAGCTTCTTGCATGAGCTCGAAGCTTCTTGCATGAGCTCGAAGCTTCTTGCATGAGTTCGAATCCTCTTGCATGAGCTCGAAGCTTCTAGCATGAGCTCGAAGCTTCTTGCATGAGCTCGAAGCTTCTTGCATGAGCTCGAAGCTTCTTGCATGAGCTCGAAGCTTCTTGCATGAGTTCGAATCCTCTTGCATGAGCTCGAAGCTTCTTGCATGAGCTCGAAGCTTCTTGCATGAGCTCGAAGCCTCTCGCATGAGCTCGAAGCTTCTTGCATGAGTTCGAAGCCTCTTGCATGAGCTCGAAGCTTCTTGCATGAGCTCGAAGCTTCTTGCATGAGCTCGAAGCTTCTTGCATGAGCTCGAAGCTTCTTGCATGAGTTCGAAGCCTCTTGCATGAGCTCGAAGCTTCTTGCATGAGCTCGAAGCCTCTTGCATGAGCTCGAAGCTTCTTGCATGAGTTCGAAGCCTCTTGCATGAGCTCGAAGCTTCTTGCATGAGCTCGAAGATTCTTGCATGAGCTCGAAGCTTCTTGCATCATCTCAAAGCTTCTTGCATGAGTTCAAAGCCTCTTGCATGAGCTCGAAGCTTCTTGCATGAGCTCGAAGCTTCTTGCATGAGCTCGAAGCTTCTTGCATGATTTCGAAGCCCTCTTGCATGAGCTCGAAGCTTCTTGCATGAGCTCGAAGCTTCTTGCATGAGCTCGAAGCTTCTTGCATTAGCTCGAAGCTTCTTGCATGAGCTCGAAACTTCTTGCATGAGCTCGAAACTTCTTGCATGAGCTCAAAGCTTCTTGCATTAGCTCGAAGCTTCTTGCATGAGCTCGAAGCTTCTTGCATGACTACGAGGCCAAGAATGTTCGCCTGAAAGATTTATTCATTATCATTTTTTCTCTGCTGGGAACGTCTATATGTATATGCCAGTTTTTTTGATAAAATATATTTTCTTGAGCAGAGAATGTCTTTTTTCTATAAGAATCTGCGCAGTGTTATATCAAGCATTGTAATGTTAATGTTTATGTTTGTTTATCTAACAGTCAGTCTTCTGTGTGTGTGTGTGTGTGTGTGTGTGTGTGTGTGTGTGTACTCACCTAGTTGTACTCACCTAGTTGAGGTTGCGGGGGTCGAGTCCGAGCTCCTGGCCCCGCCTCTTCACTGATCGCTACTAGGTCACTCTCCCTGAGCCGTGAGCTTTATCATACCTCTGCTTAAAGCTATGTATGGATCCTGCCTCCACTACATCGCTTCCCAAACTACACACACACACACACACACACAGAAGATTGAGTGTTAGATAAACAAACATAAACATTACACCACAGTCTCTCCAACGTTAGTAACACACACCACAGTCCCTCCAACGTTCCTAACACACACCACCGTCACTCCAACGTTCCTAACACACACCACCGTCCCTCCAACGTTCCTAACACACACCACCGTCCCTCCAACGTTCCTAACACACACCACCGTCCCTCCAACGTTCCTAACACACACCACAGTCCCTCCAACGTTCCTAACACACACCACAGTCCCTCCAACGTTTCTAACACACACCACCGTCCTTCCAACGTATCTAACGCACACCACGGTCCCTCCAACGTTCCTAACTCACACCACAGTCCCTCCAACGTTCCTAACACACACCACCCTCCCTCCAACGTTCCTAACACACACCACCGTCCCTCCAACGTTCCTAACACACACCACAGTCCCTCCAACGTTCCTAACACACACCACAGTCCCTCCAACATTCCTATCGCACACCACAGTCCCTCCAACGTTCCTAGCACACACCACAGTCCCTCCAACGTTCCTAACACACACCACCGTCCCTCCAACGTTCCTAACACACACCACAGTCTCTCCAACGTTCTAACACACACCACCGTACCTCCAACGTTTCCTAACACCACACCACAGTCCCTCCAACGTTCCTAACACACACACCACCGTCCCTCCAACGTTCCTAACACACACCACCGTCCCTCCAACGTTCCTAACACACACCACAGTCCCTCCAACGTTCCTAACATACACCACAGTCCCTCTAACGTTCCTAACACACACCACAGTCCCTCCAACGTTTCTAACACACACCACCGTCCTTCCAACGTATCTAACGCCCACCACGGTCCCTCCAACGTTCCTAACACACACCACAGTCCCTCCAACGTTCCTAACATACACCACAGTCCCTCTAACGTTCCTAACACACACCACAGTCCCTCCAACGTTTCTAACACACACCACCGTCCTTCCAACGTATCTAACGCCCACCACGGTCCCTCCAACGTTTCTAACACACACCACAGTCCCTCCAACGTTCCTAACTCACACCACAGTCCCTCCAACGTTCCTAACACACACCACCCTCCCTCCAACGTTCCTAACACACACCACAGTCCCTCCATCGTTCCTAGCACACACCACAGTCCCTCTAACGTTCCTAACACACACCACAGTCCCTCCAATGTTTCTAACACACACCACCCTCCCTCCAACGTTCCTAACACACACCACCGTCCCTCCAACGTTCCTAACACACACCACTGTCCCTCCAACGTTCCTAACACACACCACAGTCCCTCCAACGTTCCTATCGCACACCACAGTCCCTCCAACGTTCTTAACACACACCACCGTCCCTCCAACGTTCCTAACACACACCACAGTCCCTCCAACGTTCCTAACACACACCACAGTCCCTCCAACGTTCCTAACACACACCACCGTCCCTCCAACGTTCCTAACACACACCACCGTCCCTCCAACGTTCCTAACACACACCACAGTCCCTCCAACGTTCCTAACACACACCACAGTCCCTCCAACGTTCCTAACACACACCACAGTCCCTCCAACGTTCCTAACACACACCACCGTCCCTCCAACGTTTTTGACACACACCACAGTCCCTCCAACGTTCCTAACACACACCACAGTCCCTCCAACGTTCCTAACACACACCACAGTCCCTCCAACGTTCCTAACACACACCACCGTCCCTCCAACGTTCCTAATACACACCACAGTCCCTCCAACGTTCCTAACACACACCACCGTCCCTCCAACGTTCCTAACACACGCCACAGTCCTTCCAACGTTCCTAACACACACTACAGTCCCTCCAACGTTCCTAACACACACCACCGTCCCTCCAATTTTCCTACCTCACACCACCGTCCCTCCAACGTTCCTAACACACACCACCGTCCCTCCAACGTTCCTAACACACACCACAGTCCCTCCAACGTTCCTAACACACACCACAGACCGTCCAACGTTCCTAACACACACCACCGTCCCTCCAACGTTCCTAACACACACCACAGACCGTCCAAAGTTCCTAACACACACCACCGTCCCGCCAACGTTCCTAACACACACCACCGTCCCTCCAACGTCCTTAACACACACCACAGTCCCTCCAACGTTCCTAACACACATCACCGTCCCTCCAACGTTCCTAACACACACCACAGTCCCTCCAACGTTCCTAACACACACCACCGTCCCTCCAACTTTCCTAACACACACCACCGTCCCTCCAACGTTCCTAACACACACCACCGTCCCTCCAACGTTCCTAACACACACCACCGTCCCTCCAACGTTCCTCACATCCCGTCCCTCCAACGTTCCTCATCCCGTCCCTCCAACGTTCCTCACATCAGTCCCTCCAACGTTCCTCACATCCGTCCCTCCAACGTTCCTCACATCCCGTCCCTCCAAAGTTCCTCACATCCGTCCATCAAACGTTCCTCGCATCCGTCCATCAAACGTTCCTCACATTCCGTCTGTCAAACGTTCCTCACATCCGTCCCTCCAACGTTCCTCACATCCGTCCATCAAACGTTCCTCACATCCCGTCCCTCCAACGTTCCTCACATCCCGTCCCTCCAACGTTCCTCACATCCGTCCCTCCAACGTTCCTCACATCCCGTCCCTCCAACGTTCCTCACATCCCGTCCCTCCAACGTTCCTCACATCCCGTCCCTCCAACGTTCCTCACATCCGTCTTTCCAACGTTCCTCACATCCGTCCCTCCAACGTTCCTCACATCCGTCCCTCCAACGTTTCTCACATCCCGTCCCTCCAACGTTCCTCACATCCGTCCATCAAACGTTCCTCACATCCGTCCATCAAACGTTCCTCACATCCCGTCCCTCCAACGTTCCTCACATCCCGTCCCTCCAACGTTCCTCACATCCGTCCCTCCAACGTTCCTCACATCCCGTCTTTCCAACGTTCCTCACATCCCGTCCCTCCAACGTTCCTCACATCCCGTCCATCAAACGTTCCTCACATCCCGTCCATCAAACGTTCTTCACATCCCGTCCCTCCAACGTTCCTCACATCCCGTCCCTCCAACGTTCCTCACATCCCGTCCCTCCAACGTTCCTCACATCCCGTCCATCAAACGTTCCTCACATCCCGTCCATCAAACGTTCCTCACATCCCGTACATCAAACGTTCCTCACATCCCGTCCATCAAACGTTCCTCACATCCCGTCCAACAAACATTCCTCACATCCGTCCATCAAACGTTCCTCACATCCCGTCCATCAAACGTTCCTCACATCTCGTCCATCAAACGTTCTTCACATCCCGTCCCTCCAACGTTCCTCACATCCCGTCCCTCCAACGTTCCTCACATCCCGTCCCTCCAACGTTCCTCACATCCCGTCCATCAAACGTTCCTCACATCCCGTCCATCAAACGTTCCTCACATCCCGTACATCAAACGTTCCTCACATCCCGTCCATCAAACGTTCCTCACATCCGTCCATCAAACGTTCCTCACATCCCGTCCATCAAACGTTCCTCACATCCCGTCCATCAAACGTTCCTCACATCCCGTCCCTCCAACGTTCCTCACATCCCGTCCATCAAACGTTCCTCACATCCCGTCCATCAAACGTTCCTCACATCACGTCCATCAAACGTTCCTCACATCCCGTCCATCAAACGTTCCTCACATCCGTCCATCAAACGTTCCTCACATCCCGTCCATCAAACGTTCTTCACATCCCGTCCATCAAACGTTCCTCACATCCCGTCCATCAAACGTTCCTCGCATCCGTCCATCAAACGTTCCTCACATCCCGTCCATCAAACGTTCCTCGCATCCGTCCATCAAACGTTCTTCACATCCCGTCCATCAAACGTTCCTCACATCCCGTCCATCAAACGTTCCTCAAATCCGTCCATCAAACGTTCCTCACATCCCGTCCATCAAACGTTCCTCACATCCCGTCCAACAAACATTCCTCACATCCGTCCATCAAACGTTCCTCACATCCTGTCCATCAAACGTTCCTCACATCCCGTCCATCAAACGTTCCTCACATCCCGTCCATCATACGTTCCTCACATCCGTCCATCAAACGTTTCTCACATCCGTCCATCAAACGTTCCTCACATCCCGTCCATCAAACGTTCCTCACATCCCGTCCATCAAACGTTCCTCACATCCCGTCCATCAAACGTTCCTCACATCCGTCCATCAAACGTTCCTCACATCCCGTCCATCAAACGTTCCTCACATCACGTCCATCAAACGTTCCTCACATCCCGTCCATCAAACGTTCCTCACATCCCGTCCATCAAACGTTCCTCACATCCCGTCCATCAAACGTTCCTCACATCCCGTCCATCAAACGTTCCTCACATCCCTCTCCATCAAACGTTCCTCACATCCCGTCCATCAAACGTTCCTCACATCCTGTCCATCAAACGTTCCTCACATCCCGTCCATCAAACGTTTTTCACATCCGTCCATCAAACGTTCCTCACATCCCGTCCATCAAACGTTTTTCACATCCGTCCATCAAACGTTTTTCACATCCGTCCATCAAACGTTCCTCACATCCCTTCCATCAAACGTTCCTCACATCCCTTCCATCAAACGTTCCTCACATCCGTCCATCAAACGTTCCTCACTTCCGTCCATCAAACGTTCCTCACATCCCGTCCATCAAACGTTCCTCACATCCGTCCATCAAACGTTCCTCACATCCCGTCCATCAAACGTTCCTCACATCCGTCCATCAAACGTTCCTCACATCCGTCCATCAAACGTTCCTCACATCCCGTCCATCAAACGTTCCTCACATCCCGTCCATCAAACGTTTTTCACATCCGTCCATCAAACGTTCCTCACATCCCGTCCATCAAACGTTCCTCATATCCCGTCCATCAAACGTTCCTCACATCCGTCCATCAAACGTTCCTCACATCCCGTCCATCAAACGTTCCTTACATCCCGTCCATCAAACGTTCCTCACATCCCGTCCATCAAACGTTCCTCACATCCGTCCATCAAACGTTCCTCACATCCCGTCCATCAAACGTTCCTCACATCCCGTCCATCAAACGTTCCTCACACACAGTCTCAAACATTTTTAACGCATCGTCTCACAAATATCTCTCTGACCCCCTTTGCACAGGATATATACACCGAGAGGGGTATACCTCCCAGTGTATATACATAGCTATTTAAGGGATTAAAGTATTCTTGACTTGTGAATAGGTGACATGCAGTCATCATGACCCTCGTCAAGTTGATAGGATTTAATCCCCATTGGCTATCTTGCTGTGCTCTCCACAGACCGGATGTTCGGAGACCAGTACGGGTCTGAGCTGGAGAATCAGCTAGAGGCGGAGCTAGACGACCTGGAGGCCCACCGAGGCCGGATAATGGAGGCCAACTTCAAGTGGAGGCAGGCGCAGATGATGTTGGAGTACGCCTGTAAACAACTGGCTATTGCAGTCCAGAAGTGGCAGGACCTGCCTGCACTACCCACCATGTAAGTGGCAGGGCCTGCCTGTACTACCCACCATGTAAGTGGCAGGGCCTGCCTGCACTACCCACCATGTAAGTGGCAGGGCCTGCCTGCACTACCCACCATGTAAGTGGCAGGGCCTGCCTGTACTACCCACCATGTAAGTGGCAGGGCCTGCCTGCACTACCCACCATGTAAGTGGCAGGGCCTGCCTGCACTACCCACCATGTAAGTGGCAGGGCCTGCCTGCACTACCCACCATGTAAGTGGCAGGACCTGCCTGCACTACCCACCATGTAAGTGGCAGGACCTGCCTGCACTACCCACCATGTAAGTGGCAGGACCTGCCTGCACTACCCACCATGTAAGTGGCAGGACCTGCCTGCACTACCCACCATGTAAGTGGCAGGACCTGCCTGCACTACCCACCATGTAAGTGGCAGGACCTGCCTGCACTACCCACCATGTAAGTGGCAGGACCTGCCTGCACTACCCACCATGTAAGTGGCAGGACCTGCCTGCACTACCCACCATGTAAGTGGCAGGACCTGCCCTGCACTACCCACCATGTAAGTGGCAGGACCTGCCTGCACTACCCACCATGTAAGTGGCAGGACCTGCCTGCACTACCCACCATGTAAGTGGCAGGACCTGCCTGCACTACCCACCATGTAAGTGGCAGGACCTGCCTGCACTACCCACCATGTAAGTGGCAGGACCTGCCTGCACTACCCACCATGTAAGTGGCAGGACCTGCCTGCACTACCCACCATGTAAGTGGCAGGACCTGCCTGCACTACCCACCATGTAAGTGGCAGGACCTGCCTGCACTACCCACCATGTAAGTGGCAGGACCTGCCTGCACTACCCACCATGTAAGTGGCAGGACCTGCCTTCACTACCCACCATGTAAGTGGCAGGACCTGCCTGCTCTACCCACCATGTATGTGACAGGATCTGCCTGCACTACCCACCATGTAAGTGGCAGGACCTGGCTGCACTACCCACCATGTAAGTGGCAGGACCTGCCTGCACTACCCACCATGTAAGTGGCAGGACCTGCCTGTACTACCCACCATGTAAGTGGCAGGACCTGCCTGCACTATCCATCATGTAAGTGGCAGGACCTGCCTGCACTACCCACCATGTAAGTGGCAGGACCTGCCTGCACTACCCACCATGTAAGTGGTAGGACCTGCCTGCACTACCCATCATGTAAGTGGCAGGACCTGCCTGCACTACCCACCATGTAAGTGGCAGGACCTGCCTGCACTACCCACCATGTAAGTGGCAGGGCCTGCCTGCACTACCCACCATGTAAGTGGCAGGACCTGCCTGCTCTACCCACCATGTATGTGACAGGATCTGCCTGCACTACCCACCATGTAAGTGGCAGGACCTGCCTGCACTACCCATCATGTAAGTGGCAAGGACCTGCCTGCTCTAACCCACCATGTAAGTGGCAGGGCCTGCCTGCTCTACCCACCATGTATGTGACAGGATCTGCCTGCACTACCCACCATGTAAGTGGCAGAACCTGCCTGCACTACCCATCATGTAAGTGGCAGGGCCTGCCTGCTCTACCCACCATGTAAGTGGCAGGTCCTGCCTGCACTACCTACCATGTAAGTGGCAGGACCTGCCTGCTCTACCCACCATGTATGTCACAGAATCTGCCTGCACTACCCACCATGTAAGTGGCAGGACCTGCCTGCACTACCCATCATGTAAGTGGCAGGACCTGCCTGCACTACCCATCATGTAAGTGGCAGGGCCTGCCTGCACTACCCACCATGTAAGTGGCAGGGCCTGCCTGCACTACCCACCATGTAAGTGGCAGGGCCTGCCTGCACTACCCACCATGTAAGTAACAGGATCTGCCTGCTTTACCTTCCATGTAAGTGGCAGGACCTGTCTGCTTTACCTCTCATGTAAGTGGCAGGACCTGTCTGCTTTATCTACCATGTAAGTGGCAGGACCTGTCTGCTTTACCTACCATGTAAGTGGCAGGACCTGTCTGCTTTACCTACCATGTAAATGGCAGGACCTGTCTGCTTTACCTACCATGTAAGTGGCAGGACCTGTCTGCTTTACCTACCATGTAAGTGGCAGGACCTGTCTGCTTTACCTACCATGTAAGTGGCAGGACCTGTCTGTTTTACCTACCATGTAAATGGCAGGACCTGTCTGCTTTACCTACCATGTAAATGGCAGGACCTGTCTGCTTTACCTGCCATGTAAGTGGCAGGACCTGTCTGCTTTACCTACCATGTAAGTGGCAGGACCTGTCTGCTTTACCTACCATGTAAGTGGCAGGACCTGTCTGCTTTACCTACCATGTAAGTGGCAGGACCTGTCTGCTTTACCTACCATGTAAGTGGCAGGACCTGTCTGCTTTACCTACCATGTAAGTGGCAGGACCTGCCTGCTTTACCTACCATGTAAGTGGCAGGACCTGTCTGCTTTACCTACCATGTAAGTGGCAGGACCTGTCTGCTTTACCTACCATGTAAGTGGCAGGACCTGTCTGCTTTACCTACCATGTAAATGGCAGAACCTGTCTGCTTTACCTACCATGTAAGTGGCAGGACCTGTCTGCTTTACCTACCATGTAAGTGGCAGGACCTGTCTGCTTTACCTACCATGTAAGTGGCAGGACCTGTCTGTTTTACCTACCATGTAAATAGCAGGACCTGTCTGCTTTACCTACCATGTAAATTGCAGGACCTGTCTGCTTTACCTACCATGTAAGTGGCAGGACCTGTCTGTTTTACCTACCATGTAAATGGCAGGACCTGTCTGCTTTACCTACCATGTAAATGGCAGGACCTGTCTGCTTTACCTACCATGTAAATGGCAGGACCTGTCTGCTTTACCTACCATGTAAGTGGCAGGACCTGTCTGCTTTACCTACCATGTAAGTGGCAGGACCTGTCTGCTTTACCTGCCATGTAAGTGGCAGGACCTGTCTGCTTTACCTACCATGTAAGTGGCAGGACCTGTCTGCTTTACCTACCATGTAAGTGGCAGGACCTGTCTGCTTTACCTACCATGTAAGTGGCAGGACCTGTC
>NC_069408.1:36044836-36062336 GCF_026875155.1 Cherax quadricarinatus
CGGATGGGTTTATGAAGGATGGGTTAATCATAGAATTTAGAGGGAAAAAAAGGTGGTGGTGCGTTGAGGTTTGTGGAGTCAAAAAAAGTTTTTCTATGGAGGGAAAGAAGGGAATGTTGAAAGTTAGTAGACAAAACTCTTATAGGTGTGAAGCTTGGGTGGTAAATGTTGCAGCGAGGAGCGGTTTGGAGGTAGTGGGATTTTGTCTAAGGGCAATGGGTGGTTAAATTTTTATGCGAAAATTCGGAGTGTGGAAATTAGGAGAAAGGGGTGGAGTTAAATAAAAGCATTAGTCAGAGGGTTTAAAAGGGGGTTTTTGAGGTGGTTTGGTCATTTAGAGAGATTGGGTCAAAATAGAATGACATGGAAAGCATATAAATCTATAGGGGAAGGAAGGAGGGGTAGGGGTCGTCCTCGAAAGGGTTGGAAAGAGGGGGTAAAGGAGGTTTTGTGGGCAAGGGGCTTGGACTTCCAGCAAGCGTGCATGAGCGTGTTAGATAGGAGTGAATGGAGGACGAATGATACTTGGGACCTGACGATCTGTGGAGTGTGAGCAGGGTAATATTTAGTGAAGGGTTTCAGGGAAACCGGTTATTTTCATATAGTCGGACTTGAGTCCTGGAAATGGGAAGTACAATGCCTGCACTTTAAAGGAGGGGTTCGGGATATTGGCAGTTTGGAGGGATATGTTGTGTATCTTTATACGTATATGCTTCTAAACTGTTGTATTCTGAGCACCTCTGCAAAACAGTGATAAGGGTTGTGAGTGTGGTGAACGTGTTGAATGATGATGAAAGTATTTTCTTTTTGGGGATTTTCTTTCTTTTTTGGGTCACCCTGCCTCGGGGGGAGACGGCCCCGACTTGTTGAAATATATATATATATATATATATATATATATATATATATATATATATATATATATATATATATATATATATATATATATATATATAATATATATATATATATATATATATATATAATATATATATATATATTATATATATATATATATATATATATATATATATATATATATATATTATATGTGTATATGCTGATGACACTGTGCTCTTGGGAGATTCTGAAGAGAAGCTGCAGAAATTGGTGGATGAATTTGGTTAGGGTGTGCAAAAGAAGAAAATTAAAGGTAAATACAGGAAAGAGTAAGGTTATGAGGATAACAAAAAGATTAGGTGATGAAAGATTGAATATCAGATTGGAGGGAGAGAGTGTTATGGAGGAGGTGAACGTATTCAGATATTTGGGAGTGGACGTGTCAGCGGATGGGTCTATGAAAGATGAGGTGAATCATAGAATTGATGAGGGAAAAAGAGTGAGTGGTGCACTTAGGAGTCTGTGGAGACAAAGAACTTTGTCCTTGGAGGCAAAGAGGGGAATGTATGAGAGTATAGTTTTACCAACGCTCTTATATGGGTGTGAAGCGTGGGTGATGAATGTTGCAGCGAGGAGAAGGCTGGAGGCAGTGGAGATGTCATGTCTGAGGGCAATGTGTGGTGTGAATATAATGCAGAGAATTCGTAGTTTGGAAGTTAGGAGGAGGTGCGGGATTACCAAAACTGTTGTCCAGAGGGCTGAGGAAGGGTTGTTGAGGTGGTTCGGACATGTGGAGAGAATGGAGCGAAACAGAATGACTTCAAGAGTGTATCAGTCTGTAGTGGAAGGAAGGCGGGGTAGGGGTCGGCCTAGGAAGGGTTGGAGGGAGGGGGTAAAGGAGGTTTTGTGTGCGAGGGGCTTGGACTTCCAGCAGGCATGTGTGAGCGTGTTTGATAGGAGTGAATGGAGACAAATGGTTTTTAATACTTGACGTGCTGTTGGAGTGTGAGCAAAGTAACATTTATGAAGGGATTCAGGGAAACCGGCAGGCCGGACTTGAGTCCTGGAGATGGGAAGTACAGTGCCTGCACTCTGAAGGAGGGGTGTAATGTTGCAGTTTAAAGACTGTAGTGTTAAAGCACCCTTCTGGCAAGACAGTGATGGAGTGAATGATGGTGAAAGTTTTTCTTTTTCGGGCCACCCTGCCTTGGTGGGAGTCGGCCAGTGTGATAATAAAAAAAAATAATAAATATGTATATGCATATATTTATATATATACATGTGTACAAATATACAGAGTAAAATACGCTAATCCAATCCACAATGCCTAAAATTATATTTCCGTAATACATTAGGTGGTGCAGAAATAGATAGAATGATAAACGAACGTTCCAAGATATGAACGAGGTGACTGTGACCGCTCATGTCAACCATCTCGTCCACCACACTTGGTAAATTATATGTTGAAATGACAAGTGGAATAACGGCGTTACACACTAATAATAAACTTAATTATAGGAAAATTTCCATTGGTAATGAGATCGAGCGTTTAATGTTAGGCAGATTACAACAGTAAGTTACTGTTTGTAATGTTAGGCAGATTACAACAGTAAGTTACTGTTTGTAATGTTAGGCAGATTACAACAGTAAGTTACTGTTTGTAATGTTAGGCAGATTACAACAGTAAGTTACTGTTTGTATTGTTAGGCAGTTACCAACAGTAAGTTACTGTTTGTAATGTTAGGCAGATTACAACAGTAAGATACTGTTGTATATGTTAGGCAGATTACAACACTGTTAAGAATGTTTGTAATGTTCGGCAGATTTCCAAACAGTAGGTTACTGTTATAATGTTAGGCAGATTACAACAGTAAGTTTACTGCTTTGTAATGTTGGGCAGATTACAACAGTAAGTTACTGTTTGTAATGTTAGGCAGATTACAACAGTAAGTTACTGTTTGTAATGTTTAGGCAGATACAACAGTAAGTTACTGTTTTGTATGTTAGGCTGATACATCAGTAAGTTACTGTTTGTAAGACCAGCAGATTACAACAGTAAGTTACTGTTTGTAATGTTAGGCAGATTACAACAGTAAGTTAGTGTTTGTAATGTTAGGCAGATTAAAACAGTAAGTTACTGTTTGTAATATTAGGCAGATTACAACAGTAAGTTACTGTTTGTAATGTTAGGCAGATTACAACAGTACGTTACTGTTTGTAATGTTAGGCAGACTACAACAGTACGTTACTGTTTGTAAGACCAGCAGATTACAACAGTACGTTACTGTTTGTAAGAACAGCAGATTAAAACAGTACGTTACTGTTTGTAAGACCAGCAGATTACAACAGTACGTTACTGTTTGTAAGAACAGCAGATTAACAACAGTAGTTACTGTTTGTAAGACCAGCAGATTAAAACAGTACGTTACTGTTTGTAAGACCAGCAGATTAAAACAGTACGTTACTGTTTGTAAAAACAGCAGATTAAAACAGTAAGTTACTGTTTGTAAGACCAGCAGATTAAAACAGTACATTACTGTTTGTAAGAACAGCAGATTAAAACAGTACGTTACTGTTTGTAAGACCGGCAGATTAAAACAGTACGTTACTTTTGTAAGACCAGCAGATTAAAACAGTAAGTTACTGTTTGTAAGACAGCAGATTAAAAACAGTACGTTACTTTTGTAGGACCTGCAGATTAAAACAGTATGTTACTGATTTGTAAGGACCAGCAGATTAAACAGTTCGTTATGTTTGCTAGACCTCAGCAGATTAAAACAGTACGTTACTTTTGTAAGACCAGCAGATTAAAACAGTAAGTTACTGTTTGTAAGACCAGCAGATTAAAACAGTACGTTACTGTTTGTAAGACCAGCAGATTAAAACAGTACGTTACTGTTTGTAAGACCAGCAGATTAACACCAGTAAGTTCTGTTTGTTAAGACCACAGATTAAAACAGTACGTTACTGTTTGGAAGACAGCAGTTAAAAACTGTACGTTATGTTTGTAAGACCAGCAGATTAAAACAGTAAGTTACTGTTTGTAAGAACAGCAGATTAAAACAGTACGTTACTGTTTGTAAGACCAGCAGATTAAAACAGTACATTACTGTTTGTAAGACCAGCAGATTAAAACAGTACGTTACTGTTTGTAAGAACAGCAGATTAAAACAGTACATTACTGTTTGTAGAACAGGCAGATTAAAACACGTAAGTTAACTGTTTGTAAGACAGCAGATTACAAAAGTAAGTTACTGTTGTAAGACCAGCAGATTACAACAGTAAGTTACTGTTTGTAAGACCAGCAGATTAAAACAGTAAGTTACTGTTTGTAAGACCAGCAGATTACAACAGCAAGTTACTGTTTGTAAGACCAGCAGATTAAAACAGTAAGTTACTATTTGTAATACCAGCAGATTACAACAGTAAGTTACTGTTTGTAAAACCAGCAGATTAAAACAGTAAGTTACTGTTTGTAAGACCAGCTGATTAAAAACAGCTTACTTACTGTTTGTAAGACCAGCAGATTAAAACAGTACATTACTGTTTGTAAGACCAGCAGATTAAAACAGTACGTTACTGTTTGTAAGACCAGCAGATTACAACAGTAAGTTACTATTTGTTAATACTGCAGATTACAACAGTCAAGTTACTATTTGTAATACTGCAGATACAACAGTAAGTTACTGTTTGTAAAACCAGCAGATTAAAACAGTAAGTTACTGTTTGTAAGACCAGCAGATTAAAACAGTACATTACTGTTTGTAAGACAGCAGATTAAAACAGTCATTACTGTTTGTAAGACAGCGATTAAAACAGTACTTACTGTTTGTAAGACCAGCAGATTAATCAGTACATTCTGTTTGTAAGACCAGCAGATTTAAAACAGTAATTACTGATTTGTAAGACCGGCAGATTTAAAACAGTAAGTTACTGTTTGTAAGCCCGCAGATTAAAACAGGACATTATCTGTTTGTAAGACCGGAGATTAAAACAGTAAGTTACTGTTGTAAGACCAGCAGATTAAACTGTACATTTACTGTTTGTAAGTCCAGCAGATTAAAACAGTACATTACTGTTTGTAAGACCGGCAGATTAAAACAGTACATTACTGTTTGTAAGACCAGCAGATTAAAACAGTACGTTACTGTTTGTAAGACCGGCAGATTAAAACAGTACATTACTGTTTGTAAGACCAGCAGATTAAAACAGTACGTTACTGTTTGTAAGACATGCCAGATTATAAAACAGTACATTACTGTTTGTAAGACCAGCAGATTAAAACAGTACGTTACTGTTTGTAAGACCGGCAGATTAAAACAGTACATTACTGTTTGTAAGACCAGCAGATTAAAAACTGTACTTTAATGTTTGTAAGACCAGCAGATTAAAACTGTCCGTTACTGTTTCTAAGGACCAGCAGTTAAAACAGGTACATTACTGTTTGTAAGACCAGCAGATTAAAACAAGTAGCGTTTACTGTTTGTCAAGACGGAGATTAAAACAGTACATTACTGTTTGTAAGACCAGCAGATTAAAACAGTACATTACTGTTTGTAAGACCAGCAGATTAAAACAGTACGTTACTGTTTGTAAGACCAGCAGATTAAAACAGTACATTACTGTTTGTAAGACCAGCAGATTAAAACAGTACATTACTGTTTGTAAGACCAGCAGATTAAAACAGTACGTTACTGTTTGTAAGACCTGCAGATTAAAACAGTACGTTACTGTTTGTAAGACCAGCAGATTAAAACAGTACGTTACTGTTTGTAAGACCAGCAGAATAAAACAGTACATTACTGTTTGTTAAGGACCAGCAGATTAAAACAGTCGTTACTGTTTGTAGGACCCAGCAGATTAAAACAATATCCAGACAGGCAGGTGCTGGTCTGAACCACCGTGAAGGTGACAACTTTGTTTGCTGCTGTGTGTACACCAGTCTGAGGAGATCTTGGGTATACAGAGATCCCCTCCCCCCCCCCCTATATTCTTATGAGATTTCCTTGCCCAGTGATCTTTGTTTATCTGGCTTTGCATCATGTGGTCTTTGAGTATCAGGTCTTCGTTTATCTGGTCCTGGTCTTAAACCAGGAAGAAAGAGAGAGAGAGAGAGAGAGAGAGAGATAGTGGCACTTTCACCCTTCTCTATATAGTCCGGCATTAATAGTTAAGTAAGGTCACCGTACCCGCAGCTTCTCTTGTCTCTCCTCTCACGTACAACGCTGGTGACCTCCCGTACAACACTGATGACCTCCGGTACAACACTGGTGACCTCCCGTACAACACTGGTGACCTCCCGTACAACACTGATGACCTCCCGTACAACACTGTGACCTCCCGTACAACACTGGTGACCTCCCGTACAACACTGGTGACTTCCTGTACAAAATAGTGACCTCCGTAAACACTGGTGACCTCCCGTACAACACTGGGGACTCCCGTACAACACTGATGACCTCCCGTACAACACTGGTGACCTCCCGTACAACACTGGTGACCTCCCGTACAACACTGGTGACACTCTTAATGTGTATTTAAACCAAAGTTGAGGTGACTTTAAAGACCGACAGTAGACGTGACTCAAAAGTCCCACAGCAGAGATGAGAGGTGACTCTAAGGACCCACAGCAGAGATGAGAGGTGCCTCTAAGGGACCCACGGCAGAGATGAGAGGTGACTCTAAGGACCCACAGCAGAGATGAGAGGTGACTCTAAGGACCCACAGCAGAGATGAGAGGTGACTCTAAGGACCCACAGCAGAGATGAGAGGGGAGTCTAGGTCCCACAGCAGAGATGTGAGGTGGGATCTAAAGGACCCTCAGCAGAGATGAGAGGTGACTCTAAGGACCCACAGCAGAGATGAGAGGTGACTCTAAGGACCCACAGCAGAGATGACAGGTGACTCTAAGGACCCACAGTAGAGATGAGAGGTGACTCTAGGACCACCGTAGAGATGAGAGGTGACTCTAAGGACCCACAGTAGAGATGAGAGGTGACTCTAAGGACCCACAGTAGAGATGAGAGGTGACTCTAAGAACCCACAGTAGAAATGAGGGGACGCTAAGGACCCACAGTGAGATGAGGAGGGGACTCTAAGGACCCCCACAGTAGGATGAGAGGTGACTCTAAGGACCCACAGTAGAGATGAGAGGGACTCTAGGACCACAGTAGAGATGAGAGGTGACTCTAAGGACCACAGTAGAGATGAGAGGTGACTTAAGGACCCAGAGTAGAGATGAGAGGTGATCTAAGGACCCACTGTAGAGATGAGAAGGTGACGCTAAGGACCCACAGTAGAGATGAGAGGTGACTCGAAGGCCCACAGCAGGAGATGAGAGGTGACTCTATATGGGCCCACAGTAGAGATGAGAGGTGACTCTAAGGACCCACTAGAATGAGAGGTGACTCTAAGGGACCCACAGCAGAGATGATTGAGGTGACTAAGGACCCACAGCAGGATGAGAGGTGACTCTAAGGACCCCACATTAGAGATGAGAGGTGACTCTAAGGACCACAGTAGAGACGAGGGTAGGTGACTTAAATGACCACAGTAGAAGATGGGAGGTGACTCTAAGGACCACTGTAGCGGGGATTTTAGGGGGGGTGGGGGGAGAGGTGACTCTAAGGACCCACAGTAGAGATGAGAGGTGACTCTAAGGACCCACAGTAGAGATGAGAGGTGACTCTAAGCACCCACAGTAGAGATGAGAGGTGACTCTAAGGACCCACAGTAGAGATGAGAGGTGACTCTAAGGACCCACAGTAGAGATGAGAGGTGACTCTAAGGACCCACAGTAGAGATGAGAGGTGACTCTAAGGACCCACAGTAGAGATGAGAGGTGACTCTAAGGACCCACAGTAGAGATGAGAGGTGACTCTAAGGACCCACAGTAGAGATGAGAGGTGACTCTAAGGACCCACAGTAGAGATGAGAGGTGACTCTAAGGACCCACAGTAGAGATGAGAGGTGACTCTAAATACCCACAGTAGAGATGAGAGGTGACTCTAAGCACCCACAGTAGAGATGAGAGGTGACTCTAAGGACCCACAGTAGAGTGAGAGGTGACTCTAAGGTACCCACAGTTAGAGATGAGAAGGGTGACTCTAAGGGACCCACAGTAGAGGATGAGAGGTGACTCGAAGACCCACAGTAGAGATGAGAGGTGACTCTAAGGACCCACAGTAGAGATGAGAGGTGACTCTAAGCACCCACAGTAGAGATGAGAGGTGACTCTAAGGACCCACAGTAGAGATGAGAGGTGACTCTAAGGACCCACAGTAGAGATGAGAGGTGACTCTAAGGACCACAGTAGAGTTGTGAGGTGACTCTAAGACCACAGTAGAGATGAGAGGTGGACTCTAAGGAACCACAGTAGAGATGAGAGGTGACTCTAAGCCCACAGTAGAGATGAGAGGTGACCTAAGGACCACAGTCGAGATGCGAGGTGACTCTAAGGACCCACAGTAGAGATGAGAGGTGACTCTAAGTACCCACAGCCAGAGATGAGAGGTGACTGCTAAGGACCCATCATGTAGAGATGAGTGGTGACTCTCTAAGGACCCACAGCAGAGATGAGAGGTGACTCTAAGGACCCACAGCAGAGATGAGAGGTGACTCTAAGGACCCACAGTAGAGATGAGAGGTGACTCTAAGGGACCCACAGTAGAGACGGAGAGGGTGCCTCTTGGACACAGTAGAGATGAGAGGTGACTTCTAAGGGACCCACAGTAGAGATGAGAGGTGGACTCTAAGGACCCAAGTAGAGAAGAGAGGTGGACTCTAGGACCCACAGTAGAGATGAGAGGTGACTCTAAGGACCCACAGTAGAGATGTGAGTGGACTCTAAGCACCCCAGTAGAGATTGAGAAGGTGGATCTAAGGACCCACAGTAGAGATGAGAGGTGACTCTAAGGGACCCACAGTAGAGAGAGAGGTGACTTAAGGACCACAGGTAGAGATGAGACGGTGACTCTAAGGACCACAGTAGGAGATGAGAGGTGACTCTAAGGACCCCACAGTAGAGATGAGAGGTGACTCTAAGGCCCCAGTAGAGATGAGAGGTGACTCTAAGGACCCACAGTTAGTGATGAGAGGTGACTTAAGGACACACAGTTAGAGATGACGAGGTGACTCTAAGGAACACAGTAGAGATGAGAGGTGACTCTAAGCACCCACAGTAGAGATGAGAAGGAGACTCTATGGACCACAGTAGAGATGAGAGTGACTCTAAGGACCCTCAGTAGAGATGAGAGGTGACTCTAAGGACCCCAGTAGGGAGATTGAGAGGTGAACTCTAAGGACCACAGTAGAGAGGAGGTGACTCTAAGGACCCACAGTAGAGATGAGAGGTGACTCTAAGCACCCACAGTAGAGATGAGAGGTGACTCTAAGGACCCACAGTAGAGATTGAGAGGGGACTCTAAGGACCCACGTAGAGATGAGACGGGACTCTAAGGACCCACAGTAGAGATGAGAGGTGACTCTAAGGACCCACAGTAGAGATGAGAGGTGACTCTAAGGACCCACAGTAGAGATGAGAGGTGACTCTAAGGACCCACAGTAGAGATGAGGGTGACTCTAAGGGACCCACAGTAGAGATGAGAGTGACTCCTAAGGACCCACAGTAGAGATGAGAGGGCTAGTGACTCTAAGGACCCACAGTAGTGATGAGAGTGACTCTAAGCAACCCAAAGTAGAGATGAGAGGTGGACTTAAGGACCCACAGTAGAGGTGAGAAGGTGACTCTAAGGACCACAGTAGAGATGAGAGGTGACTTAAGGACCCACAGTAGAGATGGAGGTGACTCTAAGGACCCACAGTAGAGATGAGAGGCGTGATTTAGGACCCACAGTAGAGATGAGAGGTGACTCTAAGCACCCACAGTAGAGATGAGAGTGACTCTACGAGACCCACAGTAGAGATGAGATGTGACGCTAAGGACCCACGGTAGAGATGAGAGGTGTTTTTAACTCTAAGGACCCAGTTGTGATGTGAGGTGACTCTAAGGACCACTGTAGAGATGAGAGGTGACTCTATGGTCCCACCGTAGAGATGCAGAGGTGAATCTAAGGAACCACAGTAGAGATGAGAGGTATGACTCTAAGGACCCACAGTAGAGATTGAGAGGTGACTTAAGGACCCACAGTAGAGATGAGAGGTGACATCTAAGGACCCACAGAATAGAGATGAGAGGTGACTCTACGGACCCACTGTAGAGATGAGTGGTGAACTCTAAAGGTACCCACAGTAGAGATGACAGGTGACTCTAAGACCCACAGTTAGAGATGAGAGGTGACTCTAAGGACCACAGTTAGAGATGAGAGGTGGACTCTAAGGACCCACAGTAGAGATGAGAGGGGTGGGGGGGGGGGGGGGGGGGGGCGGGGGGGGGGGGGGGGAGGGGGGGGGGGGGGGGTGGGGGGGGCGGGGGGGGGGGGGGGGGGTGGTGACTCTAAGGACCCACAGTAGGATGAGAGGTGACTCTAATGACCCACAGCAGAGATGAGAGGTGACTCTAAGGACCCACAGTAGAGATGAGAGGTGACTCTAAGGACCCACAGTAGAGATGAGAGGTGACTCTAAGGACCCACAGTAGAGATGAGAGGTGACTCTAAGGACCCCAGTAGAGATGACGAGGTGACCTAAGGACCCACAGTGAGATGAGAGGTGACTCTAAGGACCCACAGGTAGAGATGAGAGGTGACTCTATAGAACCCACAGTTAGATGATGAGAGTGACTCGAAGGACCCACAGTAGGATGAGACTGAAAGACCACAGCTATTGAGTTGACAGTGGAATATAATAATAATACTAATAATATATAATAATATATAATAATAATAATAATAATAATAATAATAATAATAATAATAATATTAATAATAATAATAAATAATAATTTCAGCATGGAGCTTACTACTACAGATAAAAAAACCATTTCGTAAGCAGAGGACTACCGAAAAGATGGCAGTAGTGTGTAACTGATGCTCGACCTAATTACCTCTGACAATCTGATCTGTGTAAATGGTGTCTCATGTTGCGGTTTTTTATATTCTGAGCCACTAGCTTCCTCGCTAGTGTTAATATTACGTTCACAGTTGTAATTCTGCTGTGGCACGCACGATGACGGGATGTGTGTGTGTGTATGTGTGTGTGTGTGATGTGTGTGTGTGTGTGTGTGTGTGTGTGTGTGTGTGTGTGTGTGTGTGCATGTGTGTGTGTTTGTGTGTGTTGTGTGGGTGTATGTGTGTGTGTGTGTGTGTGTGTGTGTGTGTGTGTGTGTGTGTGTGTGTGTGTGTGTGTGTGTGTGTGCATGTGTGTGTGTGTGTGTGTTGGGTGTGTGTATGGTGTGTGTGTGTGTGTGTGTGGTGTGTGTGTGTGTGTGTGTTGTGTGGCATGTGTCGAGTATGTGTGTGTGTAGTGTGTGTGTATGTGTGTGTATGTGTGTATGTGTGGTGTGTGGGTATGGTGTGTTGTGTGTGATGTGTGTGTGTGTGTGCATGTGTGTGTGTATGTGTGTGTGTATGTGTGTATTTGTGTGTGTGTGTCGGGTGTGCAGCGTGTGTGTGTTGTGTGTATGTGTTTACTTAATTTTAGTAAGGCATTTGATAGAGTTCCGCACCAAAGACTGTTGAAGAAAGTAGCAGCTCATGGCATTGGGGGAAGGGTGCTCTCGTGGATCGAATCATGGCTCACAGACAGAAAGCAGAGAGTGTCCATAAATGGGGTTAAATCCGAGTGGGGATCAGTCTTGGGCCCGTTGTTGTTTATAATATATATCAATGATCTTGATGAAGGAATTACAAGTGATATGAGCAAATTCGCCGATGACACGAAGATAGGTAGGATAATTGATTCAAACGTAGATGTTAGGGATCTTCAGGAGGATTTAGACAAACTCTACTCTTGGTCAGAAAAGTGGCAGATGCAGTACAATGTAGATAAATGCAAGGTTCTGAAGCTCGGGAGTGTCCATAACCCTAGCACTTATAAGTTAAATAATGTAGAACTTAGCCATACAGATTGCGAAAAGGACTTGGGGGTTATGGTTAACAGCAACCTTAAACCAAGACAGCAATGCCTAAGCGTACGTAATAAGGCAAATAGATTACTGGGATTTATATCAAGAAGTGTAAGCAACAGAAGTCCAGAGGTCATACTGCAGCTTTATACATCATTAGTAAGGCCTCACCTAGATTATGCAGCTCAATTCTGGTCTCCATATTACAGAATGGACATAAATTCGTTAGAAAACATTCAGCATAGGATGACTAAATTAATACATAGCATTAGAAATCTTCCTTATGAAGAAAGATTGAAGACTCTTAAGTTACATTCACTTGTTAGACGAAGAATGAGGGAAGACCTGATCGAAGTGTATAAGTGGAAGATAGGTATTAATAAAGGGGATATTAACAAGGTCTTGAGGATATCTCTCCAAGAGAGAACCCGCAGTAATGGATTTAAATTAGATAAGTTTAGATTTAGAAAGGACATAGGAAAGTATTGGTTTGGAAATAGGGTAGTTGATGAGTGGAACAGTCTACCTAGTTGGGTTATTGAGGCTAGGACTTTGGGTAGTTTCAAATTTAGGTTGGATAAGTACATGAGTGGGAGGGGTTGGATTTGAGAGGGACTTGCACATCTGAGCTTGTTGGTATATCTCTTGTTGCTGTACCCCACTGTTTTGTCTTCTCAGTGTCCCTTCAACCTCCACTGTAAAGACTTCCTGAAATCTCATGTTAAGCTCCTCACATACTTCTTGGTCGTTTCTTTTGAGCTCCCCACCTTCTTTCCTTAGCCTGATTACCTGGTCTGTGACTGTTGTCTTCCTCCTGATGTGGCTGTAGAGTAGTTTCGGGTCATACTTGACTTTCGATGCTATGTCATTTTCATACTGCCGCTGCACCTCCCTCCTTATCTGTGCATACTCGTTTCTGGCTCGTCGACTAATCTCTTTATTTTCCTAAGTCCTTTGCCTTCTGTACTTTTTCCATTCTCTAGAGCGCTTAGTTTTTGCCTCCCTACACCTTCAGGTAAACCAAGGGCTCGTTCTGTCCTTCCCATTATTTCTGTTACCCTTGGGAACAAACGCTTTCTCCTGCAGGATCCGGTTTCAAGCTGACTCTGCCTTGAAAATCACTTTGACTGGACGCTTTTTTCCTCTCACAAACCACTCAATTCTCCTAAAATTTGTCAGCTGGGTCATGTCGTCCTCTCCTATTGCTTTCCTGATGCTTTCAATCGTTTTTTTCTCCTGTTTCCTTGCCTCATAAGTTTCTCCATCTACTTCTTGGAGCCTATAGTCAAAAACGGCCCTCTCCCTTTCATCCTCCCACTGTGCTTCCCTGAGCATCCTCTGATACGAATTGGTTCCTGCCATTGACGCATTGCTTCCTACTGTCTCTTCTCTATCCGGTGCCCCTTTGCTTATCTGTTCCTGAGCATGGCAGTTGTCTGTTAGAGCCTCTGTGTATAGCTTAGCTCCTTCATTGTCTTTAGTCCCCTCATTAGTTCCTGCTGTTCTCCCTGCCTTTTCCCGGGCTCCCCTTCGGTCCGATAGAGTCATCGCATACAGTATATCTCCTTTGTTCCCTCATAGTTCTTGGTGTCATGGCTGTACTGTCGACACTCTGGTTCTTTAGGCTGTTTCAGACTTTTTAGTTCTTCTACTAAGCCCTGTATCTTAGCTTCAGCTGCTGTGATTTGTAATTCCCATTTCCTGCTCTCCTCAGCTATTTTCTCTTCCATTTTCTTGTCGAGCTCTTCCAGCCTCCTCCCCCACTTCTCTCTTCGCGTGAGCTCTGCCTCCCAGTCTTCTCTCCCAGGTCCACCCGTCGCTTCATCCACCATTCCTCTGGTTCTCCGTCTGGTTTTTTGGTATCCCATGTTTCTTTTCCACTGAAGGAAGAGCTTATGCCAAGAGTGCTGTGTTGAGGGGGTGTTTGTTGTGGGGGGAGGGGGTGTTTATTGTGGGGAAAGGGGGGAGGAGGCAGGGAGGGGGGAAAAGGATAGTGAGCTGGAGGGAGGACAGCAGCAGAGGGAAGAGAGATGGGGGAAGACTAAGGGGGACAGGGGAAGAGCAATGTGGGCTAAGGAAGCAGGAGTAAGAGATGAGAAGGAAGATGAAGAGGGAGAGAAAGTGGGATAAAGAAAGAGAGATAGAGAGTGTGAATGAGTTAGAGAGAGAGAGGAAGGGAGTGTTAGAGTGTGTGGAGCGTGTGAGTTGGGTAGGGTCAGCCTGTAGTGTGCTTGCATGCGTAGGAGGCGGGGGGAGAGGGAGGAGGAGAAGGAAGGGGACGTGAGGGGGATGGGAGATGGAGGAGGTATAGGAAAAGGAGAAGCAGGAGGAAGGAGGGATAGTGGAAAGGGAGAGAGGGAGAGAGAGAAAGAGATAGAGATAAAAGGAGAGAGGAGAGAGTGAGAATGAAGAGGTGACGGGGAGGAGGTATAGGAAGAGGTGTGTGTGTGTGTGTGTGTGTGTGTGTGTGTGTGTGTGTGTGTGTGTGTGTGTGTGTGTGTGTGTGTGTGTGTGTGTGTGTGTGTGTGTGTGCGTGTGTGTTGTCTCACAAACAGCAATATTTCTGAGTGAGCTTAAATTTTTAGCAAGATGTAAAAACTAAGAGAAATTAAATTGGAAACTATTGACGCAGTCTCTGACGAAAGCAACCCATCCTCTTCGAGACGTGCCTCATTACGTCCTTGTGACGTGTCTGTACCCTGTTGCGTGACGTCCGTGTCTGCACCCAGTTGTGTGACATCCGTGTCTGTAACCCTGTTGTGTGACCCCCCCTGTGACACGTCTGATCCTCCATGTGTGTGTGTGTTCCAACAGAGACCTGGAGATCAGATACAGCGTTGCAGCGGAAACGAGGAACAACCTGGTAGCTGCCAGCCAGAACATCCAGGGGGCTCAGAGGTACCTGGACAACGTTAACTTCCCTTACTGCGCCCCCAGCGAGGTAGACACGCTCAACAAGGTAAATGTTCTCTCTCTCTCTCTCTCTCTCTCTCTCTTCTCACACACACACACACACACACACACACACACACACACACACACACACACACACACACACACACACACACACACACACACACACACACACACACACACACACACACAAAACATTCCCCTTAACATCACTGCTAGAAAGGACCAGATGCGTCACTCAGAAATATTACTGAAACCTTGTGAAGTTTTAAAAGTAGGTTGGATAAATACATGAGTGGGTGTGAGTGGGTGTGAGTTGGACCTGACTAGCTTGTTCTGCTAGGTCTGGTGCCGTGCTCCTTGCTTAAGCGGAAGTAACCTGACTAGGTGGTCATTGTTCTAAGCCGGGGGTGGCATGGGCTTGCTTCGCATGGGTCAGTAGACCTGTTGCAGTGTTCCTTATGTTCTTATGTTCTTATAATCAGGGCGTACAATATACTCATGCAATAAAGCAAAGTGTGTTGTAGCAGGCTGTTGGTGGAGCCTCCGACGTTTCACACACTGTAGCAGGAAGACAGAGTTAACAAGATAGAGTAAACAAGGAGACAGAGTAAACAAGGAGACAGAATAAACAAGGAGACAGAATAAACAAGGAGACAGAGTAAACAAGGAGACAGTAAACAAGGAGACAGAGTAAACAAGGAGGAAGGGTAAACAAGGAGACAGAGTAAACAAGGAGGAAGGGTAAACAAGGAGACAGAGTAAACAAGGAGACAGAATAAACAAGGTGGAAGGGTAAACAAGGAGACAGAGTAAACAAGGAGACAGAGTAAACAAGGAGACAGAGTAAACGAGGAAGGGTAAACAAGGAACAGAGTAAAACAAGGAGGAAGGGTAAACAAGGAGACAGAAAAAAAAAGGAACAGAATAAACAAGGAGACAGAGTAAACAAGGAGACAGAGTAAAAAAGGAGGAATGGTAAACAAGGAGACAGATTAAACAAGGGGAAGGGTAAACAAGGAGCAAAGTAAACAAGGAGGCAGAGTAAACAAGAGACAGTAAACAAGGAGACAGAGTAAACAGGGGGGAAGGGTAAAAAAGGAGACAGAGTAAACAAGGAGACAGGTTTAAAAAAGGGGACGAGTAAAAAGGGGAAGGGTAAAAAAGAGACAGAGTAAACAAGGGGACAGAGTAAACAAGGGGACAGAGTAAACAAAGGGGAAAAGTAAACAAGGAGACAGAGTAAAAAAGGAGAAGAGTAAACAAGGGGACAGAGTAAACAAGGGGGAAAGGTAAAAAAGGAGACAGAGTAAAAAAGGAGACAGAGTAAAAAGGGGACAAGTAAAAAAAGGAGACAGAGTAAAAAGGAGGAAAGGTAAACAAGGGGAAAGTAAACAAGGAGGGGAAAAGGGAAAAAAAAAGGAGAAAAGTAAAAAAAGGAGGAAAGGTAAACAAGGAGAAGAGAAACAAGGAGAAGATAAAACAAGGAGGAAAGGTAAACAAGAAGACGAGTAAAAAAGGAAACAAGTAAACAAGGAGGGGAAAAGGGAACAAGGGGAAAGAGCAAACAAAGGGGAAAAGAGTAAACAAGGAGGAAAGGTAAAAAAGGAGACAGAGTAAACAAGGAACAAATAAACAAAGGAGACAAAAAACAAGGAGGAAAGGAAACAAAGGGGACAGGGTAAACAAAGGGGACAGGAAAAAAGGGGGAAAAGAGTAAACAAGGGGAAAAGGTAAACAAGGAGGAAAGGTAAACAAAAGGGGCAAAAACAAGGAGACCCGGGTAAACAAGGAGGAAAGGTAAACAAGGGGCAGGTAAACAAGGAGACAGAGTAAACAAGGAAAGAGTAAAAAAGGAGACAAGTAAACAAGGAGCAGAGTAAAAAAGGAGACAGAGTAAAAAAGGAGCAGAGTAAAAAAGGGGGAAAGGGGAAACAAGGAGACAGGTAAAAAAGGAGGGAAAGGGGAAACAAGGGGCAGAGAAACAAGGAACAGATAAAAAAAGGAGAAGAGAAACAAGGGGAAGGGTAAACAAGGAGACAGAGTAAACAAGGAGACAGAGTAAACAAGGAACGAAAAACAAGGAGACGAGTAAACAAGGGGACAGGTAAAAAAAGGAGGAAAGGTAAAAAAGGAGACGAGTAAAAAAGGGGGAAGAGTAAACAAGGAGACAAAAGAAAAAAGGAGGAAAGGTAAAAAAGGAGACAGGTAAAAAGGAGACGGGGGTAAAAAGGAACAGAGTAAACAAGGGGAAAGAGTAAAAAAAGGGGACAGAGTAAACAAGGAGACAGAGTAAACAGGGGGAAGGGTAAACAAGGAGACAGAGTAAAAAAAAGGAGGAAGGGGGAAACAAGGAGACAAGTAAAAAGGAACAATAAACAAGGAGACAGGTAAAAAAGGAGGAAGGGTAAAAAGGAGACAAGTAAACAAGGAGGGAAAGGGGAAACAAAGGGAAAAGTAAACAAGGGACAGGGGTAAAAAGGAGAAGAGTAAACAAGGAGACAGAGTAAACAAAACAAGTGAACAAGGAGGAAGGATAAACAAGGAGACAAGGGAAACAAAGACAGAGTAAACAAAGGGGACAGAATAAACAAGGGGAAAAGAGTAAACAAGGGGGCAAAAATAAACAAGGGACAGAGTAAACAAGGAGGAAAAGGGAAAAAGGAGACAGAGTAAACAAAGGGGACAGAGTAAACAAGGAGACGAGTAAACAAGAGGAAAGGT
>NC_069408.1:36072336-36234836 GCF_026875155.1 Cherax quadricarinatus
ACAATTAAAAATGGCACTAAAAAATGGTAAAAAAATACCTGCCTCGTCGTGATCACAGAGATAAACTAACGGCGGGTTAATGTGAGGGTGTTTCCCAGAAGGATATTCCATATTGATGATGAATAGAAGAGAATGGGTCAGGTGCAGACGCGTTTCGGATCTAAAACTTGTTGACTTGTCAGGAAAGATGTCAGTTACAGTTACAAGCTTTGTTAGTTCTGGGTATATAAGGGGGTCAGTCACTACCGGAGGTCGGAAAGGTATTGTTGCCGGATAAACAATGTTAACAGATTTGCAGAGCAGCAACCAGAACAAAGGCTTTAAACGTAATGAAGTGCAATATTTCAGCATGGAGATATAGCTGGAAGAAAGGCAGCGCAGTGAGGATACTAGAGACGTAGAGAAGAAGCTTCTTAAATCTGTAATGTAGAACTTCTTAAAGCAACGAGAGTAAGAGGCTGTTAGGAGAGCTGGATGGCCTGATCTTATCTTTACCTCCAGTAAAAAATGGCATTAGGAAAGAAGTAATTACCCTTGAGCAAAGCTATCTCACTCTTGTTGGACTTCTGACTACTATATGGAAGCTAAGTAAGGGAGAAATTGTAAATGGATGAAACTGATATGGGGGTTTATAGGATGATGATGGAGTGGGATTTTCTGCTAAAGCACAAAGGGGTTGAGAAATGAGGAACAGGCCGTCAGGTAATGACGAGATTTTCATCTAGAAAGTACTGAGAAATGACACACAAGTTTATATCAAACCTTTGGGTTAATAGAACAGCAGGCAGACCACTGAAAGAACTCAAGGCTTGATCGTAAGGTAGAGACAAAAAACAGAAACACGAACAATTAAACAGGGGAAAAAGATCATATCTGATGTCAGAGAACGGGGCCAAGGTATCGAAAATAATCTTAATTGACTCTTTTCGGGTGAGGAGAGGAGGCTGAAGTCTCAAAAAACAAAGTCGCACTAGAGAAAAATGCATTAAGGTTGAAAACGTAACGCTGCAAAAGAACAGCGAACACTTTTCAGGAAATAATGTAATTATTCAGCGAGCTATCGGAAGATTTATCGGTCTTGAATATGAAAAGAACCATTACCATGGACATAGGAAGCAGAGTTATGCTGCCTTGAAGCCACAAATTAGAAGTAAAGAAATACCTGATAACATTTACCCAAGGCATCAGGACGAATATCACCACGAGCATACCAGTTGAAACACTCTACATGGACACACAAGTCATTACTGACCACGAATTGCCAGACGATCGAAGTAAAAAGTAATATCAGAATTCAGTAAAGGCAAGTTGTTCACGCCAACAGAGCAGGTTCCTCACAGAGTGGAACATGTTTTACTATCATAAAAAGAAGTAAATTCTGGAGAGATCGCCACGTGGATTTAGTAATGGAAGGTCGTGATTACAAAGATTATAAACAGATTAACAAAAGGTCAGTTCAGGAAAGAGAGGGATGAGGTAGGACTACATATTTTTAGACTGTAAGAAGTGTGATTATTAGCGCTGCTTACAGTACTACTTTACGTATTGGACAAGCTTGCTGAGGTTAATAATATCTATTACCTATGATAAAAGAATGCTATATTACGATTATTATTATTAATTATTATTTTAGTATTATTATTATTATTATTATATTAGTATTATGGGTACACCAAACCTGTCCACTGAAATGCTCAGAAAACAATTCAGCTACATTCAGAAATCTCATCAGAGACAAGTCAAATTCACGTTGCTTCTAAAATATTTCAAAAGGCACTAGCAATATTTCAACAGAGACTTCAAATACGTTCTGGAAACTCGGCTCACCTTCATGTTTTTTTTGTAAAACTTTCCACACCATGTATCATAGCAACTCTTTACACGTTCAGAGTGAAGTGTTACCAGTTTACACATTGTGTTAACCTGGGGCAGTAACCACGTCCAGACTTCATGCCTCTTTTATTCAGTCTTGTACAGATCTTATATTGCATTTATGTGTCAGTTATCACTATTTACGGTAGATAGGGAGTGACATGTGGCTCAGTGTATCACTTACGACACACTTTATGAGGACGTTTCGGTCATGTGGCGTTAATAACTGCAATCAGTGATGGGATCAAGTCCTAGGACCGAAAGGTGAAGGTTCAGTTCAGGACGAAACGTGAAGGATCAAGGTCCCAGGACCGATACCATCTTCAGTAAAAATGTGCTTAAGTGTTTGCATGCGTACTTTATTTCTCTTGATAGTTGCCACGTTGATGATCTACCTGGCGAGGTATTATTGTTTTAGCAATGACTAAAATATGTACTCTATGAATGAATATGCCATGAATATTATAGAATGTTTCTGTAACTAATGATGATCGTTCTCCTGCTCGCCTGCCCCCTGCGGCCCACGCTGCTCTGTACTCGCCTTGCCCCCTGCGGCCCACGCTGCTGGTACTCGCCTGCCCCCTGCGGCCCACGCTTGCTGTACTCGCCTCTGCCCCCTGCGGCCCACGCTGCTGTATCGCCTGCCCCATGCGGGCCCACGCTGCTGTACTCGCATGCCCCCTGCGGCCACGCTGCTGTACTCGCCTGCCCCCTGCGGCCCACCGGGGCTGCTGTACTCGCCTCCTCCTGCGGCCACCGTGCTGTACTCGCCGACCTCCCTGCAGGCCCACGCTGCTGTTACCATCACCAACCTCACTCTGGCAAGGTAAACCTTTATACCATTTATTTGTATTATTAACATCAACAGAAACGATACAACATACAGACGTCTTTTTCACGTCTAGGGTGATCGGAGTTCATTAATGAAAGTTAGGTAAATTCCAAGAGAAAACAAAAAGGTTTTTTAAAAAAAATTTTTTTTTGTTAACCCCCCAAAAAGAGACTATGGTAATAAAACAGGGACTAGGTAATACCAACAAGACTAGGTAATACTATAGAAGTAAGCGAGTGTAGAGCTACTAGAGGAATTCTTTGCATATAGATTTACAAGACTATTCTTATATCTGGACACGTACTATTATTAATTTGATAATTGAAACAGCCAACGTGTTGGTATCCTTGACACGGAGATTCCTCCTACTCTCTCGCTTGTCTGACTACTGTCACGAGAGGATTCCTCTAACTCTTACGCTTGTCTTGACCTACTGACACGGAGATTTCATCCTAATCTCTTCGCTTGTATGAACCTTCTGACCGGTGATTCCTCCTACACCTTCTACGCTTGGTCATGACCTACTGACACGGAGATTTCCTCCTACTCCTCTACGCTTGTCTGACCTTCTGGACCGGAGATTCCTCCTACATCTCTACGCTTGTCTGTCCTACTGACACGCTCTACTTCCACATGACTTGTGAAATTCAGTAACACGATAGCAGGCAACTAGCTAGTACACTCGAGATTTCCTTTACGCAGCCCACGTGTGCTCGGTTGATGATGCTGGCTGCTGCTGCTGCTGCTGCTGCATGCTTTGCTGGCTGCTGATGCTGCTGCTGCTGCTGCTGCTGCTGCTGCTGCTGCTGCTGCTGCTGCTTCCTGCTGCTGCTGCTGCTTCCTGCATGATGCTGCTGCTGATGCTGCGGCTGCTGCTGCTGCTGCTGTGCTGCTGCTGCTGCTGCTGCTGCTGTGCTTCCTGCTGCTGCGCTGCTGCTGCTGCTGATGCTGCTGCTGCTGCAGACTACTGCCTGTGCTGCTGCCTGCTGTTAGTACGTTTTGCTAGGTGGGTCGGTAACAGATTATCTTGTTTTTGATGTTGCTTTGCTAGTAGGTGTAGTGGGACATGGCTGAAGTCTAGCTCGGTGTATCCCTCTAACCGCGTGTGACTGTGTGGGTATACCTCAGGCGGCGGAGTACGTGGTTTACGGACATGCAGAGCCCTGATCGCCATGACCACGCTCAGTATGCTACTCCACAACGGACAAGAGAGCGAATGCTCTCCCTCCGTGGTTTGACACGTGAGTATCCACCCCTTATACAGTGAGTATTCCCTATATACTGTGGGTATTTCCCTCTTTACAGTGAGTATTCCTCTAAAAAGTGAGTATTCCCCTCTATAAAGTGAGTTTTTCCCTCTATACCAGTGAGTTGTCCCCTCTATACAGTGGTTATTCCCCCTTCTATACAGTGTCGTATTCCCTCTATACAGTGTGTATTCCCCTCAAGTGGAGTATTCCCCTCAAGTGTGGATCCCCCAACTCCGTATCACCCCTCTCACAGTGAGTATCCCCACTCTCTCTCATCCTCATTGTCAAACGCAACTAAAACTACCCAAAAATACCACTGAAATTACCAAAGCTGCACTAAATACACTAAATACCAACGCCACCTAAATTACCAAAAATTCCACTAAACATCGTGGCTCACCACTTTTACCAGTCAGTTACTCAACCAACTAAACATCGTGGTTCACCAAACCACTTACAGTCAGTTGCTCAACCAATCCTAACTTTCGGGGACTCGCACTAACACATTCCGTCAGTTACTCAACCAACTAAAAAATCCGTGGCTCAACAAACACTTACAAGTCAGTTATCAACAACTAACTTTCGTGGTTCACAAACACTTACCAGTCAGTTAATCATACAACTAAACATCGTGGCTCACCAAACACTTACCAGTCAGTTACTCAACCAAATGAACATCGTGGCTCACCAAACACTTACATGTCAGTTACTCAACAAACTAACATCGTGGTTCACCAAACACTACCTGTCAGTTGCTCAACCAACCTAAACATCGTGTTCACCAAACACTTACCCGTCAGTTACTCAACCAACTAAACATCGTGGCTCACCAAACACTTACCACGTCAGTTACTTTCAACCAACTAAAACATCGTGGCTCAACACTAACACTTACCAGTCATTTACTCAAACCCAACTAACATCGTGGCTCACCAAAACACTACCCGTCAGTTACTCAACAATAAACATCGTGGTTCACCAAACACTTTACCAGTCAGTTGCTCAACCAACTTAAAAATCGTGGGTCACCAAACACTTACAGTCAGTACTCATCCAATAAACATCGTGGCTCACAAAAAGACACTTACCAGTCAGTTACTCAACCAACTTACACATACGTTGGCTCACCATACACTGACCAGGCAGCTACTCAACCAACTAAACATCGTGTTCACCAAACACTTACCAGTCAGGTTGCTCAAACAACTTAACATCGTGGGTCACCAAACATCTTACAGTCAGTTACTCAAACCAACTAAAACATCGTGGCTCACCAAAAACACTTACCAGTCAGTACTCAACAAACTAAAAACATAATTAAACATCGTGGCTCACCAAACACTTTACCAGTCAGTTACTCACCAACATAACATCGGGGCTCACCAAACAACTTACCAGTCACGTTAATCAACAACTAAACATCGTTTTGGGTCACCAACACTTACAGTCAGTTACTCAACCAACGAAAATCGTTGGTTCACACAAACACTTACCAGTCAGTTAATCAACCAACATAAACATCGTGGCTCACAAACACTTACCAGTCAGTTACTCAACCCAACTAAACATCGTGGCTCACCAAACACTACCAGTCAGTTACTCAACCAACTAAACATCGTGCTCACCAAACACTTACCAGTCAGTTACTTCAATACAACTAAACATCGTGGCTACCAAACACTTACCAGTCAGTTTACTCAACCAACTAAACTTCGTGGCTCAACAAACAAATTACAGTCAGTTACTCAACCAAATAAACAATCGTGGTTCACCAAACACTTACAGTCAGTTACTCAACCAACTAAACATCGTGCTCACCAAACACGTACAGTCAGTTACTCAACCAACTAAACATCGTGGTTACCAAACACTTACCAGTCAGTTACTTCAACCACTAAACTCGTGGTTCACCAAACACCTCTTAAGTCAGTTTACTAAACCAACTAACAGTCGCTGATCCTTCCCGCCCTCATTCCGTACTAATGTAGTCTTAAACTCCTATGAAAACTTTCATACGAAGGATCCCATCATAGGAATAAACCTTGTCAAAATATATGTAAAAAATAGATATATTTGTAACTGTATATGAATTGTTTTATCCTGAAATATTAACTCTGGAATTAAACCTAACAGGAGTTTTATTTTAGGTTTATTTATGACTGTATACGAATGGTTTTTTTTTTTTTCTTGAAATATTAACTCTGGTAATAAACCTAAACAGGTGATTTATTTTAGGTTTATTTATGACTGTATACGATGGTTTTTTTCCTGAAATATTAACTCTGGAAAATAACCTACAGGGAGATTATTTAGGGTTTATTTCTGACTGTATACGAATGTTTTAATCGTGGAATATTTAACTCTGGAATTAATTAGATGGTGATGGTGTTTGCGGTGTTTCAGGTGATCAATACGACGATCATGAAGGATTTGCACGACATTAATCAGAAGGTGATGGCGAAGACACTGGAGCTGCGTCGGGAGAGAGTACGTCTGATCCAGGAGAAGGTGAGACGTATTGAGTGCTATCCCCGAACGTGAGTGTGACGCAACACAGGCAGGGGTGACCAACGGTGTGTGACGCAACACAGGCAGGGGTGAAACCAGGGTGGTGGACGCGACACAGGCAGGGGTTGAAACCAGGGTGTGACGCGACACAGGCAGGGGTTGAACCAGGGTGTGACGCAACACAGGCAGGGGCTGTGAACCACGGGGTGTGACGCAACACAGGGCAGGGGGGTGAACCACGGGTGTGACGCAACACAGGCATGGGTGAACCACGTGTGTGGACGCAACACAGGCAGGGGTGAACCCCCACGGGTTGTGGAGCAACCAGGCAGGGGTGAACCAAGGGCTTTGGTCTGTGACGCAACACAGGCAAGGGGGAACACGGGTGTGACGCGGATGACACAGGGCAGGGGTGAAACCACGGGTTGTGACGCGTCACAGGCCAGGGGTGTACACGGGTGTGACGCGACACAGGCAGGGGTGAACCACGGGTGTGACGCGACACAGGCAGGGGGTGAACCACGGGTGTTGTGACGCGACACAGGAGGTGTGAACACACGGGTTGTGACCGCGACACAGGCAGGGAGTGAAACCACGGGTCTGTGACGCAACCGGCAGGGGTGAACCACGGGTGTAGTGCAAAACAGGCAGGGGTGAACCACGGGTGTTGCCGCAAACACAGGCAGGGGTGTGAACCAACGGGTGTAGGCAACATCAGGCAGGGGAGAACCACGGGTGTGCACGCAACACACCAGGCAAGGGTGTGAACCTCGGGTTGTGGACGCGACACAGGCAGGGTGAACCACGGGTGTGACGCAACACAGGCAGGTGGTTGAACCACGTGTGTGAAGCGGACACAGGCAGGGGTGAACCACGGGTGTGACGCGACCACTGGCTGGGGTGGAACCACGGGTGTGACGCAACACAGGCACGGGTGAACCACGGTGTGACGCAAACATCAGGCAGGGACGTGAACACGGTGTGACGAGGGACACCACGTGGCAGGGGGTGAACCACGGGTGTTAGTGGCGCAACCAGGCTATGGGGTTGAAACCCACGGGTTGTGACGCAACACAGGCAGGGGGTGAACACGCGGTGTGACGCGACACAGGCAGGGGTGAAACCACGGGTGTGACGCGACACAGGGCAGGGTGAACCCGGGTGTGACGCAAACAAAGGCAGGGGTGAACACGGGTGTAGTGCAACACAGGCAGGGGTTGAACCAACGGGTGTGACGCGACACAGGCAGGGGTGAACCACGGGTGTGCGCGGACACAGGCATGGGTGAACAAGGGTTTGTAGGCAACAAAGGCAGGGAATGTGAACAGGGTGTGACGGACAACAGGCGGGGTGAACCACGGGTGTGACGTGACACAGGCAGGGGTGAACACGGGTGTGGACGCGACACAGGCAGGGATTTGTGAACCACGTGTGTGACGCAACACAGGCAGGGTGTGTGAACCACGGTGTGACGCCAACACAGGCAGGGGTGAACCAGGGTGTAGTGCAACACAGGGCAGGGAGTGAACCACGGGTGTAGTGAACACAGGGCAGGGGTGAACCACGTGCTTCTGTGACGCGACACAGGCAGGGGTGAACCACGGGGTCTTGTGACGCGACACGAAGAGGGGTGAACCACGGGTGTGACGCGTCACAGGCGGGGTGAACCACGGGTGTGACGCGCACCAGGCAGGGGTGAACCACGGGTGATGTGACGCGACACAGGGCCAGGGGTGAAACCCACGGGTGTGACGCGACACAGGCAGGGGTGTGAACCACGGGTGTGAGCAACACAGGCAGGCAGGGGTGAAACCACGGGTGTAGTGCAACACAGGCAGGGAGGTGGAACACGGGTGGTAGTGCAAAAACACAGGCAGGGTTGAACACGGGTGTGGACGGCGGACACATGCAGGGGGTGTGGGAACCACGGTGTGACGCGAACAGGCAGGGGTGTAACACCGGGTTGTGGAACGCGACACAGGGCAGGGTGTGAAACCACGGGTGTGGACCGCGACACTGGCTGGGGTGTTGAACCAGGGTTTTGTGAGGACGCGGACACAGGCAGGAGGTGAACCACGGGTTGTGACGCGACACAGGCAGGGGTGAACAGGGATTGTGGGACGCAACACAGGCAGGGGTGAGAACACGGGTGTGACGCAACGCAGCAGGGTGTGAGCCCACGTGTGTAGTGCAACACAGGGCAGAGATATTTAACTCTCAGCGTGTATACACGGAGATTATACCAATTCCAGCGTATATTACCGGAGTATACATCTCTCAGCGTATATACACGGAGATATATACAATCTCAGTCGTATATACACGGTGATATACAACGCTCAGGCGTATATACACGGAGATATAAAACTCTGTGTCTTATTACATAGAATAAGTCTGTCCTCTTACTCTTTATACCTGTCATATATTCTCTTAGGGTAGATGAACCGTCCAAGTGTCCACCTGTTTCAGCTGTCTGTGCCAGCTGGTGTGTGACTGATGTGGCAGCTGGTGTAGTGACTTACTGTGTGGCAGCTGGTGTAGTGACTTACTGTGTGCCAGTGGTATATGACTTAATGTGTGGCAGTGGTTGTTGTAGTGAACTTACTGTGTGCCAGCTGGTATAGTGACTTTACTGTGTGGGCAGTGGTGTAGTGACTTACTGTGTGCCAGATGGTTTGTAGTGACTTCTGTGTGGCACGCTGGTTGTAGTGACTTACTGTGTGCCTGCTGGTGTAGTGACTTACTTGTGGGGCAGCTGGTGTTGTAGTGACTTACTGTGTGCCAGCTGGTGTAGTGACTTACTGTGTGGCAGCTGGTTGTAGTGAATTACTGTGTGGCGCTGGTTGTTGTGACTTACTGGCTTGGCAAGCTGGTTGAGTGACTTACCTGTGTGGAGCTGGTGTAGTGCACTTACTGTGTGGCAGATGGTGTAGTGATTACTGTGTGGCACTGGTTGTTAGTGACTTACTGTGTGGTAGCTGGTATAGTGTCTTACGGTGTGGCAGCTGGTGTGTGACTTACTGTGTGGCAGCTGGTTGTGTAGTGACTACTGTGTGGCAGCTGGTGTAGTGACTTACTGTGTGGCAGCTGGTTTTAGTGACTTACTGTGTGGTTTCTGGTAGCTGGTGTAGTGACTTACTGTGTGGACAGCTGGTGTAGGTGAACATACTGTGTGGCAGCTGGTTGTAGTGACTTACTGTGTGCCAGCTGGTTGGTAGTGACTTACTGTGTGGCAGCTGGGTTGTAGTGACTTACTGTGTGGAAGCTGGTTGTAGTGACTTACCTGTGTGGCTAGCAGGTGTTAGTGGACTTACTGTGTGGTAGATGTTTGTAGTGACTTACTGTGTGGTGTGGTGTAGTGACTTACTGTGTCGCAGTGGTGTAGTGGACTTAATGTGTGGCAGGCTGGTGTAGGGACTTACTGTGTGGCAGGCTGGTGTAGTGACTTTACTGTGTGGGAAGCTGGTGTAGTGACTTACTGTGTGCCAGCTGGTGTGTGTCTTACTGCTGTGGCAGCTGGTGTACGTGACTTACTGTGTGGTAGTTGGTGTAGTGACTTACTGTGGGCAGCATGTGTAGTGACTTACTGTGTGGTAGCTGGTTGTAGTGGACTACTGTGTGGCAGCTGGTGTAGTGACTTACTGTGGCAGCTGGTGAATTGACTTACTGTGTGGCAGCTGGTGTAGTGGACTTACTGTGTGGTGCTGTGTAGTGACTTACTGTGTGCAGCTGGGTGTAGTGACTTACTGTGTGGTAGCTGGTTGTGGTAGTGACTTACTGTGTGGCAGCTGGTGTTGGTGACTTACTGTGTGCCAGTGGTGTAGTGACTTACTGTGTGGCAGCTGGTGTAGTGACTTACTGTGTGGGTAGCTGTTGGTAGTGACTTACTGCCCCCCCCCCCCTTGTGGCAAGCTGTGTTAGTGACTTATGTGTGGAGCTTGTGTATGACTTACTGTGTGGCAGCTGGTGTAGTGACTTACTGTTGTGGCAGCTGGTTGTAGGATTACTGTGTGGCAAGCTGGTTGGTAGTGACTGTGTACCAGCTGGTGAGTGACTTACTGTATGCCAGCTTGTGTAGTGAACTTACTGTTGGCAGCTGGTGTACGTGATTACGGTGTGTCCCAGCTGGTGTAGTGACTTACTGTGTGCAGCTGGTTGATGTAGTGACTTACTGTGTGGCAGGATGGTGTAGTGACATACTGATGTGGTAGCTGGTGTAGTACTTACTGTGTGCAGCTGGTTGTAGTGACTTACGTTGTGTCAGCTGTGTAGGGACTTACTGTGTGGCAGCTGGAGTAGTGACTTTACTGTGTGGCAGTGGGTGTGTAGGTGACTTACTGTGTGGCAGCTGGTTTGTAGTGATTACTGTTGTGGCAGCTGTGTAGTGAACTTACTGAGTGGCCGCTGGGTGTAGTGATTTACTTGTGGGGCAGCTGGTGTTGTGAATGTGTACCAGCTGGTGTAGTGATTACTGTATGCTCTTGTTGTAGTGACTTACTGTGTGGCAGCTGTGTGTCTCGTGACTTACTGTGTGTCAGTGGCTGTTGTGACTTACTGTGATGGCAGTTGGTGTAGTGACTTACTGTGTGGCAGCAGGTGTAGTGACTCAGTATGTGTGTCAGCTGGTGTTAGTGGACTACTGTGTTGGCAGCTGGTGTAGTGGACTTACTGTGTGCAGATGGTTGTAGTGACTTACTGTGTGGTCAGCTGGTGTAGTGACTTACTGTGTGGCAGCTGGGTGTAGTGACTGGAGGTGTCCCGTCCTCTCACACACTGTTGATCCATATATTACCTTCTCTGATCGCGAGTTTCTATCCATCCGTGATATGGTTTATCCATTACATTTGTTTCAACAGTCCTAGACTGATTTAACCGCTTCCTTGTTTACAGAATAATAATAATAAATAATAATAATAATAATAATAATAATAATATATTATTATTATTATTATTATTATTATTTTAAAATTAAAATTTTTAACTTTTTTTTTTTTTTTTTAATTTATTTTTTATTATTATTTTTATTATTATTATTATTATTATTATTATTATTATTATTATTTATTATTATTACCGTCTATTCAGACTTTATCTGGAGTTGACCAGAATAGGACTTACATTGTGCTGACTTTTTTGGGTTATCGTGGTGCTCTACACATGTGTTGCTATGTATGATAATCTGTGTAACTGTCTTGTGTATATACCTGAATTAACTTACTATGTGTAATGTGGAGGGAAGCAGTGTTGAGGCATGTTGAGGCAGTGTTGAGGCAATGAGGGCAGTATTGAGGCAGTGTTGAGACAGTGTTGAGGCAGGATTGAGGCAGTGTTGAGGCAGTGTTGAGGCAATGAGGCAGTATTGAGGCAGTGTTGAGGCAGTGTTGGAGGCACGTGTTGGGGCAATGAGGCAGTAATTGAGGCAGTGTTGGAAGGACAGTAGTTTGGAGGCAGTGTTGAGGCAGTTTTGAAGGCCAGTAATTGAGGTAGTGTTGAGGGCAGTATGAGGAATTGCAGGGAGTATTGAGGCAGTGTTTGAGGCAGTGTTTGAGGCAGTGTTGAGGCAGTGTTGAAGGCAGTGTTGAGGCAGTACTGAGGCAGTGTTGACATATTGGCAGTACTGAGGCAGTGTTGAGCAGTGTTGAGCAATGAGGCAGTATTGAGGCAGTTGAGTGTTGAGGCTGTTTGTTGAGCGGACAGTGTTGAGGCAGCATTAGGCAGTGTACAGGCAGTGTTCAGGCAGTGTTCAGGCCGTTTCAGGCAGTGTTGAGGGGCAGTATTGAGGCAGTATTGAGGCAGTGTTGAGCAGTGTTGAGGCAGTGTTGAGGGCCAGTATGAGGCAGGTTGAGGCAGTGTTGAGGCAATGGGGCAGTATTGAGGCAGTGTTGAGGCCAGTGTTCAGGCAAGTGTTCAGGCAGTGTTGTGGCAGCATTGAGGCAGTGTTGAGGCAGTGTTGCGGCCAATGGGCCGTATTGAGGCAGTGTTGAGGCAGTGTTCAGGCAGTGTTGAGCAGTGTTGGATGCCAGCATTGAGGCAGTGTTAAGGCAGTGTTCAGCAGTGTTTCAGGCCAGTGTTCAGCACGTGTGCAGGCAGTTGTTTCAGGCAGTGTTAAGCAGTGTTCAGGCAAGTGTTCAGCAGTGTTAGGCAGTGATTCAGGCAGTTTTCAGGCAGTTGTTCAGGCAGGAGCCAGTATTGAGCGCAGTTGTGTTGAGGCAGTGTTTCAGGCCGGCCTGTGTTGAGGCAGTGTTCAGGCAGTGAGGCAGTGTTGAGGCCAGTGTGAGGGCAGTGTGTTGAGCAGTGTTGAGCAGTGAGGCAGTGTGAGTGACTTACTCATCGCTTCCTCTCTTGCTGACATTCTCAATATTTTCATCACACAATCTAATTCCTCCTGGGGCCTCTTATCGCTTTCACTCACATCACTATGCATACCATTTATCTCTCCCTTGTTTATGCTCAATTTATCCAGCGTATTTTTTATTGGGATTTGCAATCATTCCTCATTTACGTAAGATTACTGCACACATCTGCACAGCCTTGTTCATGTGTGTGTGTGTGTGTGTAACATGTGTGCTTAGTGGGTGTGTGTGTGTGATGTGTGTGTGTGTGTGTGTGTGTGTGTGTGTGTGGTGTGTGTGTTGTGCGTGTGTGTGTACTCACCTATTGTGATTGCAGGGGTCGAGGCACATTCCTGTTCTCACTAAACTTGTGTTCCAGAGTCGATTCATAGCTCCTGGGCCTGTGTTGTGTGCATGTTCGAACACTTCCACCCCCTTCCTGTATCAGCTGGCCTCAGGTATATTACATTCTCGTGCAGGCACAAACAGATGTGGGCAACAACATCGATCTGGACACCCACACTAGGAATCACCAGCGTGGACATGGATCAGCTTTCCGGGGTCTGGTTACTGACGGTTCAGGCGTCAAGGTGGACGGAGACGTGAGTCTTGCTCTCTCTTATTGCCTTTCCTTCATCAGTCTTTTCACATTATCTGCACATGTGGTGGAAAAGCTGTTCCTGTCCCCACATTTAACGAATATGTTAATTCTCGTTTTACGAAGCATTAATTCGACACCTGAAAGGCGGTTGAATTTAGTGGGCAGTATTTAAAGGAAATTGTAGGTACCTTAGATAGAGATGAGAATTCCAACTGAGATTGGCATATTACAGCTCTTGGCCTGTAATTACAACCGGTGTTAATAAGCAAGACTCGTGTACAACAGTTAAGAATCTTTAATCCGAAATTTTCGCCTAGACAGTAGAATTCTTCAATTCCCTGGAGAGGGATTCGGAGGTCAGCGTACCCGCGGCCGGTCTGAGACCAGGCCTCGTGGTGGATCAGGATGGTGTAATCTGTCCATCATGCTTGAAGACGTAAGTTTTGAGGTGGTCAACCCTCTGCTGGAGAAGAGTTTTGTTCCATATACTGAAAACGTCATCCAAGGCTGATACCTCTGTACTCGACTGAAGAAGCCTGCTGTGTAGGCGAAACGTTTTAGGGAATAAGATACCTAACTGCCTGATATGTGTCACATCAACTTGTTCAGTACAGTTTATCATTATCTTATTCACAAACGGCTTAACCTGAGCTAGAGCTCATCTGAATTAATCCAATACGAATAAAAAAATAATATTCAGCTCGCCGCCCTTGATTGCTAATATTGCTAAGACAATTAATTCACAGGATTGTGGTTCGGTATTCCTTGCCACCATTCATTAGTTCTGTGTTGTGCACTCTAACAGGGGAGAAGCAGAGGGCTGGACTCCTCCACCGCGGAGCGAAGACGAGTGGCACCCACTGCCATCCAACACGTCATATTCGGCAACATGTACGACCATTACCAACGTAAGTGTCACCATGTTTTATACACGTACTTTTACGATTTTTATTTTTTTTATCCTCTCGTTTTCTATAGTTCCCTTTTTCGTTTTTTGAAGTTTCGATCTCCGTTTTATGTAGCCACACTCTACGTTTTCTGTACTTTACTCTCCTTTCGTTCGATTTACTTTATTCGTGCTTTTCATTTCCAGTTGACCTTTCACGATCTGATAAGAATAGTTCTCCCAAACCATACCCCGGCTGGGATTGTACCCGCGGTCAGAGAGTCTCAAAACTCCAGCCCGTCGCGTTAGCACTGACCAGCTAGCCCACTCAACAAAGATTCGTCCAAACTAGGTATATTGACAGGCAGTGAAGGGACCTTGTGATAGAGTTCGTCACGGCCACGCTAGCTGGAGATTCGTCTGTAAAAACTTGCATTTGTGGTCACAGAGGTGCCTGTGCTAACCTTCCTATGGTGTAGAAATATACCTAGTTGGACGAATCTTATTGTGGCTAGCTGGTCCAGTGGCTAACGCGACGGGCTGGAGTTTTGAGACTCTCTGACCGCGGGTTCAATCCCAGCCGGGGTATGGTTTGTTTGCAATCGTGTCATTACGATTTCGTGAGTCATGTTGACGTAATAGTCTCCCAAAGAAAACAGCCAAATTTGTACTTAGCTGGTGTTCCTCAGCACCAAGCCGAACCACAGAATCTTACCTTGCTAAATATAAAATACATAATATAAAATACATTTATATACTTTACTTATCAATGAATTTCCTTAATAAAATTTAACTCTTTCTGGGTGAGTATATTCTTCATGTGGGTCGACTTTTTACATCAGTTTTAAAATATTAAATGGCAAGAAACATTATACGTAGTGGACAAACTAAGAATCCAAAAGGAAATATAAGAATATATATATATATATATATATATATAGATTTATATATATATATATAATATATATATTAGTCTATATATATTTGATATATGTCGTGCCGAATATGTAAAAACTGGTCAATCGCAAGAACTCATTTAAAAATAAGTCCTTTCTAAAAATTTTCCTTATACGTTTAAAGCACACACACACACACACACACACACACATCTAAATTTAAAAATATTATTTTATTAATTATATCTCTGCAGCAGTGAAAAGGAAAAGATGAGAGAAGGAACTCAAAAGCAGGAAAGATGAGAGAGAGAGAGAGATGAGAGAGAGAGGAGTGAAGAGAGAGAGAGAGAGGAGAGAGAGAGAGAGGAGAGAGGAGAGAGAGAGAGAGAGAAGAGAGAGAGACGAGAGAGAGAGTAGAGGAAGATGGAGAAGAGAGAGAGAGAGAGAGACAGAGAGTGAGTCGAGAGAGGAGAGTGAGAGAGGAGAGAGGTGAGAGAGATTGAGATGAGAGGGAGAGATGAGAGAGAGAGAGAGTGAATACAATATAAGGTGTTTAAGCTGTAAAATGTAAAGGAGAGATAGAGATTTAAGTGATGACTTTGTGACAGAGAATGCGGTAAACGAGTTTAAAGAAACAATTGGAATGGATCTTAGAGATGATGACAAAGGTGCATAGAGACAGGAATCTGAAACCATTCCAAACACACACGAATGTTTAGTCAAATTAATGTTATGTAAAGTCATCCTGAGTATTTAACACATTCACTTTCAGTCTCACTGTTCATTCAGACTTTATACATTCACCCAACTCATTCCCATTCTGACCGAACCTACAACACAGATTGTAGATGACACTGCAACTTTTTGGGTATCTTAATACTTGGGATTCTTTGCTTCGCCTAAACACTTTGAGCACGAGACTACTTCCACATTGAAAAATGTGATCAACACCTACGACTGCTGCACCTCTCCTGCCTACGGTTTATAAGCTGCTTCTCCGCTCATATGCCGTATTTATTCAAGATCGATGTGACTGACCAAAATCGACTCAAGGTTGAGGGACTGATACCTCATTCTCCTCCTGTTCTTCAAGTTTCTCCTATGTATGGAACTGATGAAGCCACTGCTGTGGCGAAACGATTCCTCATTAAAGATACCAAAGAGTTGAACATGTGTCTAATTTATCAATCCATCGATGGATCAACTGATAAAAATAACAATTAAAAATGGCACTAAAAAATGGTAAAAAAATACCTGCCTCGTCGTGATCACAGAGATAAACTAACGGCGGGTTAATGTGAGGGTGTTTCCCAGAAGGATATTCCATATTGATGATGAATAGAAGAGAATGGGTCAGGTGCAGACGCGTTTCGGATCTAAAACTTGTTGACTTGTCAGGAAAGATGTCAGTTACAGTTACAAGCTTTGTTAGTTCTGGGTATATAAGGGGGTCAGTCACTACCGGAGGTCGGAAAGGTATTGTTGCCGGATAAACAATGTTAACAGATTTGCAGAGCAGCAACCAGAACAAAGGCTTTAAACGTAATGAAGTGCAATATTTCAGCATGGAGATATAGCTGGAAGAAAGGCAGCGCAGTGAGGATACTAGAGACGTAGAGAAGAAGCTTCTTAAATCTGTAATGTAGAACTTCTTAAAGCAACGAGAGTAAGAGGCTGTTAGGAGAGCTGGATGGCCTGATCTTATCTTTACCTCCAGTAAAAAATGGCATTAGGAAAGAAGTAATTACCCTTGAGCAAAGCTATCTCACTCTTGTTGGACTTCTGACTACTATATGGAAGCTAAGTAAGGGAGAAATTGTAAATGGATGAAACTGATATGGGGGTTTATAGGATGATGATGGAGTGGGATTTTCTGCTAAAGCACAAAGGGGTTGAGAAATGAGGAACAGGCCGTCAGGTAATGACGAGATTTTCATCTAGAAAGTACTGAGAAATGACACACAAGTTTATATCAAACCTTTGGGTTAATAGAACAGCAGGCAGACCACTGAAAGAACTCAAGGCTTGATCGTAAGGTAGAGACAAAAAACAGAAACACGAACAATTAAACAGGGGAAAAAGATCATATCTGATGTCAGAGAACGGGGCCAAGGTATCGAAAATAATCTTAATTGACTCTTTTCGGGTGAGGAGAGGAGGCTGAAGTCTCAAAAAACAAAGTCGCACTAGAGAAAAATGCATTAAGGTTGAAAACGTAACGCTGCAAAAGAACAGCGAACACTTTTCAGGAAATAATGTAATTATTCAGCGAGCTATCGGAAGATTTATCGGTCTTGAATATGAAAAGAACCATTACCATGGACATAGGAAGCAGAGTTATGCTGCCTTGAAGCCACAAATTAGAAGTAAAGAAATACCTGATAACATTTACCCAAGGCATCAGGACGAATATCACCACGAGCATACCAGTTGAAACACTCTACATGGACACACAAGTCATTACTGACCACGAATTGCCAGACGATCGAAGTAAAAAGTAATATCAGAATTCAGTAAAGGCAAGTTGTTCACGCCAACAGAGCAGGTTCCTCACAGAGTGGAACATGTTTTACTATCATAAAAAGAAGTAAATTCTGGAGAGATCGCCACGTGGATTTAGTAATGGAAGGTCGTGATTACAAAGATTATAAACAGATTAACAAAAGGTCAGTTCAGGAAAGAGAGGGATGAGGTAGGACTACATATTTTTAGACTGTAAGAAGTGTGATTATTAGCGCTGCTTACAGTACTACTTTACGTATTGGACAAGCTTGCTGAGGTTAATAATATCTATTACCTATGATAAAAGAATGCTATATTACGATTATTATTATTAATTATTATTTTAGTATTATTATTATTATTATTATATTAGTATTATGGGTACACCAAACCTGTCCACTGAAATGCTCAGAAAACAATTCAGCTACATTCAGAAATCTCATCAGAGACAAGTCAAATTCACGTTGCTTCTAAAATATTTCAAAAGGCACTAGCAATATTTCAACAGAGACTTCAAATACGTTCTGGAAACTCGGCTCACCTTCATGTTTTTTTTGTAAAACTTTCCACACCATGTATCATAGCAACTCTTTACACGTTCAGAGTGAAGTGTTACCAGTTTACACATTGTGTTAACCTGGGGCAGTAACCACGTCCAGACTTCATGCCTCTTTTATTCAGTCTTGTACAGATCTTATATTGCATTTATGTGTCAGTTATCACTATTTACGGTAGATAGGGAGTGACATGTGGCTCAGTGTATCACTTACGACACACTTTATGAGGACGTTTCGGTCATGTGGCGTTAATAACTGCAATCAGTGATGGGATCAAGTCCTAGGACCGAAAGGTGAAGGTTCAGTTCAGGACGAAACGTGAAGGATCAAGGTCCCAGGACCGATACCATCTTCAGTAAAAATGTGCTTAAGTGTTTGCATGCGTACTTTATTTCTCTTGATAGTTGCCACGTTGATGATCTACCTGGCGAGGTATTATTGTTTTAGCAATGACTAAAATATGTACTCTATGAATGAATATGCCATGAATATTATAGAATGTTTCTGTAACTAATGATGATCGTTCTCCTGCTCGCCTGCCCCCTGCGGCCCACGCTGCTCTGTACTCGCCTTGCCCCCTGCGGCCCACGCTGCTGGTACTCGCCTGCCCCCTGCGGCCCACGCTTGCTGTACTCGCCTCTGCCCCCTGCGGCCCACGCTGCTGTATCGCCTGCCCCATGCGGGCCCACGCTGCTGTACTCGCATGCCCCCTGCGGCCACGCTGCTGTACTCGCCTGCCCCCTGCGGCCCACCGGGGCTGCTGTACTCGCCTCCTCCTGCGGCCACCGTGCTGTACTCGCCGACCTCCCTGCAGGCCCACGCTGCTGTTACCATCACCAACCTCACTCTGGCAAGGTAAACCTTTATACCATTTATTTGTATTATTAACATCAACAGAAACGATACAACATACAGACGTCTTTTTCACGTCTAGGGTGATCGGAGTTCATTAATGAAAGTTAGGTAAATTCCAAGAGAAAACAAAAAGGTTTTTTAAAAAAAATTTTTTTTTGTTAACCCCCCAAAAAGAGACTATGGTAATAAAACAGGGACTAGGTAATACCAACAAGACTAGGTAATACTATAGAAGTAAGCGAGTGTAGAGCTACTAGAGGAATTCTTTGCATATAGATTTACAAGACTATTCTTATATCTGGACACGTACTATTATTAATTTGATAATTGAAACAGCCAACGTGTTGGTATCCTTGACACGGAGATTCCTCCTACTCTCTCGCTTGTCTGACTACTGTCACGAGAGGATTCCTCTAACTCTTACGCTTGTCTTGACCTACTGACACGGAGATTTCATCCTAATCTCTTCGCTTGTATGAACCTTCTGACCGGTGATTCCTCCTACACCTTCTACGCTTGGTCATGACCTACTGACACGGAGATTTCCTCCTACTCCTCTACGCTTGTCTGACCTTCTGGACCGGAGATTCCTCCTACATCTCTACGCTTGTCTGTCCTACTGACACGCTCTACTTCCACATGACTTGTGAAATTCAGTAACACGATAGCAGGCAACTAGCTAGTACACTCGAGATTTCCTTTACGCAGCCCACGTGTGCTCGGTTGATGATGCTGGCTGCTGCTGCTGCTGCTGCTGCATGCTTTGCTGGCTGCTGATGCTGCTGCTGCTGCTGCTGCTGCTGCTGCTGCTGCTGCTGCTGCTGCTTCCTGCTGCTGCTGCTGCTTCCTGCATGATGCTGCTGCTGATGCTGCGGCTGCTGCTGCTGCTGCTGTGCTGCTGCTGCTGCTGCTGCTGCTGTGCTTCCTGCTGCTGCGCTGCTGCTGCTGCTGATGCTGCTGCTGCTGCAGACTACTGCCTGTGCTGCTGCCTGCTGTTAGTACGTTTTGCTAGGTGGGTCGGTAACAGATTATCTTGTTTTTGATGTTGCTTTGCTAGTAGGTGTAGTGGGACATGGCTGAAGTCTAGCTCGGTGTATCCCTCTAACCGCGTGTGACTGTGTGGGTATACCTCAGGCGGCGGAGTACGTGGTTTACGGACATGCAGAGCCCTGATCGCCATGACCACGCTCAGTATGCTACTCCACAACGGACAAGAGAGCGAATGCTCTCCCTCCGTGGTTTGACACGTGAGTATCCACCCCTTATACAGTGAGTATTCCCTATATACTGTGGGTATTTCCCTCTTTACAGTGAGTATTCCTCTAAAAAGTGAGTATTCCCCTCTATAAAGTGAGTTTTTCCCTCTATACCAGTGAGTTGTCCCCTCTATACAGTGGTTATTCCCCCTTCTATACAGTGTCGTATTCCCTCTATACAGTGTGTATTCCCCTCAAGTGGAGTATTCCCCTCAAGTGTGGATCCCCCAACTCCGTATCACCCCTCTCACAGTGAGTATCCCCACTCTCTCTCATCCTCATTGTCAAACGCAACTAAAACTACCCAAAAATACCACTGAAATTACCAAAGCTGCACTAAATACACTAAATACCAACGCCACCTAAATTACCAAAAATTCCACTAAACATCGTGGCTCACCACTTTTACCAGTCAGTTACTCAACCAACTAAACATCGTGGTTCACCAAACCACTTACAGTCAGTTGCTCAACCAATCCTAACTTTCGGGGACTCGCACTAACACATTCCGTCAGTTACTCAACCAACTAAAAAATCCGTGGCTCAACAAACACTTACAAGTCAGTTATCAACAACTAACTTTCGTGGTTCACAAACACTTACCAGTCAGTTAATCATACAACTAAACATCGTGGCTCACCAAACACTTACCAGTCAGTTACTCAACCAAATGAACATCGTGGCTCACCAAACACTTACATGTCAGTTACTCAACAAACTAACATCGTGGTTCACCAAACACTACCTGTCAGTTGCTCAACCAACCTAAACATCGTGTTCACCAAACACTTACCCGTCAGTTACTCAACCAACTAAACATCGTGGCTCACCAAACACTTACCACGTCAGTTACTTTCAACCAACTAAAACATCGTGGCTCAACACTAACACTTACCAGTCATTTACTCAAACCCAACTAACATCGTGGCTCACCAAAACACTACCCGTCAGTTACTCAACAATAAACATCGTGGTTCACCAAACACTTTACCAGTCAGTTGCTCAACCAACTTAAAAATCGTGGGTCACCAAACACTTACAGTCAGTACTCATCCAATAAACATCGTGGCTCACAAAAAGACACTTACCAGTCAGTTACTCAACCAACTTACACATACGTTGGCTCACCATACACTGACCAGGCAGCTACTCAACCAACTAAACATCGTGTTCACCAAACACTTACCAGTCAGGTTGCTCAAACAACTTAACATCGTGGGTCACCAAACATCTTACAGTCAGTTACTCAAACCAACTAAAACATCGTGGCTCACCAAAAACACTTACCAGTCAGTACTCAACAAACTAAAAACATAATTAAACATCGTGGCTCACCAAACACTTTACCAGTCAGTTACTCACCAACATAACATCGGGGCTCACCAAACAACTTACCAGTCACGTTAATCAACAACTAAACATCGTTTTGGGTCACCAACACTTACAGTCAGTTACTCAACCAACGAAAATCGTTGGTTCACACAAACACTTACCAGTCAGTTAATCAACCAACATAAACATCGTGGCTCACAAACACTTACCAGTCAGTTACTCAACCCAACTAAACATCGTGGCTCACCAAACACTACCAGTCAGTTACTCAACCAACTAAACATCGTGCTCACCAAACACTTACCAGTCAGTTACTTCAATACAACTAAACATCGTGGCTACCAAACACTTACCAGTCAGTTTACTCAACCAACTAAACTTCGTGGCTCAACAAACAAATTACAGTCAGTTACTCAACCAAATAAACAATCGTGGTTCACCAAACACTTACAGTCAGTTACTCAACCAACTAAACATCGTGCTCACCAAACACGTACAGTCAGTTACTCAACCAACTAAACATCGTGGTTACCAAACACTTACCAGTCAGTTACTTCAACCACTAAACTCGTGGTTCACCAAACACCTCTTAAGTCAGTTTACTAAACCAACTAACAGTCGCTGATCCTTCCCGCCCTCATTCCGTACTAATGTAGTCTTAAACTCCTATGAAAACTTTCATACGAAGGATCCCATCATAGGAATAAACCTTGTCAAAATATATGTAAAAAATAGATATATTTGTAACTGTATATGAATTGTTTTATCCTGAAATATTAACTCTGGAATTAAACCTAACAGGAGTTTTATTTTAGGTTTATTTATGACTGTATACGAATGGTTTTTTTTTTTTTCTTGAAATATTAACTCTGGTAATAAACCTAAACAGGTGATTTATTTTAGGTTTATTTATGACTGTATACGATGGTTTTTTTCCTGAAATATTAACTCTGGAAAATAACCTACAGGGAGATTATTTAGGGTTTATTTCTGACTGTATACGAATGTTTTAATCGTGGAATATTTAACTCTGGAATTAATTAGATGGTGATGGTGTTTGCGGTGTTTCAGGTGATCAATACGACGATCATGAAGGATTTGCACGACATTAATCAGAAGGTGATGGCGAAGACACTGGAGCTGCGTCGGGAGAGAGTACGTCTGATCCAGGAGAAGGTGAGACGTATGAGTGCTATCCCCGAACGTGAGTGTGACGCAACACAGGCAGGGGTGACCAACGGTGTGTGACGCAACACAGGCAGGGGTGAAACCAGGGTGGTGGACGCGACACAGGCAGGGGTTGAAACCAGGGTGTGACGCGACACAGGCAGGGGTTGAACCAGGGTGTGACGCAACACAGGCAGGGGCTGTGAACCACGGGGTGTGACGCAACACAGGGCAGGGGGGTGAACCACGGGTGTGACGCAACACAGGCATGGGTGAACCACGTGTGTGGACGCAACACAGGCAGGGGTGAACCCCCACGGGTTGTGGAGCAACCAGGCAGGGGTGAACCAAGGGCTTTGGTCTGTGACGCAACACAGGCAAGGGGGAACACGGGTGTGACGCGGATGACACAGGGCAGGGGTGAAACCACGGGTTGTGACGCGTCACAGGCCAGGGGTGTACACGGGTGTGACGCGACACAGGCAGGGGTGAACCACGGGTGTGACGCGACACAGGCAGGGGGTGAACCACGGGTGTTGTGACGCGACACAGGAGGTGTGAACACACGGGTTGTGACCGCGACACAGGCAGGGAGTGAAACCACGGGTCTGTGACGCAACCGGCAGGGGTGAACCACGGGTGTAGTGCAAAACAGGCAGGGGTGAACCACGGGTGTTGCCGCAAACACAGGCAGGGGTGTGAACCAACGGGTGTAGGCAACATCAGGCAGGGGAGAACCACGGGTGTGCACGCAACACACCAGGCAAGGGTGTGAACCTCGGGTTGTGGACGCGACACAGGCAGGGTGAACCACGGGTGTGACGCAACACAGGCAGGTGGTTGAACCACGTGTGTGAAGCGGACACAGGCAGGGGTGAACCACGGGTGTGACGCGACCACTGGCTGGGGTGGAACCACGGGTGTGACGCAACACAGGCACGGGTGAACCACGGTGTGACGCAAACATCAGGCAGGGACGTGAACACGGTGTGACGAGGGACACCACGTGGCAGGGGGTGAACCACGGGTGTTAGTGGCGCAACCAGGCTATGGGGTTGAAACCCACGGGTTGTGACGCAACACAGGCAGGGGGTGAACACGCGGTGTGACGCGACACAGGCAGGGGTGAAACCACGGGTGTGACGCGACACAGGGCAGGGTGAACCCGGGTGTGACGCAAACAAAGGCAGGGGTGAACACGGGTGTAGTGCAACACAGGCAGGGGTTGAACCAACGGGTGTGACGCGACACAGGCAGGGGTGAACCACGGGTGTGCGCGGACACAGGCATGGGTGAACAAGGGTTTGTAGGCAACAAAGGCAGGGAATGTGAACAGGGTGTGACGGACAACAGGCGGGGTGAACCACGGGTGTGACGTGACACAGGCAGGGGTGAACACGGGTGTGGACGCGACACAGGCAGGGATTTGTGAACCACGTGTGTGACGCAACACAGGCAGGGTGTGTGAACCACGGTGTGACGCCAACACAGGCAGGGGTGAACCAGGGTGTAGTGCAACACAGGGCAGGGAGTGAACCACGGGTGTAGTGAACACAGGGCAGGGGTGAACCACGTGCTTCTGTGACGCGACACAGGCAGGGGTGAACCACGGGGTCTTGTGACGCGACACGAAGAGGGGTGAACCACGGGTGTGACGCGTCACAGGCGGGGTGAACCACGGGTGTGACGCGCACCAGGCAGGGGTGAACCACGGGTGATGTGACGCGACACAGGGCCAGGGGTGAAACCCACGGGTGTGACGCGACACAGGCAGGGGTGTGAACCACGGGTGTGAGCAACACAGGCAGGCAGGGGTGAAACCACGGGTGTAGTGCAACACAGGCAGGGAGGTGGAACACGGGTGGTAGTGCAAAAACACAGGCAGGGTTGAACACGGGTGTGGACGGCGGACACATGCAGGGGGTGTGGGAACCACGGTGTGACGCGAACAGGCAGGGGTGTAACACCGGGTTGTGGAACGCGACACAGGGCAGGGTGTGAAACCACGGGTGTGGACCGCGACACTGGCTGGGGTGTTGAACCAGGGTTTTGTGAGGACGCGGACACAGGCAGGAGGTGAACCACGGGTTGTGACGCGACACAGGCAGGGGTGAACAGGGATTGTGGGACGCAACACAGGCAGGGGTGAGAACACGGGTGTGACGCAACGCAGCAGGGTGTGAGCCCACGTGTGTAGTGCAACACAGGGCAGAGATATTTAACTCTCAGCGTGTATACACGGAGATTATACCAATTCCAGCGTATATTACCGGAGTATACATCTCTCAGCGTATATACACGGAGATATATACAATCTCAGTCGTATATACACGGTGATATACAACGCTCAGGCGTATATACACGGAGATATAAAACTCTGTGTCTTATTACATAGAATAAGTCTGTCCTCTTACTCTTTATACCTGTCATATATTCTCTTAGGGTAGATGAACCGTCCAAGTGTCCACCTGTTTCAGCTGTCTGTGCCAGCTGGTGTGTGACTGATGTGGCAGCTGGTGTAGTGACTTACTGTGTGGCAGCTGGTGTAGTGACTTACTGTGTGCCAGTGGTATATGACTTAATGTGTGGCAGTGGTTGTTGTAGTGAACTTACTGTGTGCCAGCTGGTATAGTGACTTTACTGTGTGGGCAGTGGTGTAGTGACTTACTGTGTGCCAGATGGTTTGTAGTGACTTCTGTGTGGCACGCTGGTTGTAGTGACTTACTGTGTGCCTGCTGGTGTAGTGACTTACTTGTGGGGCAGCTGGTGTTGTAGTGACTTACTGTGTGCCAGCTGGTGTAGTGACTTACTGTGTGGCAGCTGGTTGTAGTGAATTACTGTGTGGCGCTGGTTGTTGTGACTTACTGGCTTGGCAAGCTGGTTGAGTGACTTACCTGTGTGGAGCTGGTGTAGTGCACTTACTGTGTGGCAGATGGTGTAGTGATTACTGTGTGGCACTGGTTGTTAGTGACTTACTGTGTGGTAGCTGGTATAGTGTCTTACGGTGTGGCAGCTGGTGTGTGACTTACTGTGTGGCAGCTGGTTGTGTAGTGACTACTGTGTGGCAGCTGGTGTAGTGACTTACTGTGTGGCAGCTGGTTTTAGTGACTTACTGTGTGGTTTCTGGTAGCTGGTGTAGTGACTTACTGTGTGGACAGCTGGTGTAGGTGAACATACTGTGTGGCAGCTGGTTGTAGTGACTTACTGTGTGCCAGCTGGTTGGTAGTGACTTACTGTGTGGCAGCTGGGTTGTAGTGACTTACTGTGTGGAAGCTGGTTGTAGTGACTTACCTGTGTGGCTAGCAGGTGTTAGTGGACTTACTGTGTGGTAGATGTTTGTAGTGACTTACTGTGTGGTGTGGTGTAGTGACTTACTGTGTCGCAGTGGTGTAGTGGACTTAATGTGTGGCAGGCTGGTGTAGGGACTTACTGTGTGGCAGGCTGGTGTAGTGACTTTACTGTGTGGGAAGCTGGTGTAGTGACTTACTGTGTGCCAGCTGGTGTGTGTCTTACTGCTGTGGCAGCTGGTGTACGTGACTTACTGTGTGGTAGTTGGTGTAGTGACTTACTGTGGGCAGCATGTGTAGTGACTTACTGTGTGGTAGCTGGTTGTAGTGGACTACTGTGTGGCAGCTGGTGTAGTGACTTACTGTGGCAGCTGGTGAATTGACTTACTGTGTGGCAGCTGGTGTAGTGGACTTACTGTGTGGTGCTGTGTAGTGACTTACTGTGTGCAGCTGGGTGTAGTGACTTACTGTGTGGTAGCTGGTTGTGGTAGTGACTTACTGTGTGGCAGCTGGTGTTGGTGACTTACTGTGTGCCAGTGGTGTAGTGACTTACTGTGTGGCAGCTGGTGTAGTGACTTACTGTGTGGGTAGCTGTTGGTAGTGACTTACTGCCCCCCCCCCCCTTGTGGCAAGCTGTGTTAGTGACTTATGTGTGGAGCTTGTGTATGACTTACTGTGTGGCAGCTGGTGTAGTGACTTACTGTTGTGGCAGCTGGTTGTAGGATTACTGTGTGGCAAGCTGGTTGGTAGTGACTGTGTACCAGCTGGTGAGTGACTTACTGTATGCCAGCTTGTGTAGTGAACTTACTGTTGGCAGCTGGTGTACGTGATTACGGTGTGTCCCAGCTGGTGTAGTGACTTACTGTGTGCAGCTGGTTGATGTAGTGACTTACTGTGTGGCAGGATGGTGTAGTGACATACTGATGTGGTAGCTGGTGTAGTACTTACTGTGTGCAGCTGGTTGTAGTGACTTACGTTGTGTCAGCTGTGTAGGGACTTACTGTGTGGCAGCTGGAGTAGTGACTTTACTGTGTGGCAGTGGGTGTGTAGGTGACTTACTGTGTGGCAGCTGGTTTGTAGTGATTACTGTTGTGGCAGCTGTGTAGTGAACTTACTGAGTGGCCGCTGGGTGTAGTGATTTACTTGTGGGGCAGCTGGTGTTGTGAATGTGTACCAGCTGGTGTAGTGATTACTGTATGCTCTTGTTGTAGTGACTTACTGTGTGGCAGCTGTGTGTCTCGTGACTTACTGTGTGTCAGTGGCTGTTGTGACTTACTGTGATGGCAGTTGGTGTAGTGACTTACTGTGTGGCAGCAGGTGTAGTGACTCAGTATGTGTGTCAGCTGGTGTTAGTGGACTACTGTGTTGGCAGCTGGTGTAGTGGACTTACTGTGTGCAGATGGTTGTAGTGACTTACTGTGTGGTCAGCTGGTGTAGTGACTTACTGTGTGGCAGCTGGGTGTAGTGACTGGAGGTGTCCCGTCCTCTCACACACTGTTGATCCATATATTACCTTCTCTGATCGCGAGTTTCTATCCATCCGTGATATGGTTTATCCATTACATTTGTTTCAACAGTCCTAGACTGATTTAACCGCTTCCTTGTTTACAGAATAATAATAATAAATAATAATAATAATAATAATAATAATAATATATTATTATTATTATTATTATTATTATTTTAAAATTAAAATTTTTAACTTTTTTTTTTTTTTTTTAATTTATTTTTTATTATTATTTTTATTATTATTATTATTATTATTATTATTATTATTATTATTTATTATTATTACCGTCTATTCAGACTTTATCTGGAGTTGACCAGAATAGGACTTACATTGTGCTGACTTTTTTGGGTTATCGTGGTGCTCTACACATGTGTTGCTATGTATGATAATCTGTGTAACTGTCTTGTGTATATACCTGAATTAACTTACTATGTGTAATGTGGAGGGAAGCAGTGTTGAGGCATGTTGAGGCAGTGTTGAGGCAATGAGGGCAGTATTGAGGCAGTGTTGAGACAGTGTTGAGGCAGGATTGAGGCAGTGTTGAGGCAGTGTTGAGGCAATGAGGCAGTATTGAGGCAGTGTTGAGGCAGTGTTGGAGGCACGTGTTGGGGCAATGAGGCAGTAATTGAGGCAGTGTTGGAAGGACAGTAGTTTGGAGGCAGTGTTGAGGCAGTTTTGAAGGCCAGTAATTGAGGTAGTGTTGAGGGCAGTATGAGGAATTGCAGGGAGTATTGAGGCAGTGTTTGAGGCAGTGTTTGAGGCAGTGTTGAGGCAGTGTTGAAGGCAGTGTTGAGGCAGTACTGAGGCAGTGTTGACATATTGGCAGTACTGAGGCAGTGTTGAGCAGTGTTGAGCAATGAGGCAGTATTGAGGCAGTTGAGTGTTGAGGCTGTTTGTTGAGCGGACAGTGTTGAGGCAGCATTAGGCAGTGTACAGGCAGTGTTCAGGCAGTGTTCAGGCCGTTTCAGGCAGTGTTGAGGGGCAGTATTGAGGCAGTATTGAGGCAGTGTTGAGCAGTGTTGAGGCAGTGTTGAGGGCCAGTATGAGGCAGGTTGAGGCAGTGTTGAGGCAATGGGGCAGTATTGAGGCAGTGTTGAGGCCAGTGTTCAGGCAAGTGTTCAGGCAGTGTTGTGGCAGCATTGAGGCAGTGTTGAGGCAGTGTTGCGGCCAATGGGCCGTATTGAGGCAGTGTTGAGGCAGTGTTCAGGCAGTGTTGAGCAGTGTTGGATGCCAGCATTGAGGCAGTGTTAAGGCAGTGTTCAGCAGTGTTTCAGGCCAGTGTTCAGCACGTGTGCAGGCAGTTGTTTCAGGCAGTGTTAAGCAGTGTTCAGGCAAGTGTTCAGCAGTGTTAGGCAGTGATTCAGGCAGTTTTCAGGCAGTTGTTCAGGCAGGAGCCAGTATTGAGCGCAGTTGTGTTGAGGCAGTGTTTCAGGCCGGCCTGTGTTGAGGCAGTGTTCAGGCAGTGAGGCAGTGTTGAGGCCAGTGTGAGGGCAGTGTGTTGAGCAGTGTTGAGCAGTGAGGCAGTGTGAGTGACTTACTCATCGCTTCCTCTCTTGCTGACATTCTCAATATTTTCATCACACAATCTAATTCCTCCTGGGGCCTCTTATCGCTTTCACTCACATCACTATGCATACCATTTATCTCTCCCTTGTTTATGCTCAATTTATCCAGCGTATTTTTTATTGGGATTTGCAATCATTCCTCATTTACGTAAGATTACTGCACACATCTGCACAGCCTTGTTCATGTGTGTGTGTGTGTGTGTAACATGTGTGCTTAGTGGGTGTGTGTGTGTGATGTGTGTGTGTGTGTGTGTGTGTGTGTGTGTGTGGTGTGTGTGTTGTGCGTGTGTGTGTACTCACCTATTGTGATTGCAGGGGTCGAGGCACATTCCTGTTCTCACTAAACTTGTGTTCCAGAGTCGATTCATAGCTCCTGGGCCTGTGTTGTGTGCATGTTCGAACACTTCCACCCCCTTCCTGTATCAGCTGGCCTCAGGTATATTACATTCTCGTGCAGGCACAAACAGATGTGGGCAACAACATCGATCTGGACACCCACACTAGGAATCACCAGCGTGGACATGGATCAGCTTTCCGGGGTCTGGTTACTGACGGTTCAGGCGTCAAGGTGGACGGAGACGTGAGTCTTGCTCTCTCTTATTGCCTTTCCTTCATCAGTCTTTTCACATTATCTGCACATGTGGTGGAAAAGCTGTTCCTGTCCCCACATTTAACGAATATGTTAATTCTCGTTTTACGAAGCATTAATTCGACACCTGAAAGGCGGTTGAATTTAGTGGGCAGTATTTAAAGGAAATTGTAGGTACCTTAGATAGAGATGAGAATTCCAACTGAGATTGGCATATTACAGCTCTTGGCCTGTAATTACAACCGGTGTTAATAAGCAAGACTCGTGTACAACAGTTAAGAATCTTTAATCCGAAATTTTCGCCTAGACAGTAGAATTCTTCAATTCCCTGGAGAGGGATTCGGAGGTCAGCGTACCCGCGGCCGGTCTGAGACCAGGCCTCGTGGTGGATCAGGATGGTGTAATCTGTCCATCATGCTTGAAGACGTAAGTTTTGAGGTGGTCAACCCTCTGCTGGAGAAGAGTTTTGTTCCATATACTGAAAACGTCATCCAAGGCTGATACCTCTGTACTCGACTGAAGAAGCCTGCTGTGTAGGCGAAACGTTTTAGGGAATAAGATACCTAACTGCCTGATATGTGTCACATCAACTTGTTCAGTACAGTTTATCATTATCTTATTCACAAACGGCTTAACCTGAGCTAGAGCTCATCTGAATTAATCCAATACGAATAAAAAAATAATATTCAGCTCGCCGCCCTTGATTGCTAATATTGCTAAGACAATTAATTCACAGGATTGTGGTTCGGTATTCCTTGCCACCATTCATTAGTTCTGTGTTGTGCACTCTAACAGGGGAGAAGCAGAGGGCTGGACTCCTCCACCGCGGAGCGAAGACGAGTGGCACCCACTGCCATCCAACACGTCATATTCGGCAACATGTACGACCATTACCAACGTAAGTGTCACCATGTTTTATACACGTACTTTTACGATTTTTATTTTTTTTATCCTCTCGTTTTCTATAGTTCCCTTTTTCGTTTTTTGAAGTTTCGATCTCCGTTTTATGTAGCCACACTCTACGTTTTCTGTACTTTACTCTCCTTTCGTTCGATTTACTTTATTCGTGCTTTTCATTTCCAGTTGACCTTTCACGATCTGATAAGAATAGTTCTCCCAAACCATACCCCGGCTGGGATTGTACCCGCGGTCAGAGAGTCTCAAAACTCCAGCCCGTCGCGTTAGCACTGACCAGCTAGCCCACTCAACAAAGATTCGTCCAAACTAGGTATATTGACAGGCAGTGAAGGGACCTTGTGATAGAGTTCGTCCGGCCTCGCTAGTGGAGATTCGTCTGTAAAAAATTGCATTTGTGGTCCAGAGGTGCCTGTGCTAAACTTCCTATGGTGTAGAAATATACCTAGTTGGACGAATCTTATTGTGGCTAGTGGGTCCAGTGGCTAACGCGACGGGCTGGAGTTTTGAGACGCTCTGACGCGGGTCACAATCCCAGCCGGGGTATGGTTTGTTTGCAATCGTGTCATTACGATTTCGTGAGTCATGTTGACGTAATAGTCTCCCAAAGAAAACAGCCAAATTTGTACTTAGCTGGTGTTCCTCAGCACCAAGCCGAACCACAGAATCTTTCTGCTAAATAAAAATACAGAATATAAAAAATACATTTATATACTTTACTTATCAATGAATTTCCTTAATAAAATTTAACTCTTTCTGGGTGAGTATATTCTTCATGTGGGTCGACTTTTTACATCAGGTTTAAAATATTAAATGGCAAGAAACATAATACGTGTGGACAAACTAAGATCCAAAGGAAATATAAGAATATATATATATATATATATATATATAGATTTATATATATATATATAATATATATATTAGTCTATATATATTTGATATATGTCGTGCCGAATATGTAAAAACTGGTCAATCGCAAGAACTCATTTAAAAATAAGTCCTTTCTAAAAATTTTCCTTATACGTTTAAAGCACACACACACACACACACACACACACATCTAAATTTAAAAATATTATTTTATTAATTATATCTCTGCAGCAGTGAAAAGGAAAAGATGAGAGAAGGAACTCAAAAGCAGGAAAGATGAGAGAGAGAGAGAGATGAGAGAGAGAGGAGTGAAGAGAGAGAGAGAGAGGAGAGAGAGAGAGAGGAGAGAGGAGAGAGAGAGAGAGAGAAGAGAGAGAGACGAGAGAGAGAGTAGAGGAAGATGGAGAAGAGAGAGAGAGAGAGAGACAGAGAGTGAGTCGAGAGAGGAGAGTGAGAGAGGAGAGAGGTGAGAGAGATTGAGATGAGAGGGAGAGATGAGAGAGAGAGAGAGTGAATACAATATAAGGTGTTTAAGCTGTAAAATGTAAAGGAGAGATAGAGATTTAAGTGATGACTTTGTGACAGAGAATGCGGTAAACGAGTTTAAAGAAACAATTGGAATGGATCTTAGAGATGATGACAAAGGTGCATAGAGACAGGAATCTGAAACCATTCCAAACACACACGAATGTTTAGTCAAATTAATGTTATGTAAAGTCATCCTGAGTATTTAACACATTCACTTTCAGTCTCACTGTTCATTCAGACTTTATACATTCACCCAACTCATTCCCATTCTGACCGAACCTACAACACAGATTGTAGATGACACTGCAACTTTTTGGGTATCTTAATACTTGGGATTCTTTGCTTCGCCTAAACACTTTGAGCACGAGACTACTTCCACATTGAAAAATGTGATCAACACCTACGACTGCTGCACCTCTCCTGCCTACGGTTTATAAGCTGCTTCTCCGCTCATATGCCGTATTTATTCAAGATCGATGTGACTGACCAAAATCGACTCAAGGTTGAGGGACTGATACCTCATTCTCCTCCTGTTCTTCAAGTTTCTCCTATGTATGGAACTGATGAAGCCACTGCTGTGGCGAAACGATTCCTCATTAAAGATACCAAAGAGTTGAACATGTGTCTAATTTATCAATCCATCGATGGATCAACTGATAAAAATAACAATTAAAAATGGCACTAAAAAATGGTAAAAAAATACCTGCCTCGTCGTGATCACAGAGATAAACTAACGGCGGGTTAATGTGAGGGTGTTTCCCAGAAGGATATTCCATATTGATGATGAATAGAAGAGAATGGGTCAGGTGCAGACGCGTTTCGGATCTAAAACTTGTTGACTTGTCAGGAAAGATGTCAGTTACAGTTACAAGCTTTGTTAGTTCTGGGTATATAAGGGGGTCAGTCACTACCGGAGGTCGGAAAGGTATTGTTGCCGGATAAACAATGTTAACAGATTTGCAGAGCAGCAACCAGAACAAAGGCTTTAAACGTAATGAAGTGCAATATTTCAGCATGGAGATATAGCTGGAAGAAAGGCAGCGCAGTGAGGATACTAGAGACGTAGAGAAGAAGCTTCTTAAATCTGTAATGTAGAACTTCTTAAAGCAACGAGAGTAAGAGGCTGTTAGGAGAGCTGGATGGCCTGATCTTATCTTTACCTCCAGTAAAAAATGGCATTAGGAAAGAAGTAATTACCCTTGAGCAAAGCTATCTCACTCTTGTTGGACTTCTGACTACTATATGGAAGCTAAGTAAGGGAGAAATTGTAAATGGATGAAACTGATATGGGGGTTTATAGGATGATGATGGAGTGGGATTTTCTGCTAAAGCACAAAGGGGTTGAGAAATGAGGAACAGGCCGTCAGGTAATGACGAGATTTTCATCTAGAAAGTACTGAGAAATGACACACAAGTTTATATCAAACCTTTGGGTTAATAGAACAGCAGGCAGACCACTGAAAGAACTCAAGGCTTGATCGTAAGGTAGAGACAAAAAACAGAAACACGAACAATTAAACAGGGGAAAAAGATCATATCTGATGTCAGAGAACGGGGCCAAGGTATCGAAAATAATCTTAATTGACTCTTTTCGGGTGAGGAGAGGAGGCTGAAGTCTCAAAAAACAAAGTCGCACTAGAGAAAAATGCATTAAGGTTGAAAACGTAACGCTGCAAAAGAACAGCGAACACTTTTCAGGAAATAATGTAATTATTCAGCGAGCTATCGGAAGATTTATCGGTCTTGAATATGAAAAGAACCATTACCATGGACATAGGAAGCAGAGTTATGCTGCCTTGAAGCCACAAATTAGAAGTAAAGAAATACCTGATAACATTTACCCAAGGCATCAGGACGAATATCACCACGAGCATACCAGTTGAAACACTCTACATGGACACACAAGTCATTACTGACCACGAATTGCCAGACGATCGAAGTAAAAAGTAATATCAGAATTCAGTAAAGGCAAGTTGTTCACGCCAACAGAGCAGGTTCCTCACAGAGTGGAACATGTTTTACTATCATAAAAAGAAGTAAATTCTGGAGAGATCGCCACGTGGATTTAGTAATGGAAGGTCGTGATTACAAAGATTATAAACAGATTAACAAAAGGTCAGTTCAGGAAAGAGAGGGATGAGGTAGGACTACATATTTTTAGACTGTAAGAAGTGTGATTATTAGCGCTGCTTACAGTACTACTTTACGTATTGGACAAGCTTGCTGAGGTTAATAATATCTATTACCTATGATAAAAGAATGCTATATTACGATTATTATTATTAATTATTATTTTAGTATTATTATTATTATTATTATATTAGTATTATGGGTACACCAAACCTGTCCACTGAAATGCTCAGAAAACAATTCAGCTACATTCAGAAATCTCATCAGAGACAAGTCAAATTCACGTTGCTTCTAAAATATTTCAAAAGGCACTAGCAATGTTGATGATAGCTGTATGCCATTCGCGTTGCAATCAACACATCAGGAGTCTGCAATGTTGCAGATAAAAGAAGGTTCAAGTAGATACGATCGTAAGGAACGCCTTTATTGCCCTTGCTTAATTCTTGACACTTGGCTTGTATATGTGTGTCGCTTTCTTTGATTTATCTCAATTGTATATTTTTATTCTTTTGGATTAATCATTTTCTGTTTTTCCTTGCGTTGTTATCCCCCACATTTTGTTGTTTATCTTCAGTACATTATTACTTGATTTAAGTTTCGCCTGGCTTGTGCATCTGTTGCTTCTGTCCGTCTTTGTTTGCTTGTAAGTGTCGTACTTCCTTCCTTCTTCCATGTATGCCTTCCTTACCTCTCCCTTTACCTACCTGCTTACCTTCCTCAATCCTGCCTCTCCCTTCCCTGATCTCCTAACTATCCTCCTCTTGCCTTCCTGTCCACCGTTAATTAAGTACGTGACAGCTCTTCTGGTGCCCCACAGAGCAACTGGACAACCTGGCCCGACAACACAGAGAGGAGATGGAACAGTTCATGAGGGAGCAAGAAAGCAACACCCGCCGTATTAACGACAACCTGCAGGACAAACTGGTAGCCAGACGACACCGCAGGGCTCGCATGAGGGTGGAAGAGGCGCAGAAGAAGGCGCTCTCTGGGTAGCGTCAACACCACCTGGGTAGAGAGAAGAATATTCATGTAATGAATGACCCATCCCCTCCTGTTACACTTCTTCCTACAGCTGCTGTGGCTGCTGCGGCTTCTGTAGCTGCTGCTGTTACTGCTGTGGCTGTAGCTACCACTCCTGAGGTTGCTGATGCTGCTGAAACTGCTTCTCCTGCTGTTGCGATATCCTCTAAACTGATGAAACACTGCTAACTACTTTACTGGACATTTGTGTTCTATCTACGGCCTACGGTCATATGACCGTAGGCCGTAGATAGTACACAGGTTACCGGCTGCTTGAATGTACCGTAAAAAAAATGTTTCCTAAAAAAAAAAAAACAGTGTCTTTCTTTCTGTACCGAAGGTCTCGTCAGCGCTGTGATACTAAGCATGTTCTCAACCCAGAGACAAAAATAATAAATTCTGGGAGTTCATGTAGTGTGCTGTAGAAAAAAGTGATTGGCGGAAGGCGTGGATGGTACCTTAGATGTATTGCTTACCTATATTAAGGTAATCGTTTCACCTACGCAGGGTCTAAAGCCTCTTTGTGGCTAAACGTTTGGGGTTACTATGGTATCCTCTGCATCTAGGTGCAATGTACTCCACCTTCTTGGTGTTTACATACCAGTAAACTTCCCCAGTGAGAAAACACACTTTTGAATTTTGGCTTCAATTATATTTACATCCAAAAATGTTTATTATCATAAATGTCAACTTACACATGGAAGGATTTTTTTTAATAAACTCCTGACCATTTGGCAGATGAAGAGACAACTTTATCCTCGCGGCACATTCCAAAGTCTGCAAAACTGTTCTCCTGTGTTCATTTTTTCATGGATATCTGAACACCATGACCTCACTCCTCTCCAAGTCATCAAAGCTGCATTGTGATAATAGTCTAAACTGACCTTTGCTGACCCTCGTGAGGACCTGACCTATAATAGACAAGTGACGACCTTGACCCTATCTGCCTTGCCCCATGTGTGACCTAGGTGTTTGGTAGAATGACACCTAGGTGTTTTAGTAGAGTGACGTAGGTGTTTGTTTATAAGAGTGACAGGTGTTAAATAGAGTGACCTGCAGTAAGTGTTGAGCAGAATGACCCAGTTCAATAACTCCTACCTATATTTTTACCAAATTTGGCACTGAAAAATGAGTCGGTAGTCTGAAAAATTGTCACCCTTTCAATTTACTTTTTTTTGAAACATCAATTTGGTAACGAGACCTTATAATATAATAATTATATTATATATATATAATATATTATATATATATATATATATATATATATATTATATATATATATATATTGATATATATAATTTTATATATATATATATATTATATATATATATATATATATATATATATATATATATATATATATATATATATATATATATAATATATATATATATATATATATATATATATATATATATATATATTATATATATATATATATATGTAGGAGTTATTGAACTGGATCATTCTGCTCAACACTTACTGCAGGTCACTCAAACACCTGTCACTCTTATAAACAAACACCTACGTCACTCTACTAAAACACCTAGGTGTCATTCTTCCAAACACCTAGGCCACACTACTAAACAGGTCACTGACAAACACCTAGGCCCCTACTACTAAGCACCTACGTGTAAGCCCTGCTGAGTTACAACCACTGGACCACATTTGGCACTGACAGAGGACTCTGCAGCCAGTAAAGATTCTCACACTTTTCTTGTTGCCACTTGGCGTGTGAAACACAGTGTACACATCCGCAAAGTATATTTTAATTATAGATTGTTTTATGTATGGGTACAAGTTTAATGTACTCACTTAATTGTGGTTGCAGGGGTAGAGTCATAGCTCCTGGCCCCGATGTGTGCGTATGTGTGTGTATGTGTGTGTACTCACCTAATTGTACTCACCTAATTGTGGTTGGAGGGGCAGAGTCATAGCTCCTGGCCCCGATGTGTGCGTGTGCGTGTGTGTGTGTGTATGTGTGTGTGTGTGTATGTGTGTGTGTGTATGTGTGTGTGTATGTATGTGTACAGTACTATATTTTCAAGTTTCTTTTCTACCTTTCCTTTAAGTATTCATCATTAAATACTCTCTGCTAATAAGATAATCGAGATCAACAAAGGGCATATTTAACAATAGTAGAATATACATACAACTGTTAATAAGACACATACTGTGGTTTATGGGATTTTATTGAGAAGATAGTTCCACCAGCGACTTGTATAAGTCTGGTCATAAGTCGTTAATTATACCTTATTAACGTGGAGAGATGAATGATCGTTGACGGGATCACTGTTATCAAGCGAGACAGCTGCAAGGCTCTCCTGTATGGATGTGGTAAATTTTTTGTTAATGGTTGATTACAAGAGCGTATGTAACAAGAAGACTTTAGCTATCTTTGTGTATATGATAATAATGTGTACCGAGCAGTAATTACAGGTATCAAGAATCGTGTGCACAGTTGTCTTAGAAAATATGTATCATGAACAAGAGATGTAAATGGCATTACTATCCTGAACAGTTGTTATGAAGAACATTTGTCGACCTTTACTGCTTGGTAAAGTTCACTTGATGACCTGAACAGGTGGTATTAATAATAATAATAGTTATCACTTAGTGTTGTGAAAGCGAGTCATTAGAACAGGTTTTTATAAACATATGTAACCATGCAAGTATCACGATGAACATTGAATCCAGGATGGGTCGTGAAGAACTTATGTACGAAGTCTTTATGAGTAACTCTTGTCGTGTCTTCAGAGAACACTTGTCTTGTGCAGGTATGATGAAAATATAATGTACTTCGCAGGTATGTACCGTGGATACAGGTGTTCAGCAGGTGTCTAGGATACAGGTGTTGTGTGTTGCTATTCTTAGCTTGTAAAATAAACGTGACAGCTGTCTGAGGCGTTTTTTCTCTTCCAACATTATGATATCTTGATGATAGGGACGCTCTTAATCCAAGGAATTTGAGCTACCACTTCCTTGGTTCAAACCAGATTATAAATCATTCCACAGCCGCTGTATGACCCCTGTGAGTTAACGATTCCCCATGCATTATATACTTACATTACTTAATCAAATTTCCTTCTCCTGGGTTATTCTACGGTTTTGTTGGGAAGCCGGTTACTGACTCGGGTGGGGGGTGTAAGCGTCCTGCTCTGACAGGACTTGAACAAGAGAGTCGATGGGAACTTATGTTTAGGTGAGGCAGGTAGAGCATTAATCAGAATATTGAATAGCATGGGACTAAGAACTCCTCCCTGCGGTGTACCTAAAGACATTTCTTTAGACTCGCTTCTAAAGCCTTGGTAAAGGACAGAGGATACTCTACTTGACAGGTATCCTATTATCCAGAAGAGTAAGCTATCACCAATATTCATTTTGGCTAGTTCATGTAGTATAACGGTTCTGTTCGCAATATCAAATGCAGATTTTAGATCAAGAAAAGTGGTAAAACTAGTAGAGGCGTGTGCAGTGAGAAAGGTGGAAATACAGTTCTGCACACTTTTACCTTTCATGAACCCATAGAGGTAGGGGGAAAGTTGATGTCTGATTCTGTAGTACAGTCTGTTAAGTATCATTCTTTCAAAAGTTTTACAAAGACAACTAGTTAAGGAGATCGGTCTAAATGTATCAGGCTGTTGGGGCTTAGGGATAGGCACAATGAGACTATTGGTCCAGGAAGTAGGAAGAACGCCCTCAATGTAACTTGAGATTATGCAGTGCCAACAAAGGGTTATCAGGCACGTGCCTTAGAGTTCTGAGAATATCATAGGTTATACCATCCTCTCTAGGAGCAGTTGATCGACCTTTGGTTAATGCATTATCTAATTCATACTCGGTAAAGAGGCAATCACTCTCATCAATATTTTGGCTCATAAAATTAATCAGTTTCAACATTTCTTCAGAAGTACTCTCTAAATTTTTTCTAATATGAGATAGCAGGTTTTCATGCCTGGATGTTTTGGACCAGTCATTTATGAGGTCATTTGCTTTTTCAAGAGGAAAGGGATGTGTGGAAAATACTGTATATATTTTCCAGAAATACAGTAGTTATATGTAAATAGATGGCTATACTGTATTTAAAAGAATTATATTATGGAAAATGGGAAACTGGGCCTGCGCCTGTGCAGACAGGAGAGTCGCCATTGTTAATTTGAATTGGATACAACGTTAGTGTAATGGGAAGGAATTTTCGTGCTCTAGAGGTTAAAATTGGGCTGACACCTCTCAAATAGGAGGCGAAATTGTTGGATGTGCATTCCTGCATAACTTGAGATATCAGACGACTGGACAAGACAGCTCCAGGAACCTCAGATAAGTCTTATGTAGTAACCTGGCCAGTGTTATTTTCATAGATAGACAGTGAGATTTTCTGAGTATGATACAAGTTAATCTCTAGTTAAATTGATGAGTGATATTAAGATATTTTCCTTCTGTTATGTAAATGTGTGTATATACTATAATCCTTTTTAAATTTTAATATACAGTCCACAAATTTATATATTTACCAGCATTCCTGGTGATGTATATTACATTTAATTAATAGGTCCAGAGCAACTTGTGGATAAGACAGTGGTAGGTATCGAAGGGGACATTTTTTGCGACCTAGGTGTCCCAAATTCCTACTTGTCTAAATGATAAATAATAATCTATGTTCATTTACTGTTATGTATATAATGATACATTCAGATAAATGTAATTTTCCACAGGATGAGCAACATTGCCAGTTCTTTTCCTGGTTATTTTATTTATACCTTTCCAAGCCAAACTTAAAGGGGTGGACCTATTTAATCCACTAATAAATTTTTCCATTCTGTTGCCTAATTTGCTTTCTATTCCTTGTCAAAAAATTTGTTAGTGCAGCTTGAAGTTTCTGATGCAGGTCTGGAAACGCTCGGTTTTTTTCTTCCACCTGTGAACTCCTTTTAAACCCACAATTTAAAGGGACCTGGGAGGGTTTTGTCAACCCGTTAGAATGGGGATTCTGGGAAAAGGATTTTAAAAAATAAAAAGAGAGGGTTTTGGTAACATATTGGATATTTTAAATTTGGGGGGGAAAAATTTGATTAAATTTATGGTCCTTTCAATTTTTTTGGGGGAAATGGTCAGGGACCCCAAAATCAAGGTTTCTTTTAATATTTAAGCTGTTGTTTCCAGGGGAAAGGGCCGTCTTTGGTTTTTTCCGGAGAGGCACAAAATAAAGAAGTGTTAAAGGTTTGTTTTCCCAAGAATTTTTAAGTTTTGAATTAGTTTTAAAGTAAAAAATGGGAAAAGATAGTTTTTGGGAATTGATTAGGAAAGTTTCCTTAGTTGTAAATTGTTTACCCAGAGCGACTTGAATCTATAAAACCGTCCGGATCCTTCACCTCTCACGGTTTCCGCTAGGCATTTAATAGGCACTGGATTAAAAAACAAAATGCTTGGAAAAAATAAAAAACCCCTTGGGAAATTTAAAGAATTTCGATGAACACAAGGGGACTCTCATCCTTTAAAAATGATTATTTCCCGCCAGTTCGCTGAAAAAGCAGGGCCCACTCGCAATTCCCAAGCCGTTGGTTCCCGGGGGGTCGGGCTGCCGACCCAACCCCAAAAAAAAGAGTAAATTTTGTTTTAAGCTTCATTTTTGGAATTTATTTTTTGGAACCCAGGAAAAGAAATCTCAATGAAGGGAAAGTTTCCTTTCCCAAAATAAAATTGTTTCCCCTGGGAGAAAAACCCGGGCCTGGCATTCTAACTCCTTAAGTCCTCTGTTCTTTTTGGTTATCCCGGTAAAATTAGAAAAATGCTGAAGATAAAATAATTTAAAATTATTAAGAGAATTAAATTTATTTCTTTAACCAAAAAAACTTTTCCTAAAAAAATTTTCCGCTCATTCGTGCACTACAGCCCGGATTCCCAGATCCCGAGAGTCCCGGGCTCCGAAGAGCCAAGTTCCCCTTTCCCGGGAGTCCCAAAAGTTCCCGGGAAATATTCCGAGTCCCGGGGGAAGTCAGAGGAAATTTGAGTTCCCCATCCAAATTCGGGGTTTGGAAAGGAAAAAGTCCCGGGATCCCCGAGAGTCGAGAGTCCCGGAGTCCCGAGAGTCGAGAGATCCCGGGAGTCCCGAGAGTCGAGAGAGTCCCGGGAGTCCCGAAGCCCGAGAGAGCCCCGGAGAGTGAGAGTCCGGAGTCCCGAGAAACCCGGGAGTCCCGAGAGTCCCGGGAGTTCCGAGTCCCGAGAGTCGAGAGAGTCCCGAGTCCCGGGAGTCCCGAGAGTCTCGGGAGTCGAGAGAGTCCCGGGAGTCCCGAGAGTCGAGAGTCCCGGGAGTCCCGAGAGTCGAGAGAGTCCCGGGAGTCCCGAGAGTCAGAGAGCCCGGGAGTCCCAGGGGAGAGATCCGAGAGTCGAGAGTCCCGGGAGTCCCGAGAGTCGAGAGAGTCCCGGGAGTCCCGAGAGTCGAGAGAGTCCCGAGAGTCGAGAGAGTCCCGGGAGTCCCGAGAGTCGAGAGAGTCCCGAGAGTCGAGAGAGTCCCGGGAGTCCCGAGAGTCGAGAGAGTCCCGGGAGTCCCGGGAGTCCCGAGAGTCCCGGGAGTCCCGAGAGTCCCGGGAGTCCCGAGAGTCCCGGGAGTCCCGAGAGTCCCGGGAGTCCCGAGAGTCGAGAGAGTCCCGAGAGTCCCGGGCTCGATAAGGTGTGAGCAAGAATGGTATACAATACGGACAAGATGAAATTAAGACACATGTGCAACATCTGGGTATCTTTATTGTAGACGTTTCGCCATCCAGTGGCTTTATCAATACAAATTCTAGGACATAATTCGAAGACAGTAGAACTATATATAAAAGATGAGGTAATCATGTCCTTCACACCAACTCCAAGGCTGAGGGACTGATTACCTCATCTTTTGTATATAGCTCTACTGTCTTCAAATTATGTCCTGGAATTTGTATTGATAAAGCCACTGGATGGTGAAACGTCTACAACAAAGATACCCAGATGTTACAAGTGTCGTCATAATTTCATAAGGTGTGAGCCGTGGTGGCCCTTAACCTCGACGCCGTCAAACTGCAATTATTCTGAATAGACTTAAGAGGTAAGTTTTTAATATTTTCTCCTTGGGTATGGAGAGGTAAGGCTAACATTGTTAGTACTTCACCAATTAGAAGTTGCATCTCATCTTTCCCTAAATATTGTAATAATAATGGACCCCAGTGACAAGGATTTTTTTTTTTTTTGTCTTCGACAGTTTTTTTTGGGTTATCCCAGGTAATTTACACTATATATGATAATTGTCTTTAACGTGTACCTATGCCTAAATAAACTTACCTAAACGATACGTGTAGTTTGCTTATAAGTTTCTGTTCTTTCCCTTGAATATTATAAATATAGTTCTTTTCCTAATGATATTAATGTTTTATGAATTTATATGCAAAATATGTTCGGTGTAGTGTATATTGTAATAAGGAATAAGTATAATAATTGTTAACTATCCAAGTAAATGTATCATAAAATTACTGGTATTCTGATTAATAACCCCAGAAGCGAGCACTTGGGCATATTTCCTTAGGTTTCTTTCAGTCCTCTTCCCCAGGGTGCGACTCACAACAGTTTGTTAACACCCAGGTTCCTACTTACTGCAGGGACAGTAGGTGTATGAACCATACAGTGCCCCGTGGCCTGGTGGCAAAAGCTCTCACTTCACACGGTGAGGATCCGGTTTCAATTCCTGGCGAAGGGTGGAAACATTGGGCGTGTTTCCTTACACCGGTTGTCCATGTTCACCCATCAGTAAAATGGGTACCTGGGTGTTAGTGGACTGGTGTGGGTTGCATCCTGGGACTAAACTGACTGAATTTGCTTGAAATGCTCAGCATAACAAGTAGCTTTCTATATACTAGTAATAGTACATGTGTCATTGATGTCAGCTATGGTCTGTATACCTTGTACATGTACTTATTGAAATAAAGATATTATTATTAAGATTATTATTATGCCCAACATCAGGGACCTCAAAGGAAATAAGTTAGTGTTTGACTTTGTCATCTCAAATTAAATCTTCATACAATAAAACCTTGATTTAACAAGCCTTGTTTTAATGGATTTTGGTTTTAATTAATAAAATCCATTGTCTGGACAAAATCCAGAAACAGTGAACATAGTTTGTAATTGTTCATTAGTGTTACAGTCTATTAGCAAACTACTGAGCCTAAAAAACCATGCTACAGGTGGGGATAGAACTCGCTGTTAGTGAATCTTAAAACTCCAGACCAACATGTTAGCCATTGGGCCAGCTGGCTACAAGAAGATTCATCCAACTAGGTATATTTATACACCATAGGAAGTTTAGCATAGGCACCACTGTGAAATGCAAGTTTTTATAAATAACAAAAAAAGGCACAATACCGTGACTGGACCATTTACTTTGTAAATGGTCCAAGTCGGACCGAAACGTCGTCGTAAGCTTCTCTCTTTTATGTGCGGGTTATTTGTGCAAGTTTTTATAGATGAAGTGTGGCCATGATGAACTCTTAGCTCAAGTCTGCACCTATTGTACCTGTATTAAAGTCTATGAGAATATGTGGGGATTTTTAATATGTAAATCAACATATTCATTGTGATAAATAGCCTTTACCTGCTGCAGACAATAATTCTTCAATCATGGGTAAAGGATATCTCCCAGTGAAAATGTTGATTTACATATTTAACATTCCCACATATCATCATAGACTTTGAGTCAGCCTTTAATACAGGTACAATAGGTGATTTAATATTCAGCAAAGTCTATAGTTTCCAGAATTGTCTGTTATTATTATAGTCCATTGGGTAAGTTGATTTTTTTATTTAATAGACAAAGTCTGTTGTTTCCTGTGCTGTCCATTATTGTTATGGGAAAAAATCTCATTCAGTTTTAACAGACAAGCAGCATTACTAGATACCCTCTCTCACCCCCTGTTAGTGTCGTAAATTGAAGTTTCACTACAACGTACATTTTTAAGTGCCCATATTATTATAATCAAAAGGAAGTGCTGAACTTACTAGGGCCATACAGCACTGCAGGGTAGGAATTGATGAAGGATCATTGTGCCCATAATGTGTGTGTCTTTAAGACCATTGTAAATCAATGACTTGTGCAGTCATACCGTGCCCTAGGTCATTAATTGATTCCAAGAGCCATGACGTAAACCAGACATAATGCCTTAAAATGACAACAAACACTGTAAAACTAGCATAAATAACTTGCAAAAGAATATAACTATTGCTTAACCTTAAAGAACACTAAAAACATTCTAGTCATATTTTTAAAAGAATAATGAACCCCCAAAAATTATGATGTAGGTGACATTGCTGGGTAACATAAAGTTGGACACAATGACATTTGTTGAACTAAAATTTACTCTAGAAAAGTGGTGTAAAGGCTAATTTGACATAGGCCGAAATGTCATAAAGTGGGGTATGACTGTGTGCTATTGAGCAGAGCCCAATAAAAACTTTAGTTACTCTGCCTGACTTACAATGCAACTCAGATCCCTTAACCCTTAAACTGTCCAAACGTAGATCTACGTTGACATGCATAGCATTCCGAACATAGATCTACGTTTGATTTTACATGCTTTCTTATGTGAAAAAATGTAGATCTATGTTTGGAGTGCTACGCACATCAACATAGACCTACGTTTGGACAGTTAAAAGGTTAAGGGGATTAAAGCCTCCCTTCCCTTTATTTTTCAATTGATGGCTAATTTTCATCGCATTATATTAACCAGTGACCACAGAGGCATGATAGTTTAAAGAAATTTCCCATACATACTGGAAATCTCATTTTTTTTTTTTAACAATTTCTTTGATTTTTCAGCATCTTATCATTTTTAAACCTGTCCCAGTTGGCCATGTAGTCAGAGATAGATCATGGTCTGGCTGTATAGAGTGCTATCTCTCCTTCAAAAAGCAGAATTCACATTCTCTTGTGAATTTGGAACACTAAGAACAACAGGTAAAAGGGATAGTCAACAGAGCAATTAGGACAGCAAAGTGGAGATTGCTTTGCTCATTGTCCAAAGCACCAGCATTTATTACATTGTTGAAGAATTGAACAAAACTCAGTAACAGTCAACCTGTGACCTAAATAACTTTGAAGAGAGGATATGACAGAAGTGAGCACGACTATGATGCAGACCAACGTTTCAGTATTGGAAATCTAGTGCGGCATGTCTGCTATAGCACTCTTAATGGCTCCAGATTATCTTCCCTGTGGTGCAGTCTCAGACCAAGTCTCTTAAATTTAAAACAAAATACAGTGGAACCCAGGATATTGGCTGATGCGGATATCGGCCAAATTGGATTTTAGCCGCTTTTTTAGCCAGAATTCTGTCCTGGATTTCAGCCGGCAACTCGGAAATTGGCTGTATTGGACATGTCCGCCCGCCACTCTGCCGCGTTCGTGAGTCAGGCTGGCTGTCTCTGGGTGAGTGAGGAACACTCTGCTCATTCATCCAAACATTTTGTTATAATCCATTGTTTTTTGTGGTTGTTTATCGAGTGCGACTGCGAAATAAGCCACCATGGGCCCAAAGAAAGTTCCTAGTACCAACCATTTGGTAAAGAAAGTGAGAAACATGATAGAACTCAAGAAAGAAATTGTAGCAAAGTACGAAAGTGGTGTACATGTTCTCCAGCTTGCCAGGATGTATAGCAAATCCAAATCAACAATCACTTCCATCCTGGCAAAGAAAGTAGAAATCAAGGAAGCTAATGTTGCAAAAGGGGTAAATATGCTAATGAAACAAAGATCGCCAATAATTGAAGATGTGGAAAAGTTATTGTTGGTGTGGATCAACGATAAACAGTTAGCGGGAGATAGTGTTGTGGAGTCAATCATTTGTGAAAAGGCAAGGCAATTGCATGCGGATCTCATAAAGGAAATAGTACCTGGAATGAGTGCTGCTGTTAGTGAATTTAAGGCCGGCAGAGACTGGTTCAACAGATACAAGAAGCGTAGTGGCATACACAGTGTTGTGTACGCCACTACGCTTGTAAGGAATGGTGAGGCAGTTGTAAGGAATGGTGAGGCTGCAAGTTCAGACAAACGTGCTGCTGAAGAATTCATGCATGAATTCAAGGAGTACGTAGAGGCTGAAGGATTCCTCCCACAACAAGTGTTCAGTTGGGACGAAACAGGCCTCTTTTAGAAGAAAATGCCAAATAAGACCTACATCACTCAGGAGGAAAAGGCACTGCCAGGACACAAGCCTATGAAGGATAGGCTTACTCTTTTGTTCTGTGGTAATGCTAGTGGGGATTTCAAAGTGAGCCTTTACTGGTGTATCACTCTGAAAATCCCAGAGTGTTCAAGAAAAGCAATGCTGTCAAGAGTAAATTGTGTGTTGTGGAAAGCTAATAGTAAGGCCTGGGTCACAAGGCAAATTTTCATTAACTGGGTCCATGAAAAAAAAGTGTGAAAAAATACCTCCAGGAAAATAAATTGCCACTCAGTTGCCTCCTGGTACTGGGCAATGCTCCTGCTTATCCTCCAACCTTGGTAGACCAGGTGTCTATGGAGTTAAGTTTTATAACAGTGAAGCTCTTGCCTCCTAACACCACTCTTATCATCCAGCCCATGGACCAGCAGGTCATTTCTAACTTTAAAAAACTCTACACAAAAGCAGTGTTTCAAAGGTGCTTTAGAGTGACCTCGGACACTGACTTGACCGTAAGAGAGTTCTGGAGGAATCAATTCAATATCCTCCATGCATAAGCCTTATAGGTAAGGCTTGGCAGGGAGTGACTTTCAGGACTTTGAACTCTGCTTGGACAAAATTGTGGCCAGAATGTGTCCAAGAGAAGGATTTGAAGGGTTTGAGGCTGACCCTGACCCTGTCGACCCTCTGCCTGTTGTGTAATCTATTGTATCTTTGGGGAAGTCCATGGGGTTGGAGGTGAGTGGCAAGGATGTGGAAGAGTTGGTGGAGGACCACAGGGAACAGCTAACCATTGAAGAACTGCAACAGCAACAGACCACAGCTGAGGAAATTGCTTCAGAGGAGGAAGAGAATGTGCCTTCTTCAGTGATTAAGGACATGTGTGCACAGTGGAGTGAGTTGCAAAGTTTTGTGGAGAAATATAACCCTGACCAAGCTCAAACAAGCTAGCTCTGCAATATGTTCAGTAACAAAACCATGTCCCATTTCAGACAAATGCTAAAGAGACGTCAGAAACAGACCTCTCTGGACACTTTTTTTTGTGCGACAGGGGTGCAGTGACTCTCAAGCTGGAATTGTGCCAGTAAAAAACAAAGAAGGGAAGCAACCCCAGAGAGGGCTTTAATACCTGAAGTCCCTATGGAGTGGGATTCCCCTTCCAGACAATAACCTTAACCCCCTTTCCCCTCCTCGCCTTCTTCAATATGCCAACAAGAGTCTTCTATAAAGGTATGTAATGTTCAAATATCATTAAAATTTGTCCTTTATATTTATTTATCATTGTTTTCTGTATGTAAAACTATAGTTAATCTTTAAAAAATGTATTTTTGGTTAATGTTTTTGGGTGTCTCAAATGGATTAATTGTACAGTTGTACCTCAAGTTTCGGTCGTAATCCGTTCCAGAAGCTCGGCCGAAACTCAAACTGTTCGAAAGTCAATGCAATATTTCCCATAAAAAATAATGTAAATCCAATTAATCCATTCCAGACACTCAAAAACATTAACAAAAAATACGTTTTTTGAAGATTAACTGTAGTTTTATAAACACAAACACCTATAAATACATATAGTACTTAAATGACTAATGAAATACATAAACATTTAAATAAACATTTAAAATAACTCGCATTTACATACCTTTACTGAAGACTCTTGTTGGCGTATGGAAGACAGGGAGGAGAGAGGGAGGACTTTATTATTGTTTGGAAGGGGAATCCCCTTCCATAATGACTTTAGGTAACAAGTCCTTATCCGATGTTACTTCCCTTCTTTGTTTTTAAATGCCACAAGGACCAGCTTGAGAGTCACTGTACCCCTGTTGTTCAAAAAAAACTGTCCAGAGAGGTCCGTTTCTGGTGTCTCTTTAGCATTTGTCTGAAATGGAACATGGGTTTGTAACTGAATATGTTGCAGAGATAGCTTGTTTGAGCTTGCTCAGGGTGATATTTCTCAGCAAAAGCTTGCACTCTACTCCATATTGCACAAATCTCCTTAATCTCTGAAAAAGGCACTCCTTTCCTCCCTCTTCCTCCTCCTCTGAAGCAAGTTCCTCAGCTGTGGTCTGTTGCTGTTCCAGATGAAGCTCTTGCAGCTCATCAGTGGTTAGCTCTTCCCCATGGCCCCCCACCAACTCTCCACATCCTGGCCTCTCACATCCAACCCCAAGGAATTCCCCAATGCCACAATACATTCCACAAAAGGCATAGGGTTGACAGAGTCAGCCTCAAACTCTTTAAAATACTTCTTTTGGACACATTCTGGCCACAGTTTTCTCCAAGCAGAGTTCAAAGTCCTGGAAGTCACTCCCTGCCAAGCCTTACCTATAAGGTTTATGCAGTTGTAAATACTGAAGTGATTCCTCCAGAACTCTCTTAGGGTCAGTTCAGTATCCGAGGTCACTTAAAAAGACCTTTGAAACAGTGCTTTCGTGTAAAGTTTTTTGAAGTTTGAAATGACCTGCTGGTCCAGCCCATGGACCAGCAGGTCCTACACAATTGGTCTACCAAGTTTGGAGGATGAGCAGGAGCATTGTCCAGTACCAGGAGGCACTTGAGTGACAATATATTTTCCTGGAGGTATTTTTTCACACTCAGGCCAAACACTTCATGGACCCAGTCAATGAAAATTTGCCTTGTGACCCATGCCTTATTGTTAGCCCTCCACATCACACACAATCTACTCTTGACGACATTGTTTTTCTTGAACACACTGGAATTTTCACTGATACACCAGTAAAGGCTTTGCTTTTAACTCCCCACTAGCATTACCACAGAGGAAGAGAGTTATCCTGTTTTTCATAGGCTTGTGTCCTGGCAGTGCCTTTTCCACCTGCGTGATGTAGGTCCTCTTTAGCATTTTCTTCCAAAAGAGGCCTGTTTCATCACAATTGAACACTTGTTGGGGGATGAATCCTTGAGCCTCTACATAGTCCTTGAATTCATGCACAAATTTTTCAGCCGCACATTTGTTACAACTTGCTGCCTCTCCATGCCTTGCTACACTGTGTATACCACTACGCTTCGTGAAGTTGTCAAACCAGCCTATGCTGACCTTAAATTCACTAACAGCAGCACTCGTTTTGGGCATTTTCTTTACAAGATCCGAGTGCAACTGCCTTGCATTTTCACAAGTGATTGTCTCCAAAACTCTCCCACTAATTGTTTATCATTGATCCACACCAACAACAACAACTCAACATCTTCGATTGTCTGTGATCTATAGCATATCTACCCCTTTCGCACCATCAGCTTCCTTGATTTCTTTTTTCTTCGCCAGGATGGAACTGATAGTTGATTTGTTTTTGCCATACAACCTGGCAAGCTCCAGCACATGCATACCGCTTTCGTATTTTTCAATAATCTCTTTCTTCAATTCTATCGTGTTTCTCACTTTCTTTACCACAGGGCAGGCACTAGAAAGTTTCTTTGGGCCCATGGTTAATTATGTAGCAGTCACTCTCAATCAACAAACAAAAAAAAAATGAATTACAGTATTGTGAAATGTTTGGATGAACGCTCAAGGTAATGTTCACTCAAGGAGAAGCAAAGCCAGACTGACTCACAATGCATGCGTGGGAGGCTTTGTGTGGGTGCGCGTAGGCAAACGGGTCTGATACAAAGGCCAAAACTCAAGTTAGTTCGAAACTCGAGACAAAATTTAGCTGAAAAAAGTGACCAAAACTTAGGGCGGCCGAAACTCAAGGTTCCACCGTATTTACATTAATTATTATGGGAAATATTACTTCGGTTTTTGCCCTTTTTGGATTTAGGCCGACCTTCTGGAATGGATTACGGCTGAAATCTGGGGTTCCACTGTACAGTAATACAAGAATGGCAATCATTATGAAATATTCAGGAAAATAAAGATAAGGTGCATACTTAATGTAAATAAAACAAACATTCTCTCCATTTTAACCACAATAAACTTTGGGGCTCTTCATACATGGACAGTGTTTAAGTCATAATAGGAACCCAAGGATAAGTCACAGAATCCCTCACCACCTAATGGTGATCCAGCTTCAAGTAAGGTCTGAGGAGGCAACGTTGCCTGCGACTTTGAACTTCGATAAGTCATCATCTTTAACATTTGTGATGAATGGTTTTGAAAACCGACAAGTTGAAGATTTGAGACACTTATGCAACACATGGGAATCTTTATTGAAGAAACGTTTCGCCACACAGGGCCACCTCTTTGGCCCTGTGCTGCACTTCCTACAAGAGTGATGGACTGAACACATCGATTCCAGGTTGAGGGACTGATTACCCCAAACTTCTACTCTCCTTACCCATTTCTACTTTGTATTGGACTGATGAAGCCACTGTGTGGCAAAACGTTTCTTCAATAAAGATTCCCATGTGTTGCATAAGTGTCTCAATTCTTCAACTTGTCAGTTTTCAAAACCATTCATCACATCTGTCAGACACTGCAACATCACGGGATCTTGGTACAAAGACTTCAACGCTTGCCCAACCTTTGGACGACGACCTACTTACACTAGTGGCAGGTCCCACTGTGATGCCGCCTCCTCCTGCTTCAACTCATCTTACCACAGTATATAAACCACCTCTCTGGCCCTGTGCTGCACTTCCTACAAGAGTGATGGACTGAACACATCGATTCCAGGTTGAGGGACTGATTACCTCAAACTTCTACTCTCCTTACCCATTTCTACTTTGTATTGGACTGATGAAGCCACTGTGTGGTGAAATGTTTCTTCAATAAAGATTACCATGTGTTGCATAAGTGTCTCAATTCTTCATCTTTAACATTATTGTGGATGCAAACAAGGCACACCGTGTCCTGCAAGATATGGAATGAAATATCTTTGCAGATCAAGAAAAGAAGTATTTGGGCAAATTTGTGATTATCTGTTATCATTATCACTACTTGGCTGTATTGTAGAAGTCTGTCTAGGGCTCAGTCAGGGCTGAAGAGAGACTGCAGTGATAGAGGGGACCAGCAGGAGAGTTTGTGAAAAAAACAGGGAAAATTGAATGGGGAAAATTTAGGGTTGAAGCTTTTAGCAGTCCAAATGAACATGAAATTTCAGGAAACATTTTTGGCACCATTGTTTCATTTTCTGTAAGAGTGGTTAGTAATCCAGCTTTATGCTGCAGGAGATGCCCAGTTTGTACTTAAACAGATTCCAGTCTGCTGATCATAGAGAACAGTTTTCTCTAGTTGCTTGATGATGGCTGAGTAAGCCCTGTAGAGGAAGCCTTTGCTTTTTTTTTTATCAACTCTTGGTTTAATTCTAATTGTTTCATGCCCATAAAAGGGGTAAGTTCCCAGAGGACCATAAAAATAACCATCACATAGAACTGTCATTGAGGCCAGAATCCCTCACTCAGATAAGCTGTGAGCAATAAATATGAGAGAATGGGCCTGTGCAGTGAGTGTGCACAGTATTAAAAAAAGTCTTCCCCCACTGTGCATGATGGGAAAAGTAAAACTGACCTTGTGTTTGGTTTAAAATAGCATATTTGAGGCATTTTCCATGATAGCTTTTATGGTTTTATTGGCTGCTGCTTGGTATTTATAGAATGGATGACACTACTGAAATAAGAGATTATTTTGGTTGGTTTCAGGACTGGAAATTGCTCAAAATTGGGCTCAAAGTAGTGGCAAGGCTCCACTACACCCACCTAGTCTGTTTTATGGATTTTAATAGGTATTATTCATTCAGGATGCCATAAACTATGCCCAATCATTACTGGTTGTACTTTACTCTCTGAGAAATAGAGTAAATCTTCTATTTTAGTGATTATGAATTTAAAATGGAGGACAAGTGTAATATAGGAGAGCCCTGAGGACATGATTAATGAACAGAAGAAATGTAGTTTTAGTGCCAGGAATGTCTACATTGTTTATTTTGGACATGGTGACACGCACTCCACTTTCATGTTTTGCAATGATCTCTTTCTTGAATTCTATAGTGTTTCTCACCCTCTTCACCAAAGGGCTGGTACTAGAAGCTTTCTTTGGGCCCATGGCAGCTTATTTAGCAGTTACAAGCACTAAAAAGAATGGAATAATACAAAATGTATCGTATGAATGCATGGGATCGTCCTAACTGGCTGGTAAACAAAGGCACACTGTCTGTACACACAGTGTTGGGACCGCTCAGGCCGCGCTGACACATTTGGGACGAATGACTTATACCAAGTTCAGTGACGATCACCAAGCCAATATTTTGATGAAAAAACATAACTTGTTCCGAATATTATGAATTCCGATGACGACGTAATTCAAGGGTCCACTGTACAGTGGACCCCCGCATAACGATCACCTCCGAATGCGACCAATTATGTAAGTGTATTTATGTAAGTGCGTTTGTACATGTATGTTTGGGGTCTGAAATGGACTAATCTACTTCACAATATTCCTTATGGGAACAAATTCGGTCAGTACTGGCACCTGAACATACTTCTGGAGTGAAAAAATATCGTTAACCGGGGGTCCACTGTATTAATTGGCAAGCAGATACTCTCTGGAAGTATCTCCAGTCCTTGGCATTACTACTGCAGAATTAATGAATTCAGTTGAAGTTGCAAACACAGTGGAATGTCACTTTGGATTTTTGAGGACCACACCTAACTCCTGACTTTTCTCAACCTCTCCAGGAATCTGTTTTGAACGTCACCTATTGCACTGATGAACCATATTATGTTCCATTTACAGCTTTTGAAACTTGATTCGATCCCCAGTACAGGTGGAAATGATGTGCACGTTTCTTTAACCTGCTGCCCTTGTTTACGTAGCAGTAAGTAGGTACCTGGGTGTTAGTCAACTAGTATGTGTTGTATCCTGAAGGGTGGTAATATACCTTAGATAGGGCTGGGGCTTTGAAGTGAGCTGAGGTAGGGTAACAGCTCTTAAACTGTAAAATTGATTTGTGTAAAAAAAAAAAAAAAAAGTGTCAACCTATAGCAGCTGGACCTGATAATACATATATATGTTCTCATGATTCAAAATTTATACTCTTCAGTATTGAACCTATTATTTTTTCCCTCTTCAGTCATGTTTAGACTGCAAGAGTGTTACCCACACAGAGGAAGTCTGCTGTTGTCCTTCCTTTCTGAAAACCATGTATGTTGGGCTATGAGCCCTTCCATTATAGATTCAGCTCTTGCTGGTTTCATTTGTAAATTAATAGAACACATAGTTAATAGACTAATGTGGTTCTTGGAGAGACAGCTATATAGTATATATACATGTACTTATATCAGTTTAGATACAAAAGGTTCCTTGATACTCTGAGGGGCTCTTGATCTAAGGAATTGAACCTCACCTCCCTTTCCTTTGAACCTAATTGCTTTCCATTCCCCAAGGCTCTGTATAACCCCTATGGGTTTAGCACTTTCCCCATAAATGTAATAATGATAAACTTATGACAATGTTCTGGCCCAACTTAGACCATTAACTAATCATTACGTAGTTAATAGTCCAAGTTGGACTGAAACTTCATGCATTTGTCTCCTATGTACGGGTTATTTGTGCATTATTCCAGTCACAATATTGTGCCTTTTTTTTTTTTATTCTTCATAGCAGTGTGTGAAGGGTAGGGATGTGTAAGGTGTAGGGGTTTAGTGCAAGTGTAAAACTGAAATCTTGGTTGGTACAATAGGTTAGTTACTCTTAAAAAGTCTAAGAGTGGTTCTGCATTAAAGGTGGGACTTTCAACAAGGAAGTCAGTGTCTTAGGGCCTAGCAGATCTCAGAAGTGAATCTTGCATGCCTGCCAAGAAGTAGAACAATATCTTATGATAAGCTGTATTGACAGTAGCCTGGTCATCCCCACAGAGCGGTGACGGTCATTTCCCCATGTGGTAACTGTACGAGACTCTCATTTTTCCAATTCGTAAGTGCAAGAGTGCAGTTACCAAGCCCAACAGCAGTGGGAAGATGCCCAGAATCCCAACCATGGTTTGATAGAGAGCAATTTGTTGTAGTCTAACATAGACTAAAGTTATTACCAGCAGAGGCAAAGTTGTTGATCACGTGCTACTGAAAAATTATCCAAGAAAGGAACACCCACGAAACATTGGGAGGTCATGAATAGATGACTAGGCAGCTGAATGTGCTTGTTTATTGCCTTGAAAATCAGAATGTCCAGGGACCAAAAAAAAAAAAAAAAAAATCTTGTTTGTTTACTAGAAATGACATGATTAGAGTTGCATATGGAAAATGATGGGAGGTCCCACTGTGATCCCGCCGCCTCCTGCTTCAACTCATCTTACCACAGTATATAAGCCACCTCTCTGGCCCTGTGCTGCACTTCCTACAAGAGTGATGGACTGAACACATCGATTCCAGGTTGAGGGACTGATTACCTCAAACTTCTACTCTCCTTACCCATTTCTACTTTGTATTGGACTGATGAAGCCACTGTGTGGCGAAATGTTTCTTCAATAAAGATTACCATGTGTTGCATAAGTGTCTCAATTCTTCATCTTTAACATTATTGTGGATGCAAACAAGGCACACCGTGTCCTGCAAGATATGGAATGAAATATCTTTGCAGATCAAGGAAAGAAGTATTTGGGCAAATTTGTGATTATCTGTTATCATTATCACTACTTGACTGTATTGTAGAAGTCTGTCTAGGGCTCAGTCAGGGCTGAAGAGAGACTGCAGTGATAGAGGGGACCAGCAGGAGAGTTTGTGAAAAAAACAGGGAAAATTGAATGGGGAAAATTTAGGGTTGAAGCTTTTAGCAGTCCAAATGAACATGAAATTTCAGGAAACATTTTTGGCACCATTGTTTCATTTTCTGTAAGAGTGGTTAGTAATCCAGCTTTATGCTGCAGGAGATGCCCAGTTTGTACTTAAACAGATTCCAGTCAGTGTCTTAGGGCCTAGCAGATCTCAGAAGTGAATCTTGCATGCCTGCCAAGAAGTAGAACAATATCTTATGATAAGCTGTATTGACAGTAGCCTGGTCATCCCCACAGAGTGGTGACGGTCATTTCCCCATGTGGTAACTGTACGAGACTCTCATTTTTCCAATTCGTAAGTGCAAGAGTGCAGTTACCAAGCCCAACAGCAGTGGGAAGATGCCCAGAATCCCAACCATGGTTTGATAGAGAGCAATTTGTTGTAGTCTAACATAGACTAAAGTTATTACCAGCAGAGGCAAAGTTGTTGATCACGTGCTACTGAAAAATTATCCAAGAAAGGAACACCCACGAAACATTGGGAGGTCATGAATAGATGACTAGGCAGCTGAATGTGCTTGTTTATTGCCTTGAAAATCAGAATGTCCAGGGACCAAAAAAAAAAAAAAAAAATCTTGTTTGTTTACTAGAAATGACATGATTAGAGTTGCATATGGAAAATGATGGGATGAGAGGAGCCAAATTTCTGGATAGCTTATAATGAATTTTCGGAGTTCAAAACTAACCAAAAAATGATGGTGCAGTGTGTATAATAGTGGTGAGAATTGCATATACAAACTGCTCATAATGAGCACTTAATACGTTTTTAAAAGAGCACTGTTCATATGGATGTTCAAAAATATATTAGAACATGTTTCAACTGGGTTTACATACCATAAAAGCTTAAAAAAAAAATGGCTCAGGCACAAATACTTTGTTTGGAGATCTATATGGCCTGAGGAGAGTTGGTTATATGGAGTATGGTATAGTGACTTATGCTTTACAGAAGACTCACCCACAGCTGTCAGCTGATTAAACATAAATAGATGATTCACATGTAGTGTCTAGGGCAATGGAAGGCACTCAGACTTGATTTAAGGAATTGGAGCACAGGTCCAATTCCTTGGATAAATGTGCAAGTCGCATCCATGGATGTAACATACAACCCACAGCCATCTACTATGCAGTTAGCTGCATAACCATCTCCATCTCAAAAAGCAAGAGAAGCAGAATTTAAGATAGTGTAAAACTCTTTATTGTTGCTTTTTAATCATATTTTCTACTAATAAGGTTGTGTATTAAATTTTATAATAGTCACTAGTGGTGTATTAGGCAACTCTGTTTTCTCGGCATGGAGCTCCATGCCCATTTTCTTTGAAAGTAGATGCTATACCATGTCAAACACCACTGGTGAACACAAGCATCCCATGGCCTTATTAAATGTATTTATTTAGTAAATTCATATTAAGGATTTGGGTACGTAACATACACTTCTAGATCAACAAGCAATGACACATACACTGTATTTTGTCCAAACCTTCGTTATTTTTTATGAAATAGATAAACCTTTGTTTGAGTTGTTTGGAGATAAATACTGGTCAGGTCCAGTAAATGTCTTCAGACTATTCTTTCTGGAAAAACAGCTTTATACCTGACACCATTGAGGGATTTGGAACCATCAGTGCATATGGCTATATCATGAGAATAAGATTGAAAGTATTCAAAAAAGTGTGTAAGGTTGTAGTAGACAAGAGAGCCTTTTTGGCAATGAAGGGGGGTAGGAGTGACCTTGAATTGTCGAAATTTCCCAAGGAGTGAAGGGAAAAGTAATCTGCAGGATAAACATAAAGGGGATGTAAATTAAGGGATGTCATTAGAATGTAAATATAGAGGAAAGGAGCACAGTAAATGTGGGGTAACCAAATGAATTAGCCTTACTATCATATCCATAATTGTTGTTCTACATGTGGGAGGATCATGGAATTAGACAAAATAACAGAAACGGTGTAGGTAGTAGGTTGGTAGACAGCAATCACCCAGGGAGGTACTACCGTCCTGCCAGGTGACTGTGAAACAGAAACCTTTAACTTTTACATGATGGTAAGATTGCTGGTGCCCTTTTTTCTGTATCATAAACATGCTTGATAACAGGTATATCTTGCTACTTCTACTTACTCTTAGGTCACACTATACAAGCATGCACATGCATATATGTACAGTGGCCCCCTGACCTTACGAACGCATCGTGTTACGTTAAATCCGCCATACGAAGCATTTGAACGCAAAAATTTTGCCTCACCTCACAATAAAAAACTCGCCTTATGTGATTCGTCCGGGACGCATCCCACGTATGGCCTCAGCGCCAGTGTTTACAAGCCAGACAGTGCAGTCGCATCTACATATACTGTACTACCTTCGGTACATTTCACATTATCCCAGTGTTTTTAGTGCTTGTAACTGCAAAATAAGTCACCATGGACCCCAGAGGGCGAGAACTAGTATGGAACAGAAAAAAGAGATTAAGGAAATGTGTACAAAGTGGGTTGAACTGCAAACCTTTATCGATGAAAATCACCCTGACACAGCTACTGCAAGCCGTGTTAGGCAACCTGTACAATGACAATGTTATGGCCCATTTTAGGAAAGTCTTAAAGGAATGGGAGGTACAGAGCTCTATGGACAGATTTGTTGTGCGACAGAGGTCCAGTGACTCTCAAGCTGGTCCTACTGGCATTAAAAGAACATAAGAATGTAGGAACACTGCAGAAGGCCTACTGGCCCATACGAGGCAGGTCCTTATCAAAACGACATCTACCTAAAGCTACCCAAGAAATAACTCCCGTACCCCATGACACCAATCAAACCCAGCCGCTCCCACTCATATATTTGTCCAGTCTCTTCTTAAAGCTACCCAAGGTCCTAGCCTCTATCACCCCACTGGGAAGACTGTTCCACGCATCTACAACTCTGTTAGAAAACCAGTACTTACCTATGTCCTTTCTAAATCTAAATTTATCCAACTTAAATCCATTATTTCTGGTTCTTACCTGGTTCGACACCCTCAGTACTTTATTAATATCTCCCTTGTTTATGCCCGTCATCCACTTATACACTTCAATGATATCTCCCCTCATTCTACGCCTCTCCAGAGAGTGGAGATTTAAGGCTTTAAGTCTATCTTCATACGGGAGGTTCCTTACACAGTAAATCATTTTAGTCATTCTTCTCTGTATGTTCTCTAGTGAGTCTATGTCCATCCTGTAGTAAGGGGACCAAAACTGAGCAGCATAATCTAAATGAGGCCTCACTAGTGATGTATAGAGCTGTAAAATAACTTTTGGACTTCTGTTACTTATACTTCTTGAGATAAATCCAAGTAATCTGTTGGCCTTGTTGCGCACACTAAGGCACTGCTGTCTTGGCTTTAGATTTCTGCTTACCATGACTCCCAAGTCTTTTTCACATTCTGTATGACCAAGCTCTACTTCACCTAGATTATAGCTTCGAGGGTTATTTTCATTACCAAGGGCAAGTACCTTACACTTATCCACATTAAACTTCATCTGCCATTTTTCAGACCAAGACATTAATTTGTTCAAATCGTCCTGGAGTTCATTGATATCCTCCTCAGAGTGAATTATACGGCCTATCTTTGTATCATCAGCAAACTTACTCATGTCACTAGTAATCCCTTCATCAAGGTCATTAATGTAAAATTATGAACAGGAGAGGGCCTAAAACTGATCCTTGTGGAATGCCACTAGTGACTAATCCCCATTTAGATTTCACTCCATTAATTGTAACTCTCTGCTTTCTATTGGTAAGCCATGCCTCAATCCATGCTAGAACTTTACCTCCTATACCATGAGCTGCCACTTTTCTTAAGAGTCTCTTGTGAGGTACTCTGTCGAAGGCTTTACTAAAATCCAAATAAACAATATCATATTCCTTATCACTGTCAACTGCTTCAAATGTTCTATTGAAGAACGTCAGCAAGTTTGTCAGGCAGGAACGACCTCTCGTGAATCCATGCTGAGATTCATTTATCAAGTTATGCTCTTCAAGGTGACTTCTGATAATGTCAGCTATAATTGATTCTAATAACTTGCCCACTATAGATGTCAGGCTTATTGGACGGTAATTTGAAGGAGTGGACTTATCCCCTGATTTGAATATAGGAACCACATTAGCCATCTTCCACAACTCTGGCACAACACTGGTAAGGATGGACGCATTGAATACACTCGTTAATGGCTGACTAAGCTCTATCTTGCATTCCTTAAGTACCCTTGAAAACAACTCATCGGGTCCCGGGGACTTATTTTGTTTCAGTTTGTCTATCTGTTTAATAACCATGTCCCTCGTGACAGTAATATTAGTTAACTTAAATTCATCAGGAACTAAATAATTATTAATTACTGGAATCTCATTTACATCTTCCTGTGTAAAAACTGACAAAAAGTAGTCATTAAATAAGGAACACATTTCCAGTTCATTATCCGTCAGCTGTCCATTCCCAGTTTTCAGAGGTCCTACTTTTTCCTTCACCTTCGACCTATACACTTGAAAGAACCCCTTTGGATTAGTCTTTGATTCATTAGCAACTCTAATTTCATAGTAACGTTTAGCCTTTCTAATCGCCTTTTTTACTTCTCTGTTAAGCTGAGCATATTGGTCAGTAAGATTAACCTCTCCTCTTCTGATGTGCCTATAAATTCCCCTTTTCTCCCCTAATAGATGCTTTAGCCTCCTGTTAACCCATTTGGGATCGTTATTATTAGACCTAATTTCTCTCTGGGGAATGTATATACTCTGGGCACTGTGTACATTATTAAGAAAACAATCATAAAAGCAGATCCCTTCATATTCATAAGTATGATTATCGTCAATAAAATCATTAGCTATATAACCCCAATCAAGATTAGACAAATGTTCCCTAAGTCCATTATAATCGGCAGAACGAAAATCAGGGATTTTTACTGTATTATCATTATTCTTGCATTCCCAATTAATGCTAAAAGTGATGGATTTGTGATCACTTGCGCCAAGCTCTTCAGTGATCTCCAGATTATTCACGAGTGTTTTCCTTATTTGACAAGACTAGGTCTAGCAAATTATTACCCCTGGTTGGCTCAGTTACGCTCTGTTTCAGAAAACAGTCCTGAACTGTTTCCATAAAGTCACTGGACTCTAGATTACCTGTCAAAGAATTCCAGTCAATTTGACTAAAGTTAAAGTCCCCTACTATGACTATGTTACTGTGTCCAGAAGCCCTAACAATTTCGTCCCAAAGAAGTCTCCCTCTATCGTGATCCAAGCCTGGAGGTCGGTATATTACACCTAGAATTAGTTTTTCTTGACCCTCCACGAACTCTACCCAAACAGACTCTGTTACTGCTCCATCTATTTTTATACCTCTTTTTATGCAACAATTAATATTTTCTCGAACATACAATGCAACTCCTCCCCCCTTCCCATTAGATCTATCCACATTGAACAACTTAAATCCCTGAATATTACACTCAGCAGTCATATCCCAACTCTTTAAATCATACCACGTTTCAGTTAATGCAATGATATCAAAGTTCCCAGCACATGCTACCAAACGTAGTTCATTAATTTTATTTCTTGCACTTCAACTGTTAGCATAAAACACCATCATATGTTTTTTCTTCTGCTCATTTTTCCTAGTCATCTTTGTTTTAACACAATTTCTGAAATTATCATTACCCAGAGTTACTCCATGACAGTTACTATTAAGATTCTTAACATCAGAGCATAAGTCAATATATCCATACTCATTATTTATCATTTGTAAACCCATACCTCTAACTAATCCTAGTTTAAAGTCCTAACAACCCCCTCAACTGAGTTAGCAAGAAAACCCACACCTGCCCTGGAAGTAACCCCAGAAAAGTACTTGCTACCTCAAGTCCTAATGGAAGAGGATTCCCCTTCTAAACAATAACTTCCACACACTCCCCTCCTCCCATCCCATCAATCATCATCAGACCTTCAATAAAGGTAAGTATCATGTATTCTATTCTTAGTAGAGTAGTAATTGTGCATGTCTTCTTCAGTTTGTGTGTATTGAAATTAATATTTCATGTGGTAAAAAAAAAATTTTTTTCATACTTTGGGGTGTCAGGAACGGATTAATTTGATTTCCATTATTTCTTATGGGGAAAATTAATTCGGCTAACGATAATTTCGGCTTATGATGAGCTCTCAGTAACGGATTAATATTGTAAGGCGAGGGTCCACTGTATATACATACACACATCTAGGGTTTTTCTTCTTTTTGTTAATAGTTCTTGTTCTAGTTTTTTTTTTTCTCTGTTGTCCATGGGGAAGTGGAAAAGAATCTTTCCTCCGTAAGCCATGTGTATCGTATGAGGCAACTAAAATGCCGGGAGCAATGGGCTAGTAACCTCTTCTCCTGTACACATTTACTAAAAATGAGAAGAAGAAAAACTTTATAAAACTGGGATGCTTGAATGTGCATGGATGTAGTGTGGATGATAAAGAGATGATTGCCGATGTTATGAATGAAAAGAAGTTGGATGTCCTGGCCCTAAGCGAAACAAAGCTGAAGGGGGTAGGCGAGTTTCAGTGGGGAGAAATAAATAGGATTAAGTCAGGAGTATCAGAGAGAGTTAGAGCTAAGGAAGGGATAGCAATAATGTTGAAGGATCAGCTATGGAAGGAAAAGAGGGAAAATAAATGTGTAAATTCAAGGATTATGTGGATTACAATAAGGGTCGGATGTGAAGAGTGGGTCATAATAAGCGTGTATGCACCTGGAGAAGAGAGGAGTGTAGAGGAGAGAGAGAGATTTTGGGAGATGTTAAGCGAATGTATAGGAACCTTTGAACCGAGTGAGAAATTAATTGTGGTAGGGGACCTAAAGAAGAGAGTGTGGTAGGTAAGTTTAGGGTGCCAGGTGTAAATGGTAATGGGAGCCCTTTGATTGAACTTTGTATAGAAAGGGGTTTAGTTATAGGTAATATGTATTTAAAGAAAAAGAGTATAAATAAATATACATGATATGATGTTGGAGCGAAATGACAGTAGTTTGTTACACTATGTATTGGTAGATAAAAGACTGTTGAGTAGACTTCAGGATGTATGTTTATAGAGGGGCCACAGATATGTCAGATCACCTTTTAGTTGTAGCTACAGTGAGAGCAAAAGGTAGATGGGATACAAGGAAAATAGAAGCAGCAAGTAAGAGAGAGGCTGAAAGTGTATAAACTAAAAGAGGAGGCAGTTAGGGTAAGATATGCTAGTGAGATGGGCTAGTTAGAGTATAGGCAGTGGGGTCGAAGATGTATGGGGTAGGTTTAAAAATGTAGTGTCAGAGTGTTCAGCAGAAGTTTGTGGATACAGGAAAGTGGGTGCGGAAGGGAAGAAGAGCGATTGGTGGAATGATGATGTAAAGAGAGAGTAGTAAGGGAGAAAACGTTAGCATATGAGAGGTTTTTTACAAAGTAGAAGTGATGCAAGGAGGGAAGAGTATATGGAGAGAAAAAGAGAGGCTAAGATAGTGGTGAAGCAATCTAAAAAGAGGGAAAATAAGAGAGTGGGTGAGATGTTATCAATAAATTTTGTTGAAAATAGAAAAAGTTTTGGAGTGAGATTAATAAGTTGAGAAAGCCTAGGGAACAAATGGATTTGACAGTTAAAAATAGGAGAGGAGAGTTATTAAATGGAGAGTTAGAGGTATCAGGAAGATGGAGGGAATATTTTGAGGAATTGTTAAATGTTGATGACGATAGGGAAGCTGTGATTTCGTGTATAGGGCAAGGAGGAATAACATCTTGTAGGAGTGAGGAAGAGCCAGTTGTGAGTGTGGGGAAAGTTTCGTGAGGCAGTGGGTAGAATGAAAGGGGGTAAGGCAGCTGAGATTGTTGGGATAAAGATAGAAATGTTAAATGCAGGTGGGGATATAGTTTTGGAGTGGTTGGTGCTATTATTTAATAAATATATGGAAGAAGGTAAGGTACCTAGGGAGTGGCAGAGAGCATGCATAGTTCCTTTGTATAAAGGCAAAGGGGATAAAAGAGAGTGCAAAAATTATAGGGGAATAAGTTTGTTGAATATACTACCTGGTAAAGTGTATGGTAGAGTTATTATTGAAAGAATTAAAGAGTAAGACGGAGAGTAGGACAAAGATAAACAAGGAGGCTTTAGGAAAGGTAGGGGGTGTGTAGACCAAGTGTTTACAGTTAAACATATAGGTTAACAGTATTTAGATAAGGCGGCAATGTGGCAGATCTTGCAGGTGTATGATATAGGAGGTAGGTTACTGAAAGCAGTGAAGAGTTTTTGAGGACAGTGAGGCTCAGGTTAGAGTATGTAGGAGAGAGGGAGATTATTTCCCAGTAAAAGTAGGCCTTAGACAAGGATGTGTGATGTCACCGTGGTTGTTTAACCTTTTCGTGGTTGGCAGGGCCTCTCCTACACTTGGTCGGAAATTTTTTGAAAAAAAAAAATCTTATGAAATGAAAGAGAATCTTTTCCCTGATCGTAATGACACCAAAAGTATGAAATTTGATGGAAAACTTATGGAGTTATGCTCTCGCAAAGGTAGCAGTCTCAACGATGTTTGCGCATCGGTGATTTTGCCCAATTTGAGCCCTATTTTCGGCCAATTCTAATGTACCAGTCGACAGAAATCATAATTATTTTACTAGAACTCCATTTTTTCTATCGAATGAGTACAAAAAACCACCCATTTACCTATTTCCACTATCCAATAATGTGGTCAGAAATTGGCAATTTTGCCAATTTCACACAAATTTCAAAAGATGCCAATTTCCAAATAGGGTCCAGAATAAACAAGACAGACATTTCTGGCACTAAAATAACATTTCCTCTGTTCATTACTCATGTCCCCAGGCCTCTGTTACATTTCTTTTGCTTTTCATTTTGAATTTTTCTCGCAAAAAAATAGATTTATGTTAAGCAGACTACTGCATTTGTGTAGAAATGGCTTAGAAATGGTATAAATAATATCAGGGCACTTGTGAAAGAATATTACACTCACCAGTTGACGTGTATTGGACGCGTGGCATGATTTGTTTACCTTTGAACTTTGGCAAAAACCAAACATTTCTGCTACTTTAGGCTCAATTTCAAGGTACTTTTCATTGTGAAACCAATCAAAATCATCTCAATTTCCATAATATGTCTTCCATTCTATAAAATGAGACCAGGAAAACTAGAATACAACCATAAATAGCATACGGAAATACACTGCAAAGTCGCTGTTTTAAACCAAAAACACGGTCGGATTTTTTTTTCTCATTATGCACTGTGTGCTGCAGGATTTTTTTTATACCATGCACACTGACCACATGGACCCATTCTTTCATATGTAAGCCTACCAGCTTTCTCTTGTTAGATTTGAAGGTGTTAGAATTTATGTATACTAGTACAGCACCAACCCTGGTGTGCAAGCCGTACTAGTACGGCACCAACCCTAAAAGGGTTAATATATTTATAGATGGGGTTGTAAGAGAAGTGAATGCGAGGGTCTTGGCAAGAGGTATGGAGTTAAAAAGATAAAGAATCAAACACAAAGTGGGAGATGTCACAGTTGCTCTTTGCTGATGACACTGTGCTTTTGGGAGATTCTGAAGAGAAGTTGAAGAGGTTGGTGGATGAATTTGGTAGGGTATGTAAAAGAAGAAAATTAAAAGTGAATATAGGAAAGAGCAAGATGATGAGGATAAAAAGATTAGGTGACGAAAAATTAGATATCAGATTGGAGGGAAAGAGTATGGAGGAGGTGAATGTATTCAGATATTTAGGAGTGGACGTGTCAGCAGATGGGTCTATGAAGGACGAGTGGTGCACTTAGGAGTCTGTGCAGACAAAGAACTTTGTCCATGGAAGCAAAGAGGGGAATGTATACACAGATAACTCGCACATAAAAGAGAGAAGCTTACAACGACGTTTCGGTCCGACTTGGACCATTTACAAAGTCGGACCGAAACGTCGTTGTAAGCTTCTCTCTTTTATGTGTGGGTTATTTGTGTATCGTTCCAGTCACGGTATTGTGCCTCTTTTTGTTATTTAGGGGAATGTATGAGAGTATAGTTATACCAACATTATTATATGGGTGTGAAGCATAGGTGATGAATGTTGCAACGAGAAGGCTGGAGACAGTGTAGATGTCATGTCTGAGGGCAATGTGTGGCGTGAATATAATGCAGAGAATTCATAGCTTGGAAATTGGAAGGTGCGGGACTACCAAAACTGTTATCCAGAGGGCTGAGGAGGGGTTGTTGAGGTTGTTCGGACATGCAGAGAGAATGGAACAAAACAGAATGACTTCGGAGTGTATAAATCTGTAGTGGAGGGAAGGCAGGGTAGGGGTCGGCCTAGGAAAGGTTGGAGGGAGGGGGTAAAGGAGGCTTTGTGTGCAAGGGGCTTGGACTTCCAACAAGCATGCGTGAGCGCATTTGATAAGAGTGAATGGAGACAAATGGCTTTTAATACTTTACATGCTGTTGGAGTGTGAGCAAAGTAACATGTATGAAGGTATTCAGGGAAACCAGCAGACCGGCCTCGAGTCCTGGAGATGGGAAGTACAGTGTCTGCACTCTGAAGGAGGGGTGTTAATGTTGCAGTTTTATAACTGTAGTGTAAAGCACCCCTCTGGCAAGACAGTGATGGAGTGAATAATGATGAAAGTTTCTTTTTCAGGCCACCCTGCCTTGGTGGGAATCGGCCGATGTGTTAATAATAATAATAATAAAAAAAAAGCAGAAACAATGGGTATAGTGTCAGTCTTGCAAAGATGGGGTGTTTGCTTCTTGAATACAGGCTTTCAACTGAGGGGAAAATCAAAAGCCCAGACACATAAGGTAACCTTTGATGCTGAATGGGATCAAGTTTAGAAGAGTAGCAGTGGAATCTGAGGAATATACTTAATTTTCATAGTCAAGTTTAGGTAAAATGAGGAGAGAATGAAGGGTTTGTCTATCGGCACCCTCAAGAAAGCTGGGATGAAGTTTGAAGTAGGTTCAGGCAGTTTAGATTGGCTTGAGGCTGAAAGGAGGTGAAGAAGGGCTTGTTTACATAGATTTGTTACCCAACCTGCGAGGGCATTTACTATTCAGCTAGCATTTTTACTGAATTGTATGCCATTCTTGCAGCACTTATCCATATTGCATCTATGCCTGTGTCATCATTTGTCGTTGTCTCAGACTCCCTTAGTGCTCTACAGGCTATACGAAAATTTGATACACCTCACCCCCTAGTTCTCCATATCCAACTTTAGCTATGCTGCATCTCTACCAAGCATAAAGACATTGTTTTTTGTTGGGGCCTTGGTCATGTTGACGTACAGGGCAATGAACAGGCAGACACTGCTGCACAGTCAGTATATGACCTACCAGTTTCATATAGAGGTGTTCCATTTATGGACTATTTTGCTGTAATAGCTACCCACCTTCACACCCGTTGGCAACAACATTGGTCAAATCTGCTCGGTAACAAACTTCAGTCTCTTAAACCGAGTATAGGTAACTGGCTGTCTTCGTGTCATCAGTGTCGAGGTTGGGAGACTACTCTCTCCCGTCTTCGCATTGGCCACACTCGTCTTACTCATGGGTATCTCATGGAAAGGCGCCCTGTTCCTCTCTGTGAGAAGTGTCTGGTTCCAATATCGGTTAGCCACATTCTGTTAGACTGCCCTCTCTATCAAAACCACGCAGAATTTACCTCCAACGTCATCTCCGCTCTCCTACTCTTTCTTTACCTTCCCTTCTTGCTGATGGACCCTCCTTTAATCCTGACTCTCTCATTGACTTCTTGACAATGACTGATTTACTCCACAAACTCTGATAATACCTTTTGCACTCCCCTCAGCCCTTTCTACCTCAATCTTTTGCTGCCATTTACCCTTTTGCTATCCACTGACCCACTGTTCTCCATAACCTACTACTCATCCCTCACCCTTTTGCCACCTGATACCCTCGCTTCCTTCCTGCTCTGCAGCGCTGTATAGCCCTTGTGGTTTAGTGCTTTTTTTTGATAATAATAATAATACCCAACCCCAAAAGTACTGGTATGCATTGAGGTTTTTGTAGCCTTTCACATCATTTACACTAAGGTCAGTGCCATATGACCCTTATGGGTTTAGTGCTTAGTTATGATTATAATACAGTGGACCCCCGCATAACGATGGCATCGCATAGCGATTTTTCCGCATAACGATTACTTTTATCGCAAAATTTTTGCCGCGCATACCGATTAAAAACCCGCATACCGATTTTCGTCCGAGACGCGTCCAATGTGCCCTCAGCCAGCCTCACATGTGCCGCTCCGTCCCATTGTTTACCAGCCAGCCTCCGCGGTAACATCCAAGCATACACTCGGAATATTTCGTATTATTACAGTATTTTCGGTGCTGTTTCTGGAAAATAAGTGACCATGGGCCCCAAGAAAGCTTCTAGTGCCAACCCTGTGGTAAAAAGGGTGAGAATTAGTATGGAAATTAAGAAAGATTTTGAAGGGTTTGGGGCTAACCCTGAGAAGCCTATGCCAGTTGTGGAATCCATTGTGCCTACTTCAAAGATTAAGGAAATGTGTGCAGAGTGGGTTGAACTGCAAACCTTTATAGATGAAAATCACCCTGACACAGCTGTTGCAAGCCGTGCTTGTGACTATTTCAATGACAATGTTATGGCCCATTTTAGGAAAGTCTTGAAGGAACGGGAGGTACAGAGCTCTATGGACAGATTTGTTGTGCGACAGAGGTCCAGTGACTCTCAAGCTGGTCCTAGTGGCATTAAAAGAAGAAGGGAAGTAACCCCAGAAAAGGACTTGCTACCTCAAGTCCTAATGGAAGGGGATTCCCCTTCTAAACAGTAAGAAGATAATGCTCTCCCCTCCTCCCATCCCATCAATCATCACCAGATCTTCAATAAAAGTAAGTGTCATGTAATTGTGCATGCCTTTTTCAGTTTGTGTGTATTAAAATTAACATTTCATGTGGTAAAAAAAAAATTTTTTCATACTTTTGGGCGTCTTGCACGGATTAATTTTATTTCCATTATTTCTTATGGGGAAAATTCATTCGCATAACGATTATTTCGCATAACGATGAGCCCTCTTGCACGGATTAAAATCGTTAACCGGGGGTCCACTGTACACTGTAGGGAAATATTGTTCACCAGGTAATGATCCAGGAGTAGGATTGCAGATGAGCAAGGAGGCTTTAGAGTGAGTAGGGGATGTGTAGATCAAGTGTTTACATTGAAGCATGTATGTGAATAGTATTTAGATAAAGGTAGGGAAGTTATCGGATAGGGGAGCAATGTGACAGATGTTGCAAGTGTATGGTATAGGTAATAAGTTACTAAATGCTGTAAAGAGTTTTTTTATGAGGATAGTGAGGCTCAGGTTAGGGTGTATAGGAGAGAGGGAGCTTACTTCTTAGTAAAAGTAGGTCTTAGACAGGGATGTGTAATGTCACCATGGTGGTTTTAATATATTTATAGATAGGGCTGTAAAAGAAGTAAATGCTAAGGTGTTGGGGAGAGGGGTGGGATTAAATTAAGGAATCAAATACAAAATAGCAGTTGACAGTTACTTTTTGCTGATAATGTGCTTTTGGGAGATTCTAAAAAAAAAGATGCAAAGGTTAGTGGATGAGTTTGGGTGTGTAAAGGTAGAAAGTTGAAAGTGAACATGGATAAGAGTAAGGTGATGAGGGTATCAAACAATTTAGATAAAGAAAAATGGGATATCACATTGGAGAGAGGGAGTATGGAAGAAGTGAATGTTTTCAGATACAGTGGACCCCCGGTTAACGATATTTTTTCATTCCAGAAGTATGTTCAGGTGCCAGTACTGACCGAATTTGTTCCCATAAGGAATATTGTGAAGTAGATTAGTTCATTTCAGACCCCCAAACATACACGTACAAACACACTTACATAATTGGTCGCATTGGGAGGTGATCGTTAAGCGGGGGTCCACTGTATTTGGGAGTTGACTTGTCAGTGGATGCATTTATGAAGGATGAGGTTAACCATAGAATTGATGAAGAAAAAAAAAAAAGGAAAGTGGTGCATTGAGGTATCTGTGGAGGCAAAGAAGGGAATGTACGAAAGTATTGTGGTACCAACACTTATATGGGTGAGAAGCTTAGGCTGTAAATGCTGCAGTGAGGAGGCAGCTGGAGGCAGTGGAAATGTCCTGTCTAAGGGCAATGCGTGGTGTAAATATTATGCAGAAAATTCAGAGAGTGGAAATTAAGTGGTGGTGTGGAGTTACTAAAAGTATTAGTCAAAGGGCTGAAGAGGGGTTGTTGAGGTAGTTTGGAACAAAGTAGAATAACTTGGAGTATAAATCTGTAGGGAAAGGAAGGCAGGGTAGGGGTCATCCTCAAAAAGGTTGGAGGGAAGGGGTAAAGGGGCTTGAACCTCCAGCAAGCATGCATGAGCATTAGGTACGAATGGTTTTTGGGACCTGACGAGCTGTTGGAGTGTGAGCAGGGTAATATTTTGTGAAGGGATTCGGGGAAACTGGTTTGCCGGACTTGAGTCCTGGAAATGGGAAGTACAATGCCTGCACTTTAAAGGAAGGGTTTGAGATATTGGCAGTGTGGAGGGACTTCTAAACTGTTGTAGCTAAGTGCCTCTGCAAAGACAGTGATTATGTATGGTGAAAGTGTTTGATGATGAAAGTATTTCCTTTCTTTTTGGGTCACCCTGCCTCGGTGGGAAACGGCCGTGTTAAAAAAAAAGATATAAATCGTAGCTTGTCACACAAGTTCAATTAAAGTAGCTAACTTTAGTCATATAATTGCAAAACTTCAATAGGAGACTGAAAGCCACAGTGATCAAGTTGTTTACTTCATTCAACATTAACAAACAGTTGTACAATCCATTCTTCACAAAGTACACTCGACAACTCTCATTATTTTCACAACATAAATCTTGTTGAACAATGTATGACATTTTTAAGATAAGTCTCTTCTATACATAAAATGACAGTTTACTAAACATTTCAATACACAAGGACATTTTCTCACAGGCCACAAAAATGCTTTGCTGCACATCATTAAGCTCAGTGGAAAGGAACCAAGACAGCTTAAACTTACAAGTAAACCTGGCAGTATAACGCAAAAATCAATATGCATATCATAGCCATGTTTATATTTCTCCCACCAGTAAGTGTATCTAGGAGCATTCATTGAGATGTAACATTTTCACCACAATCATCAGTCACGCCTCAATGAAGGTTGATCCATGGTTTCGTATCAAAATGTGTTTATAGCACACAGGCATACTATATTACCTAATCTTTAAATAATTTGCACTTGCAGTTGTTGCACTATTAAAGTTTGTGCTTATTGAAAATGCACATAAAAATAATGGTAATAATATTCCGTAACTCCAGCAAAGATAATGATACAAAAAAAAATATACAACATCAAGATTAAAATGCAATATAATAAAAGTTAATCCATAATATGAGTATTATAGAAAGTCTGAATAGAAAATCTCTTCAGACTATTAACACAAAAAAAAAAAAAAAAAAAAAAGCTGAAGTGAATTTTTGAGATGCACTCTTAAATATATGCTCTATATTCATTAGGGTTGTAGATTATTAAAACCATAGGATTCAGGAATGTAACTATAGGCATTTCATAAACAGATGTGGATGGTGTACTTTCATTCACTTGTAAGAATCTAAGTACTTTACATGCCTTAAGCTGTGTTCAAAACAAAGTAATAAAATATAGCTCATCTAATGTGATGACTTTTCCAAGAGTTAATAACAACTATCTGCTCAAATAGCAGTGTAACACACTCTTCAGAGCATCACAGTTTTGGACGAGATTACTAGCATGTGAAATACTCTTTCAATCTTATGATATGTATTTGTTTTCTGAGCACTGATGTATTCATTTATAGAAATAAAATTAAATTTAAACTTCTGTATTATTAATGGTCTAGTTTAAAAGATAACCTAGTCACCAAAATTTTAGGCCAAGGCTTAAAATATCTTTACTTTCATTATTGATATTTATTTTGCATTTTTTACTCAAAACAATTTACATACCATATAAAGTCTCGAGATAAAATTCTGTAGGTTTGAAAAAAACATCACAAAAAAAGGTTATAAAAGTAGCATAACTTAGTTCTTGTAAACCCTTAAACTGGGTGCAACATGCTTATACTTGTGCAGGAAGAACTGGACAAATTCTAGCAGGTTCAAAGTGCCAAGGACTATTATTGGGTAAACCTCTGATATTAAGCACTAAATTTATGTGCACCATGCAGACTTATGCTAGTGTTTTAAACAGCATTGTCATGGTAGTGGGCACAAATTGCCTAAAACAATGTTTTAGATGAAACTCCTGCTAGGGCACATAGTCCCTTTGCATGAAACAAGTGTTTTAAATAACTGTCATGCAGGTGGACATAGTCCCTGTTTTAAAGACAGGTGTTATGCTAGTGGGTAAAATCCCTCTGCATGAAACAAAGTTCTCTGATGATAAAACAGACTGCTTAACTGGTCCATGTTTTGTGGCAAGTATTGATCATTTTGTATGAACACAATGATTCATTCTAAAACTGTGTGACAGATATGTTAATGTGTTGTAATTTCACTGCCAAAGGGTTTTTTTCGCAATGAAACACACATGATTACTTATTTAAAGCTACAATAGTAGCTATTACAAAAAAAACTAAACCCATTAACAAACTTTGTATATATAATAAATATTTGGGTGCAAATGTGAAACTATCACTTCAGGCCTGTAACTTTTTCACTATTATTAAGGTAATTATTCCTATTTTTATAAATATATAAATTTTTCTGTACTACAGTATTTTAAATGCTTTAAATTTCATAAAAAGACTGCCCACCACATTGGTGGCAAGGTTCCCTACCATGTATTGTTTTAAGGGCTAATGATGAGCAGCTTTGAAGCTCACTAACATATACCACAACAGAGTTCAGCTCCTCATATTTTGGTTACCAGTATATTAAATCTAAAAATTATTGAAATGGTACTTTGCCTACTAGCACAGAAATGACAATATACAGATACCCATAAAACTTTCCTAGTACAATACTTACAATGCCTCTATTACCACTCTCAACAAGAAGATAAAAGTCTGTTTTACCAGAGAGTTAAGACATTTGTATAATATATCAAGGCTTTTGCTATACCAACAACACAAACACTGGTTTTCATAGGGTGCCTGGCCTCAAGAAGAGCCAGTATTGACATATGGAATTACACACCAAAGAATGACATTTACATATATTTAACAAAACTTTTTTTTTGCACGTGTGTGCATATGCAAGTGTACAGTATATATATGCATACATGTATATATATGCATATCATATATATACATACATGTATGTATTTATATGATGTATAGTGTGCACTCTCACATGCACACACACTCATACTTTCTCACACTCACTATCTCACTCTCACACCCTCTCAGTATCACATAAATTGCCCTATACATTACTAAATATCTTTACATGACTGAGTTATTTACACTACCTTTGCCTCTGCAACAATGAAGGATATGCCAGATGTATGTATAAACATGGCAGTTCTTGCCTTTAGAAATCAAGTTACAGTTCTAAATATTTGTTAAATATGTGTGTTAAAATGATAACTTGAATCAAATTTAACTTGGTAAATAGTCTTAGTGAACAAATTGACAGCTGTATTTTATCACTGGCATTGGCAGTTGCAACAACCATGCATCACATCCTCCATTGACTTTGGGACTATATGAGGCATCATTTGTAAATGTGTAAATGGCAACTTACACACTTTTGACAGACAGCAAAACAGCTCTCAGCAGCTAACATTTAAATGTGATGGAAGACTTTCTTCAAATTGCACTTAATAGGCTATTAGAAATTCAGTGAATAACTTTGACTATGTTCAACTCTTGAAAAAAAAAAATATTTCAACCAGATTTTTTATTATTATAATAAAAAAGAAACCAGATTTATAAAGGAGTTGAAAAGGTGAAATAAACGATTTAGAACAACTTAACTGTAGTAATGCTTTGCTCTTTTACTTTGCATTTCCTATCCTGCATCACCCAACAGGTTTATTAGTTTTTAATGTGAAACTAAACATAATTTTAAATTAATTTTTATATAAAACTGAATGTAAGCTTTCTGGTATTTACAACCACCTTCTCTTTTAAAAGCTTATTTCATGAATATTTTATAGTTTTTAGAAACTAGCCTTTGTCACAAATGGCTTCCACCTACAAGAGCATATATGCAAAGGCATTGGTAATAAATCTACAATGTTGGATATAACATTTGCATCTGGTTTATAGTTACATACTTAACCTTTAACATATCTGCTTTATGCACTAAACCTGCAGGTAGGTAGAAACTATCATACAAGTCTCAGCCGTTTAGGCAGCGGTGTGGGAAGGGTAGGGATGTGCGAGAAAAATTGTTCAAGCCTTCAACTAATCCTACTCCCTACACTTGGTGTTAAAAATGTAATTCAGTAGCAAACATGCTCTTGTTCTCCATAATATGCATACGTCAAACTTATCTAGGTATCAAATTTGCTAAATTATGGCACTTGACTAGTAGATGAAAGCTGCACTGTATTTGTATCTGTCAAGAGAATACTGTATTATCTGCCATACAGTAATATATTCAAATGTAGGCATGAGGATAGTTCACAGTGTCATAACATATTTCAATAGTTACCAATTCATTACTTTACAGACAAAGCAAATCTCAGATCCCCACGAAGTCCCAGTTAAAACTTTGTAAAGAAATAACATACCAATTTTGCAGTTATTTGAATGTCTATAGTGTGGTTTTGTATACACAGTACATCAGAACTATCCAATCACTCTTGCTCAAACATCCTCCAGCATGTAAACAATGGTCCCAGTAACGTATGACAAACGCAGTACATTCAAATATTCAGTTCCATTTTTTTTTTTTTATTTACCCCTCTGTCATAATTCATGTAAATATGAGTTGTAATATAAAAATATACTGAATATTTCAAACCAGTAGTTATCTTTTAATTATTAGATTCTGAATAATGAGGATATTTATATCTTGCTGACCACAAACTGATTATCAAGGAACTCTTGATAAAAAAAAATTATATATGGTTACTGATTTCATATAAATACAAAATACAGAATTACAGTACTAACTGATGTTGATAAAAAAAAAAGATAAATATTTTACCAAAATATCATTTCTCTCTTACAGCTTTTTAATATTTTACAGAATATTGGTATTACCCTTATCTTTTAATGTCCAGTGTAATATGCTTATTGACCTACCTACATTACCAGTAGGAACAGAGTGGCATATGCAAGAATTTCATCATGCAGGTTTGTTATAGTCTCCACATCTACAACTGACAAATATGCAACAGAAAAACAAATGAATTGCTATTTTGGTGTAGGTTGAAATTTAAATAATTTATAAAATACTGCATAAAAAGATTGTTTTACATAAACAAGTATATCTGAGAAAGAAGCATAAAAATTTAAATATTTTATCAGACTGCAGGAGCAGGCCCTTAGTAGTGAGAGTTAAACAGCATAAATGTGGTCAAAGGAGAGATATCTTATTCCTTGAATATGGTATACTATCTAAATATAATATAAAATTTTAAACAAATGAAAGTTTCCAAGAGTTGTGTTTTAGACATAGATCCTGGTACATCTAAATCTCATGACAATGCGAAAATAAAGCAAATCCCTTCATAGTTTTTAAAATATCTTGCCATATTCTTGTGGCACCTGTTAGAAAATATAATGAAATTGGTCACATATCTTGCAACTAAGAAACCTGTTTCAGATCTATAGTATCAAATTTAAACAAGTTGAAAACCTGTCTTGAAAAAAATCAAACTGTTTGTTATTTTTTGCAGAAAGAGAGAGAGAGAGAGACTGTCATAATTATTACTGGATGCAAAATTCAAATAGTTCTGTGTCATAAATGGCTACAGTTTGCTGTAAAACATTTATGATCAAAAAATATCCATAGTAAATTTAAAATGTACTTGATGAAATAGTATTAATCTAGAAAATTACATACCGTAAATGCTACTATGTAGCTGAATACTGAGGAGATTTATTCATATTTAAAAGGTTCCTAAATCTTAATTTATAAATGTAACTCAGACATGTGGAAGTTCAAGTGAGCTGCACACCATAGCCCCTCAATCCAGCCACATATGGCAGCAGTTTATTTTTTTAACTCTGACAATAGTGGGTGTAAATTATCATTCCCAATATAATACGTACACGAGAACGCTTCTTTGATCAATTAAATTTCCTTTTCTAGAATAAATGGAAAACAAGTATATATCACAGTAAATCTACATAACTGCAACTGTTCCTACTCCAAGATCATTTACATCATTTATTATCCCAGTAATTATGTAAACACACATTTCTTAAATGTAATCAACTATACAAAGGTTTTCATACTGTATTATAAAAATTATCAAAGCCTACTTGGTGCAAAAAACTAAAGCAGAAGTCCTTGTCTACATTATATTTAGTGGCATGTAATGTAATCCCACTCCCCTGTCACAGCACTCAAGATACTATTTACTTACAAAATATTCATCTCTCCCAATTCCCAGTGGAAAAGTGATAAAAGCATTGAATCATCTGTTTGTTGTAAGTAGTGTTATTTAGTTCACTGTGAGAGGATTTCTTTGTCCCATCTCTTACAAATATGCCACCAGTTGAAAGTAAAGCATAGCTAGACAAAATAATTAAAATCGATAATTTCACAGGAATAAAACAGTTTGCCAGAAAATAAGAGAGTACTTGTTACAGCAAGTTAAATGTTCTCTCTGTGTAATTTTCTTAGAGAATCCTTAGCCTTTCGAAGGAACGTGTTGCTCTTCACAGACTTGCAGCTTTTTCTGGTTGGCAGACCATCATCACCTTTTGCAGTACTATATTTAAGTTATCTGTGGAATATTTGATAATGTTAGTTACTTCTGTAATATTAATCATATCTTTAAAATTATTTATATTTACTTTTATCAAAATATAAATATTTCATTAGAATAATTTCACTTTACTATAAGAGAGATTACTATACACTATAATTAAAAGAAAATCAATAAATTTCAGATAACTTTAACATTTTCAGAGATTAAAAAATATAACAAAATTTGAAAGCTAAAGATAATGAAGTTTTTCAAGACACTATAGAAGCACAAGTAACTAAGACACCTTTATACCTATGAAGTACTTGGTCGAACCACCACCATTATCTTCTGGAGGAATTTGGTCATGTTATCTGAGGATGAACAGGCAGAACACATGATCAAAAGACAATAAGCAAAGCTACCCATGCACAAGTAACCATGCCTACAAAATAAGGCACTCTTGAGATGTTACAAAGAATGCAAGCATACTTTAGGCATAAATCCCAACAGTTCAGGTCAAGTTTAAAATAGGAAAGGAAACAAAATTTAGAAAGGTGGGAGGTAGAGAAATTTCATTTTACTCATGAGGAAGCACTAAACCTGTAGGAATCATAGTGCCTTGGGAATGGGAGGCATTCAGGTTCGATTCAAGGAAGGGGAGGTGAAGTCCCATTCCTTGAATCAAGAGCCCCTTGCTGACATCAAGCCACCTCCCTTGAAGGGGGAGGTAGATAAATAGGCTCTGCAATTCACAATGATTAATATGCAATAATGGTCAAATTCTAACAATGAATTTTTACATGAATATATTAATACACTGTACTGAACTTGAATCACTACATTAACACGTTGTTAGTACCAGTCAAATCGGTGTTCATTTCATGTAAAACCTCAAACACCTATCCACAAAATTCACATACATTATTACTTTCATGGAGAAAGGGCAGTACTATACAAGCAAATGGGAGGCAATCAGATCATATCCAAGAAGGGAGAGATCAGGTGCAAATTCTGGGATCAAAAGCCCATCACCAACATCAAAGAATATCTCTTGAGAGGAAATTCACATATAGTACTGTACTTTATTGTCAGTGATAATGTTCTTATTTTATCGCAAATTTATAAACTCCAAAGGAATGCATAAACTGGTGCACGAGTTAAGGAAACCTGGGCTATGAAGAAAGCTTACTTGAACTAAGCTTATGTCTGTAACACCTAAGAGAAGGAATTAATTTTATCTTGACATACGAAATACTCAGGGATACAGGGTTAAGACTGGGAGAGGTTCTCTTACTGGGAAGTATCAAGAAGAGAACTTGGTTAGAAATTACACATGTATAAGCCATAGGAAAAGCAAGTATGGGAGAAAAAAAGTCTCCATTACTGAAAATGAAGAGGCGAGTCTTATAAATATTATATGCGTAAGTGATGAAGAAAAGGAGCAATTTCTGAATATTATTATTATTTATATTACAACAGCCATTTGCTTTTCCATCAAACTTTATAAGTGTGAGGTCCCCTTGTAGGGGCAGAGAACTAGATATTAATATTAGAATGTTTATCAAAATTTTAACCCTAACAGGAGCAGGGGAACAGACATACATTAGAATTTGTTTTTGTTTTTTTATCAAAGCTATTTTAACCTTCAATGAAAGCTATATAATACAGGCTTTTTTCTACAATTTCTTCACATCAATTTCTAGTTTTAAGAGAATAATCTGAGCTCATAAAAAGACTTACAATCTTTGCAAATTTGTGAAGTTTTCAATATTGTTCAAAATCACTATGACCCTTGTGGGTTTAGTGCTTAGTAATGATTATAATAATTAACTGTACCTGTACTATTTTTGGTTTTCATAAATATACAGTGCAAAATTCTCAGAGCAGAGGAACAGACATTTATTTGAACTTTTTTTCAAAACATAAAAGCTTATTTCATAATTTTACACACATTATATAAATGGAATACAAAATTAAATCATGGTTTACCATATAATTACATAATTTTTAATAAGCCTCCAATCTTTATTACATCAGTATCTTATCAGTGTTAAAATCTTTAATTGTGGCCTTAGAATGTGACCATATATAAATATAATACAGTATATTGTATGTGGGTACAGTATATGATTGCAAAGGAACATGGTGCATTTAATAAGTGTAGAGCAGGTGTGAATCAAATGTTTGTGATGAAATATTGAAAAAGGAGCAGTTTGATGTGCTTATAGATTTGTGAACAGCATGCAATGAAGTGAATAGGGAAATGATGTGGTTAGTATTGCAAAAGTATGGTTGGTTGGTGTGTGTGTGTGTGTGTGTGTGTGTGTGTGTGTGTTAGTTACCATTTTGTCCTAGGCATGTGCGTGTGCGTGTGTGTGTGTGTGTGTGTGTTAGGTTCTTAGAAGCTGTAGTTTTTATGAAGAGTAAGGCTAAGATAGTAAGGTATGTACAGCATGTAGAGAAGAGGAATAATTTCCAGTAAAAATGACCTTAGATAAAGATGTGTGATATCACTATAGTTATTAAAAGTACAGTGGATCCCCGCCTTACGAACACATCGCGTTACGTTAAATCCGCCATACGAAGCATTCGAACGCAAAAATTTTGCCTCGCCTCACGTGATTCGTCCGGGACGCGTCCCATGTGGCCTCAGCTGCCCCGTGCGTGCCAGTGTTTACAATCCAGCCAGTGTGGTCGCATCTAAGCATACACTCGGTACATTTCATATTATCACAGTGTTTTTAGTGCTTGTAGCTGCAAAATAAGTCACCATGGGCCCCAAGAAAGCTTCTAGTGCCAACCCTGTGGTAAAAAGGGTGAAAATTACTATGGAAATGAAAGAGATAATAGCCAAGTACGAAAGTGGAGTGCGTGTCTCGGAGCTGGCCAGGTTGTATACCAAACCCCAATCAACCATCGCTACTATCTTGGCCAACAAAACAGCAATCAAGGAAGCTGTTCTTGCAAAAGGTTCAACTGTGTTTTCGAAACAGATCGCAAGTGATAGAAGATGTTGAGAAACTGTTATTGGTGTGGGTAAATGAAAAACAGATAGCAGGCGATAGCATCTCTCAAGCGATCATAAGTGAAAAGACTAGGAAGTTGCACGAGGATTTAATTAGAAAAATGCCTGCAACTAGTGGTGATGCGAGTGAATTTAAGGCCAGCAAAGGTTGGTTTGAGAGATTTAAGAGGCGTAGTGGCATACACAGTGTGATAAGGCATGGTGAGGCTGCCAGTTCGGAGAGAGAAATTGAAGAAGTTGCCTACTTCAAAGATTAAGAAAATTTGTGCAAAGTGGCTTGAAGTGCAAACCTTCATGGATGAAAATCACCCTCAGACAGCTATTGCAAGCTGTGCTGGTGACTATTACACTGACACTGTTGTGAAACAGTTTAGGAAAGTCATAAAGGTAGTAGGTTGGTAGACAGCAACCACCCAGGGAAGTACTACCGTCCTGCCAGATGACTGTGAAACAAAAACCTGTAACTGTTTTGCATGATGGTAGGATTGCTGGTTTCTTTTTCTTTTTCTGTCTCATAAACACGCTAGATAACAGGGATATCTTGCTACTCCTACTTACACTTTGGTCACACTTCACAGACACGCACATGCATATATATATATACATACATCTAGGTTTTTCTCCTTTTTCTAAATAGCTCTTGTTCTTTTTTATTTCTTCTATTGTCCATGGGGAAGTGGAAAAGAATCTTTCCTCCGTAAGCCATGCGTGTCGTATGAGGCAACTAAAATGCCGGGAGCAATGGGCTAGTAACCCCTTCTCCTGTATACATTTACTAAAAAAGAGAAGAAGAAAAACTTTATAAAACTGGGATGCTTAAATGTGCGTGGATGTAGTGCGGATGACAAGAAACAGATGATTGCTGATGTTATGAATGAAAAGAAGTTGGATGTCCTGGCTCTAAGCGAAACAAAGCTGAAGGGGATAGGAGAGTTTCAGTGGGGGGAAATAAATGGGATTAAATCTGGAGTATCTGAGAGAGTTAGAGCAAAGGAAGGGGTAGCAGTAATGTTAAATGATCAGTTATGGAAGGAGAAAAGAGAATATGAATGTGTAAATTCAAGAATTATGTGGATTAAAGTAAAGGTTGGATGCGAGAAGTGGGTCATAATAAGCGTGTATGCACCTGGAGAAGAGAGGAATGCAGAGGAGAGAGAGAGATTTTGGGAGATGTTAAGTGAATGTATAGGAGCCTTTGAACCAAGTGAGAGAGTAATTGTGGTAGGGGACCTGAATGCTAAAGTAGGAGAAACTTTTAGAGAGGGTGTGGTAGGTAAGTTTGGGGTGCCAGGTGTAAATGATAATGGGAGCCCTTTGATTGAACTTTGTATAGAAAGGGGTTTAGTTATAGGTAATACATATTTTAAGAAAAAGAGGATAAATAAGTATACACGATATGATGTAGGGCAAAATGACAGTAGTTTGTTGGATTATGTATTGGTAGATAAAAGACTGTTGAGTAGACTTCAGGATGTACATGTTTATAGAGGGGCCACAGATATATCAGATCACTTTCTAGTTGTAGCTACACTGAGAGTAAAAGGTAGATGGGATACAAGGAGAATAGAAGCATCAGGGAAGAGAGAGGTGAAGGTTTATAAACTAAAAGAGGAGGCAGTTAGGGTAAGATATAAACAGCTATTGGAGGATAGATGGGCTAATGAGAGCATAGGCAATGGGGTCGAAGAGGTATGGGTTAGGTTTAAAAATGTAGTGTTAGAGTGTTCAGCAGAAGTTTGTGGTTACAGGAAAGTGGGTGCAGGAGGGAAGAGGAGCGATTGGTGGAATGATGATGTAAAGAGAGTAGTAAGGGAGAAAAAGTTAGCATATGAGAAGTTTTTACAAAGTAGAAGTGATGCAAGGAGGGAAGAGTATATGGAGAAAAAGAGAGAGGTTAAGAGAGTGGTGAAGCAATGTAAAAAAAAGGCAAATGAGAGAGTGGGTGAGATGTTATCACAAATTTTGTTGAAAATAAGAAAAAGTTTTGGAGTGAGATTAACAAGTTAAGAAAGCCTAGAGAACAAATGGATTTGTCAGTTAAAAATAGGAGAGGAGAGTTATTAAATGGAGAGTTAGAGGTATTGGGAAGATGGAGGGAATATTTTGAGGAATTGTTAAATGTTGATGAAGATAAGGGAAGCTGTGATTTCGTGTATAGGGCAAGGAGGAATAACATCTTGTAGGAGTGAGGAAGAGCCAGTTGTGAGTGTGGGGGAAGTTCGTGAGGCAGTAGGTAAAATGAAAGGGGGTAAGGCAGCCGGGATTGATGGGATAAAGATAAAAATGTTAAAAGCAGGTGGGGATATAGTTTTGGAGTGGTTGGTGCAATTATTTAATAAATGTATGGAAGAGGGTAAGGTACCTAGGGATTGGCAGAGAGCATGCATAGTTCCTTTGTATAAAGGCAAAGGAGATAAAAGAGAGTGCAAAAATTATAGGGGGAGAAGTCTGTTGAGTGTACCTGGTAAAGTGTATGGTAGAGTTATAACTGAAAGAATTAAGAGTAAGACGGAGAATAGGATAGCAGATGAACAAGGAGGCTTTAGGAAAGGTAGGGGGTGTGTGGACCAGGTGTTTACAGTGAAACATATTAGTGAACAGTATTTAGATAAGGCTAAAGAGGTCTTTGTGGCATTTATGGATTTGGAAAAGGCGTATGACAGGGTGGATAGGGGGGCAATGTGGCAGATGTTGCAAGTGTATGGTGTAGGAGGTAGGTTACTGAAAGCAGTGAAGAGTTTTTACGAGGATATTGAGGCTCAAGTTAGAGTATGTAGGAAAGAGGGAAATTTTTTCCCAGTAAAAGTAGGCCTTAGACAAGGATGTGTGATGTCACCGTGGTTGTTTAATATATTCATAGATGGGGTTGTAAGAGAAGTAAATGCGAGGGTCTTGGCAAGAGGCGTGGAGTTAAAAGATAAAGAATCACACACAAGTGGGAGTTGTCACAGCTGCTCTTTGCTGATGACACTGTGCTCTTGGGAGATTCTGAAGAGAAGCTGCAGAGATTGGTGGATGAATTTGGTAGGGTGTGCAAAAGAAGAAAATTAAAGGTGAATACAGGAAAGAGTAAGGTTATGAGGATAACAAAAAGATTAGGTGATGAAAGATTGGATATCAGATTGGAGGGAGAGAGTATGGAGGAGGTGAACGTATTCAGATATTTGGGAGTGGACGTGTCAGCGGATGGGTCTATGAAAGATGAGGTGAATCATAGAATTGATGAGGGAAAAAGAGTGAGTGGTGCACTTAGGAGTCTGTGGAGACAAAGAACTTTGTCCTTGGAGGCAAAGAGGGGAATGTATGAGAGTATAGTTTTACCAACGCTCTTATATGGGTGTGAAGCGTGGGTGATGAATGTTGCAGCGAGGAGAAGGCTGGAGGCAGTGGAGATGTCATGTCTGAGGGCAATGTGTGGTGTGAATATAATGCAGAGAATTCGTAGTTTGGAAGTTAGGAGGAGGTGCGGGATTACCAAAACTGTTGTCCAGAGGGCTGAGGAAGGGTTGTTGAGGTGGTTCGGACATGTAGAGAGAATGGAGCGAAACAGAATGACTTCAAGAGTGTATCAGTCTGTAGTGGAAGGAAGGCGGGGTAGGGGTCGGCCTAGGAAGGGTTGGAGGGAGGGGGTAAAGGAGGTTTTGTGTGCGAGAGGCTTGGACTTCCAGCAGGCATGCGTGAGCGTGTTTGATAGGAGTGAATGGAGACAAATGGTTTTTAATACTTGACGTGCTGTTGGAGTGTGAGCAAAGTAACATTTATGAAGGGATTCAGGGAAACCGGCAGGCCGGACTTGAGTCCTGGAGATGGGAAGTACAGTGCCTGCACTCTGAAGGAGGGGTGTTAATGTTGCAGTTTAAAAACTGTAGTGTAAAGCACCCTTCTGGCAAGACAGTGATGGAGTGAATGATGGTGAAAGTTTTTCTTTTTCGGGCCACCCTGCCTTGGTGGGAATCGGCCAGTGTGATAAAAAAAAAATAATAATAAAGGAACGAGAGGTACAGGCCACTATGGATAGATATGTTGTGCGACAGAAGTCCAGTGACTGAAGCTGGTCCTAGTGGCATTAAAAGAAGAAGGGAAGCAACCCCAGAAAAGGACTTGACACCTAATGGAAGGGGATTCCCCTTCTAAACACTAAAACCATCCAGTCTCCCCTCCTCCCATCCCATCAATCATCACCACATCTTCAATAAAGGTGTCATGTAACTGTGCATGTTTTCTTAAGTTTGTGTGTATTAAAATTAATATTTCATGTGGTAAAAAAAATTTTTTTTTCATACTTTTGGGTGTCTTGCACGGATTAATTTGATTTCCATTATTTCTTATGGGGAAAATTAATTCGCATAACGATAATTTCGCATAACACTGAGCTCTCAGGAACGGATTAATAGCGTTATGCAGGGGTCCACTGTATTTGGTAGTAAAAACACAACCTTTACATCTGACTGCATGTCCACTAAAACTTCTGGATGAGTATGGGAATTATCAAAGAGTAAAAAGAACCTTGAATGCAAGGTTCTTCCTGCACAGGAAAAACATGACTTCGAAAATAAAGTGATGCTTAAATCATTCAATAAATAATTCCTCTGTCATCCACACTGACTAGTTTCACCTCCAAATAACTAGTAAGGCAATTTTATTTGTCCCTTTCAAAACACAGTCTTCGAGTGATAAATAACCAACGACTTACACTTAAAAATCACCTGATGCATTACCACAAAGTTGCAAGCTGAAGCAATCCTTTGAATCCTGATGCACTTTCCTTTTGCTGCCTGATGTAAGTTCTTGCTGACGTCTTCCAATAAAGACATGTTTTGTCAGCATTAAACACTTGACTTGTAGACACCCTCAGAAATAATTTCCTGTAATGTAGCAGGGAAATTCCTGCAGCTGTGTGGTTAGCAGAACATTCACCAGAAAATTTATTATTATGCAATTGCTGTGCAATGTGAACTTGTGGAACCAGTCTGTACTAAATAAGTACGTACTTGTTCAGGCACTTTTTCCTCATCACACGGCTTTATAGAGCTCTAAGGCTTTTTCCATTATTAAGATTAAATTAGGTGGTGCACTTTTCTTAGTTTTTAGTTCAATCCACTCAGCAACTTTTGATTAATACCTTGGGTATTAAAGTAATAAAAAGTATAGTGTATGTAGATGTATTTATCTTCAAGGAAGGCAGTGCTAGCATTCCTACATATATGATCTTAAGGTGACACTTCCTTCTGTCCTCGCAGGTCGCTGTTTGAAGACCAACATTTCATCCAGCGCAATCAGGAATTTAGTAATTAAGAAAAATTCCACAAAGAAATTAGCACTGGAATTTACACCCTCCTACAAGGGGGGGGGGGGGGGTATGGCAACAAACCCCACATGGGAGAGACTTAAATGCTTGGGGAAACACATTTGGGTACAAGTACACAACACGAGGAATTAGACGCACATCAAGAGTCAAAAGCTCGAATGTGAGGTTCTGCAGTGCAGGTAAAATATGACCAGAAATAGTACGAGACTTCAAACAGTAAACAAATAATTCCTCTGTCATCCGTGTTGGCTGCTTTGACAACCAAATAACAGGCAAAGTGGTTTTGATTTTCTGTTTTAAGGCACGGGGATTCTCCGAGCAATTAACAAGCATGGGTCTCCACTTATTGCATTAGTGCACAGAAGCAAAGAAAAGAGGCCCGAGGCACATGGAAGGGAAACTGGCCCACCTGTGCTGTTGTTAAGGCTGGCCACATCGGCACACAAGATTATAACAGGTAGAGCTGCCCCAAAAGGTGGCGACCTTTGGAGCGAAGGTTGGAAACAGATAAAAAAAAAAAAATCAAGAACAGATGTAACGTAGTACCTGGAGGCACAAAAGGTGGTGTTTTACTGTACTTTGATGAAACAATATGTATTATCTGTCCCATATACAGTACAGGGTTTACTTTCCACATCTCAAGACTGGACTGGACCACTAATGTTAGCCACAAAAAAATTAACAGAAAAACATTTGTTTAGTATCCTGAAAAAATGCTAATAAATTAATGCAATTTAAAGTATCAAACTCATAAATATGTTCATAATTCAGCAACACCAAGCCAACACTACAAAAATAAATATACAAGACAATGTAACTGATATAATGAAACAGAAGGCAACAAACCAACAACATGAAAACAAAATCCAAAATGTCTAATCACCACTGCAAAACTGACTACCAAAATAATATGCTTAATTTTGTCAGTTCTAGCAAGCAGCTTAATGCCAACCATCACTCATCACACTAATGTAATAACAATTAACATTAATTGGAACAGTAATACCAACCATCACTCATCACACTAGTCATGTTATAACATGATAGTAAACCACACTAACATATGAAGCTTCTTGAACATGAAATAAAGAAAGCCAGTTTAACTAATTAATCTCAATATGGTACAGTACTTGGAAAATAATGTATTAAACTTAAATATAATATATTCCATAATAGATGTCATGGCCACTATTTTCTCAGGCATATTGAACTCTTATTAACCCTTTGACTGTTTTCGACGTATAAATACGTCTTACGAGCCAATGTTTCTGACGTATATATACTCAATAATTCTAGCGGCTTCAAATCAAGCGGGAGAAAGCTGGTAGGCCCACATGTGAGAGAATGGGTCTGTGTGGTCAGTGTGCACCACATAAAAAAAATCCTGCAGCACACACTGTGTAATGAGAAAAAAAAAAACTTTGAGGTGTATTTTCGTATAGTATTTATCGTTGTATTCGCGTTTTCATGGTCTTAGGTGATAAAATGGAAAACATATTACAGAAATAGAGATGATTTTCATTACTTTGACGATGAAAACGACCTTGAAACTGAGCTCAAAGTAGCAGAAATGTTCGATTTTTACCAATGTTCAGGAGTAAATAAATCACACCACACATCCAATACACGTCAACTGGGGAGTCTAATATTCTTTCACTAGTGCACTGATATTATTTATACCATTTTTACAATAATGCAGTAGTCTGCATAACAGTAAATTTTGTATTTTTTTGAATGAATAAAAAATCAAAATAGAAAGCAATAATAATATAAGAGGGGCCTAGATATGTGACTAATGAACATAGCATATGTTATTTTAGTGCCACGAATGTCCACCTTGTTTATTCTGGACCCTATTTTGAAATTGGCATCTTTTTTAGTTTGTGTGAAATTGGCCAAATTGCCAATTTCTGACCACCATATTAGGTAGTCCAAATTAGTAAATGGGAGGTTTCTTGTGCTCAGCTGATAGATAAAATGGAATTCTAAAGAAATAGCTATGAGTTTGGTCAACTGGAACAATGGAATTGGCTGAAAATAGGGCTCAAAGTCGGCGAAATCGCCGATACGTATATGTCGCCGAGACCGCTAACTTCGTGGAGCATAATTCCACGAGTTTTCGACCAAATTTCGAACTTTTGGTGTCATTACCATCGGGAAAAGATTCTCTATCATTTCATAAGAATTTTTTTTTTTTTTTTTTTTTTTTTTCAAAAAATTGAGCGACATAGAATGAAACAGTCAAAGGGTTAATTAAGTTCTAAAATGTTACATATTAAAAGTCTAAATACCTTAAATAATAACCTTTAACAGGTAGAGTATATGTTACATAAGGACAACTACCTTTTTGTAAATTAATGGTCCATCAGAATTTTAAGTTGATCTTTGATGAAGTTAACAATGATTATTCAAGAAGCTACATAATCACCCACAAAAGTCAACACTAACGTAACATAACACACGGCTACTTACTGAGTCCCCGCTTAATCCATACTGGCTTTCTCACTTTGATGAAGAGGAGGTAAACTGGGATACCAGTAGAAATAATTCCAACACCAATACCTGTTGAAAGTTGAAATTTATTATATCCTGATTATTTTTCATGAATACAACATTCATTTAAAAGAGGGAGAATAGGTCCAATTTCTTGGATCAAGTGCCCACCAGCATCAAGGCACCTCCACTTATGCACTGAATACCGTATTGTACTAAATTTGGTAATAATACAATATAAAGATATGAAGTATATGAATTTAGTGGTGCAATGAAAAATTAAATTGATGAAGTAGAAAAAACATTCGTTACCATACTGGTGTGCACGAGGTCAACCAAATAATTAGAAAACCAATAATACAAAAAACCATGAAGATAAAAAGGAATAGGCAGCAAAGAAAAAATGGCAAAACAGAACTGAAAAGAAATTTTCATATTTAAAAATGGCACACATTAACTCAGAATGAAACAAGGTATGATAAGTACTTATTACACTAACAATGACTTTCGGTTTTGCACATACATCCTCACGCCATTTGATACTTTATTACCCATTCAACTTTTCCATGCCAAGTAAATGAACATTAAAACCTCAACACTTATCTACAAAACAAAACTACACTGTTTATTCTTAAGTCTTCTGTATGACATCATAGTTTATAAAACATGGCATTTTTTTCCATACTCATTCCTTTCCCTCCAGAGACTGATCCCTCCACTATGGACTCAAAGACTGTACTACCTACACTCCAGACTTCCTTACACTCAAAAGAGACCGTTCTCTTCCCATCTTCCACCCAAGACTTCTGCCAAAATTCTAAACTTTCCTCCCTACATTCCATTGTGATTCTTCCCAATATTCCATACACTTCTTCCTCCACTACAAAGTCACCTCTTTCCATTCCAGATAGTCCCCTCTCCACTTCACAAACTCTTCCCTACACTTTACCTTTGAGCTTTCTCAACTTAACTCATAAATATTTCCTGTGTAATAATGAAGAGAGATTAAACCAATATAATGCTGCCCTACTAAGTAATCATAACTATGTAGGGAAAAAGCCTAAACTCTTGTATCTTTACCAAGTCATATATCTGCTCACATTTACTTTAGCTTAAAGAATTCAGTACATTACCAGTTTCAATAGGTGCTGCCACCATGGGTACTATGGTAATGAGTATAGTGGCAATGATGTATAGGACAGGCCAGATAAGATTCACTTTGATGGGCCTTTCCAACTCAGGAGCTTTCCACCGTAGCCATGGCACACACAGCACAGCGAGGCCAATTGATACCTGGGAATGTAAACAACACTGAATTAACCTAAAATAATAAGAGAGACTGTACATCACTGTGCAATGAACCTTAAAAATAATTTTTCCACCCATCACTTCTTCCATGCAAATTGTCATAAAACTAATAGAAAATCTGTGTGTATCTTCCTGTTCAATTAGTACATTCATGTAAAATTAGTTTTTTCTTAAGTGCTGTCCAAGCAGTGATAAAACCTTGTATTTATGCTAGAGCAAAGATGCCATAAAAAATAGAAGATTTATTTCAAATTTTCAAGCATTTGTATATTTAAAGTTGTTTAGATGGAGGAGGGTTCTTTGTCCATGTAACTTTCCCCAAGTTCTACTGAGAACATAGCATCATTTATACATTATACTGAAACACACACAAATGCTAACAATATGAATACAGATGAATTAAATACAGAGTAGAACTTTAATACAGTACTGGATATATATACTATAGTATCAACGTGGGCATATACAAAGTTTGCTAGATTTACAAGATAATTTAGCTGGAATTAAGACTTGTACAAGAAATATTACAATTAACCAAAATTCTGAATATAAAGGAAGCAACTTCTCTTATATCAGAATACCATATGCAGGACATATGATGAATGATCAAATCTACAAATGCTACAAGAAGCTGCAACTAACAAACTTCTTGTTCCCTGATTCAACTTAACCCCTAGCTAGACAACAATGGCTAATACTATCTCACCACAAACCCATAAGTCATTAGACTTGAATATGAGGTGTTTAGAACCTTCACTTACCCAGGTAGCAAAGCCAACGTAGGAGATAAGAGCAAATATGTTACTTGAGCCCAAATAGACAAGACTGAGGAAAGCCATGAACAACACTGCAGGGGTTGGGGTCATCCGCTTAACCTGGATCATTGTCAGAATCTCGGGCATCTGGCCTTCCATAGCACCAGCATAAAAGAGCCTATGGAAAGTATACATGGTTAGAAATATATCTCAGTAGTGCACAGTAGTATAAAATAATGCATATTCTTGAGACATTCAGTGCAAAATCTATGCCTAATGAACCTATAGTAGCATTTTTCCTATTCAAAACTAAATTTATGAAAACTGGCATACAGTGTTGCTACTCAAAAATATTATTAATAGAATAAAAATTTCCAATGAGTTTCCAGGCATTTCCTATATATTTAACTGTACTACTAATTAATCAGTGAATATGATATAAAAGTGATAGAAAAACAGGAAAGAATAAGTAAACTTGTAAAGAGCAATTTCATAAGCAAAGATAATACAAGAAATTTATTTGCTGAAGCAATATAGGTGAAATAAACATGCTAATAAATTACTGTGCTAGCTTCTCTTCAAATAAAAAGGTGCATCCAGGAGAAAAGAGAAGCGTGCAGTAATACTGCCAGAATTTATATTTAGTAAACAGAAATGTAAACCTAGTGACCTACCTGAAATCTTTAGTGTATTACACTTAACTCAAAATGCAATACAACAGCAGAGGCTCGATTAAACTATAAGGATCTGCATCGTGTCACACCACAACTGCAGTGCAGAGACTTTCCCCAGGCTATACTACATGCCAACTAAATCCTCAAAACATAAGAGGCAGCAGATTACTCAGTCTGATGGTGATAGTTACACAATGTGTGGGTTATGGTATTTTATTAGAAGACATTTTGTTTACTAGGGATGTCATAAATTCATACAAGTAAAATATTAGTTTATATAGTAACTGATGAGACGTCCATACAGTGTGGTGTTCAGCATGGTTTGTGACGGGAATGAGATCATCTGCGAGTCGGTGAGGTCTCAGTGTTGATAGATCTGTCAGTTTTAGTAAAACCATCTTTGTTATAACCTCAGAGATGATAAAAGACCTTTAGATTTGTGAAACAGCACTGATAGTAGTGATTAAAAGTGATTTCAAACAGTCTGCTATGTCAGTCTGCTGCTTTGATAACTAAACTTTGTTCAGGGAAGTTTATCAGAAGCACTATAATGTACCATGCATGGGTTACTAGTGTCATCCTTCTAGCAAGCATATCTGTATTGTTTGATGCTAGCGTTTAAGTCTGAAGTTTCCCCTCGCATAAGATTTATTACAGCCTTCGAAAGATAGACCCTGTCATGTTTGCTGATTTAATCGCCCTTTTGATTACATGCCTGATGGTACTGGAGGTTATTTTTGGGGACTAATGTTGGTTTTAGCTACACAACACCAGATTGGTGCCCAAAGATGAATACATATACCTCCCATAAACAAATTAGTAATCTAGCCAGCAATTAGCCAAATCTAATATTATAGTCACAGATTTCAATGCCATCAGGGACTTAGTCAAAAAGGTGACTAAACTGGAAATCGACCACTGAGGTGCTCTGCATCGTCCCTTGCGGAGGATGTGATAAATTTAATATGGGGACAGTTCCAAGGACCTGAACACTAGAATAAAGGAACACAGTTATGCTTGCCAGAAGAACAACACTAGAACCATATTCAAAGTACATCATAACACTTGTAACCACCTTTAACAAGATTAGCCATAAAAGAAGCAGACTGACATAGTAAACTGTTTGGAATCTACTTAATCAACATTACCAATGCTACTACATAAAACTTAGGGTGTTTTGTTGTCTCCAAGGTTTCATTAAAATTGATCACACCTAAAACTAACACTTCATCCCCATGACCTCACCACCTTGCCATAGACCACGCTGAATTCACTCTACACATCACAGACTTTGCCTCTGCTACTATATAACCTCATGATTTACTTTTCTCTGTATGAACTGATAGTCCTTTGGTGAGCAAAACATCTTGTAATAAAATACCATACCTCCACAGTGTCATAATCACTGTACTGTTAGTATATATAAAGATTTTACATATCCTTATTCAGGCTACGGAGCACCATGTATTACATACCCACTTAGCCTCAGAACACAACACCCACTTAATAGTACAGCATTACTTACCAGAACAGTAAACAGACTTTTCACAGAAGCAAACTCCAAAATTCAAAAAACCACTTCAAAAGAATTCCACTCAGAAATAGCAGCTCTCAAACAAATTCCTTTGGTAAGGAATCTAAAATAAGAAGCATCACACAATAAATTATATATGATAGTTTCCAAATGAGTGCTTTGTACAAGTGAATTAAACTATGTGCATTACCTATATCTAAACAACCCCAACACTGCAACAACTACAAACTCATATTCACCAACCATGAACGAACAGAAATAATTTAGTGCAACCATGCAAAATCTTCCCATAACCAAACTTGCAATAATTTACACCAAGACAGACTGTAGTTATAACACTTGTATTGCCTCCAAGCACAACACTTACAGCTGCACAACTCCAAAACAAAACCTGTGACCTGCACATTTTATATAAAATTTAGAGGCATGTTATCTCATAATTCAACATACAAACAGGAAATATTGCCCAGGGAATAATTTATGATGGATTGATTTATATTTATCTAAGGCCAACATAACATACAAAACAGTATTAGTTTTCTTTTTAAAGCAAGGTTTATGAAAGTTAGTCAATAATGAAGTTTTCTTTGTGTCCACATTTAACCTGAAGTATTAGTTTGCTACAGAACTTACACCTTCAACACACAGTGGCTTGTAAATTAAAACAAATTACCCTTCAAGGAAGGAAGGATGGAAATGGGGTGCTATAAATTTGGTGGAGGGCTCTTGATGTAAGAAATTAGAGTAACCCTCCTTTTCCTTGGACCAAGGTTGCCCTCCTACTCCCCAGGCACTGTACGACTTACAGGTTTGGCACTTTCCATGAATGTAATAATTAAGCAAATTAAATGCCAATCGATCACTGTTAATAATCATCAGAATCTTCTGCTTGCATAGGAAGTTGAGACAACAACAGTTAAGACACTTTGTATCCCACATCTCACCAATTTATACATAAATATTTTAGAGTGCAGTAATGTAGAACATATCACCAAGGCACAGTAAAGCAAACAAAAGCATTGTTAATTAGAAATGCAGCTACTGAATATTTGTTAGTCAAGGATAAAAAAGTTAGGCAAAGATGATTGAGTGAGAAAATACTGTAATGCAAAATTGACATCTTCAAACAGTATTTAAAAAAAATCCACAGTATTTTTTGTAAGTGAGAGTTTAAATTAAATAAATATTTAAATATATACATGTACATATAATATATATAGATTGTATATCTTCTTTCAACAAACCGGCCGTATCCCACCGAGGCAGGGTGACCCAAAAAGAAAAACTTAAGTTTCTCTTTTTAACTTTAGTTGTCTATACAGGAGAAGGGGTTACTAGCCCCTTGCTCCCGGCATTTTAGTCGCCAATTATGACATACATGGCTTACAGAGGAAGAATTCTGTTCCACTTCCCCATGAAGATAAATTGTATATATAACTACTAAAACAGATACATATTTAATGAAGAATGGCCAAACTGTAGCTTGTGAGACATGCGATTCATCTGGCCACTGAATGCAGCTCATCGAGACAATATTCAGAAGAGACAGCATACCCTGACGTTATCTCACAAGCTGCACTGAATGAACAAACAAGCAGCATCAAGCCAAGGCTTGGCCACACCTGCTATTTAAGCTTCACTCCTTATATACTGTACTTTGCTGAATAAAGCCCAAATTATGAAAGAATATTGTATCTGAACTGTTAAACTCTCACTAACAATTAAATTATATTGTAGAAATTTTCAAAATAAAAAATATACCCTTAAAAAACTTTTTTAATAGAAAAATATAACTATCTTTAACTATGTTTGAGATCTCTCAGCAAAAAGTCCCATAAAGCATTATTACAAATTTGGGCTGAAGGTTAAGCCAACCATCACAAGCAGTGTTGTAAAATTTAGCTTAGATCACTTTTCTAGGTATGATATCAGAAAGTATCAAATATATAGTCAGATTTAAAAATAAAAAGAATCAGAAGAGGGAAACTTTAAATCACCTTAATATAATGTTCACAATTAGTTTACATAAAGTGTATATTCTTAACTACTTAGTTGTGTAATAATATTTATAGTATAAGTAATCTCATATTCACAATGAACAAAATACTTGATGAAGTTCTAAAAGTACAGTGTTACTATAGCCAGTAATTAACCCTTTGAGGGTTTTGGTAGTACTAGTACGTCTTACGCGTAGGGGTTTTTGACGTACTAGTATGCATAAATTCTAGCGGCCTTAAATCTAGTGGGAGAAAGCTGGTAGGCCTTCATATGAAAGAATGGGTCTATGTGGTCAGTGTGCACAGTCTAAAAAAAATCCTGCAGCACACAGTGCATAATGAGAAAAAAAAACTTTGACCATTTTTTTGGAATAAATCAGCGACTTTGCAGTGTATTTTCGTATGGTATTTATTGTTGTATTCTAGTTTTCTTGGTCTCATTTTATAGAATGGAAGACATATTACAGAAATTGAGATGATTTTGACTGGTTTTTACAATGAAAGGTGCCTTGAAATTGAGCTCAAAGTAGCAGAAATGTTCGATTTTTACCAAACTTCAAAAGTAAACAAATCGTGCCAAGCGTGCAATACACGTCAACTGGTAAGTCTAATATTCTTTCACAAGTCCACCAATAATATTTATACCATTTTCTACACTAATGCAGTAGTCTGCATAACAGTAAATCTTATATTTTTTGCGAGAATAAAAATTCAAAGTGGAAAGCAAAAGAATATAAGAGGGGCCTTGAGACGTGACTAATGACTAGAGGAAATGTCATTTTAGTGCCAGGAATGTCTTTCTTGTTTATTCTGGACCCTATTCGGAATTTGGCATCTTTTGAAATTTGTGTGAAATTGGCAAAATTGCTAAATTCTGACCACTGTACTGGATAGTTGAATTTCATAAATGGGTGGTTTCTTGCACCCATTCGATAGAAAAAATGGAGTTCTAGCGAAATATTCATGTTTTTTGTCGACTAGTACAGTGAAATAGGCCGAAAATGGGGCTCAAAGTGGGCAAAATCGCCGATGCGTAAACATCGCCGAGACCGCTAACTTTGCGAGAGCATAATTCCGTAAGTTTTCTATCAAATTTCAAACTTTTGGTGTCTTTATGATCGGGAAAAGATTCTCTATCTTTTCATAAGAGAAAATAATTTTTTTTTTTTTTAAATTTGGCCGACCCTGAGAACGAGTTTCGGAGAGGGCCTGTCGACCCTCAAAGGGTTAATAGTCACTGGCAGTAAAGCACAATACAAAAGCAATTAGTGCTTTTGGGTAATAATTATAGTAATAACAATGTAAAAATATTGAAATACATAAAAGATATTGAAACAAGTTACAAGTGCTGTAATATTAGAACTCCACAGTTAAAGGTTTAGTAACATAAATAAGGAGACTGGTGGTAGTTATAAAGGAAATACAATGATTGTCCCACTGTTTTCTGAATTGGAAGAGGACATTCATTGAAAACATGATACTAGAACATTTTAGGATGTAATAAGAAAAATTAAGAAAACTTTTTTTTTTTAATTATTTCATTGTATGTACTAGATTAGTTATCCCTTGAAGTATTAGACGATTCTTTGAAGAAAAATAATGCATGGATTTAGGGACTTCATTGTGAATATAATAAAAATACTTCATAAATAGGTAGTAATGACTGCATAACGAAGTGATTTACTGGAAATCATTATACGTATTGTACAACATGTACAGAAATCTCCTTACATAACACCAGTCACCCTATTTATGTCTTTGTACAGTAATTACTTAACAAAATTAATCATACTGCACAAATCTAAAATGTTCACTGGAAACTCAGCAACAAACAATACAAACTGTGTGTATGTTAATGTAAAACAAATACACACACACACACACGAGCTGGAGTTTGATCCCCACAAACAGTTAGGTGATTGTATACATACACAAGCTCACATATACACTTGTACACAAAAGTCTATTAAAAAATACCAGCAGACAAAACATTTAATAATTTCCACACATTTTCTAATACATGTTGTACATTACACTGTACTCTATTTGATAATTCAATGTAATATTACTAATGGACATCAAAACACACTCAAATTAATGCACATATTTCTTTATATAATTTTCACAGATGCTCGGTATTATATGAAAAGAAAGGTTGAGGTAATTATACCTAAACTTCTCATATAACACCTGCTACATATGTTAGTCAGCAAAAGCTTACAGTGAGCAACTGTTCTACAATAACAAGTACTTTATTGGTCAGTGTATTACCATTGCCAAAGGAAAACAGCATTAATTTTGCAATATGAATTCTACTGACGTAAAATAATAATACCAATTCAAATATTACTGTACTACAAAACTGTATTTTTAATTTATTCCTAAAGTATTAAATTACTGAGTGCAAACATTTATATAACTTCTCTTAATATGATTAAATCCGTTTTACAGCAAGTTGATTTTTGCTCTAGTTAATAAATATTAGTCATACCATACCATCTATGGTTTTCCTATAAATGTTTACCAAGCAAATGAATATAATAAAACACTTATTACACAATGTAAGCCAATGCTTTTCTAAACATTTGTTAGAGCACCTCTCGAGTTGTTCCAAGGAGTTCAGGCGGGTCTCCTGGTTTACCTCGAAGATGTGAAGAGGATGCCATTCACGGAGCCAAACGTGGAGAGAGCCACGAATATTGGGACGAGGAATTCCACTGGCCGGTATAGGCGATCAGCAAAACTCTGTAATACCAACGACCAACCCAATGATCGATAAAATCCAAAAATCCAAGGGTGTAAAGTGGATAAAAGGGTAGGGAGGTCATCAGGGATCACAGGAATATACGGACAGAGAAACCTGAAGTTCTGATACACATACCCAGTTGAAGCAAGACTTCACCAGAATGTGGGAAGAAATAAAGAAATCCAATGTGAGGTAGTTTTTTCAAAGTGGAGCCTGGGCCACAATAGCCATGTCATACTTCGGTGTTGTAGAACGTGTTACCAGTAGTTTTGCAACAGTTTTCAAAATAATTTGTGCTATCAACTGCAAAGCTATAATCAAATAAAATGGATGCAAGTTGCCTTTTGTATCAATAAGCTAAAATTTAATTAATTAGCACATGCCTACTTAATGATCTATAGTAAACACAGTTTTCACTGACTCTGTATACTGTACTGTATGATGAATTTTTCACAATATAAATGAGCTAGGAAATACTTTAATAGGCATGCTATAAGCAACAAATACTAACAAGTTCTACTTAAGTAGGCAGCTGCTAAATTATGAAAACAAAAGAAAATGGGTGACAACCATTGCCAGTGATGGAGCGTTCTCGTCCATTTGAATAAATACAAATTAAGAGTGAAGCTGGGCATGGAAGCGTTATCCCATTAACTGTTGTCTGGTCCCGGAACAGTTGACTGGTCTAGCACTGCCTGAGTGAATAAAGCATTCTAAATCGGATTATATACCTGGAAGACGTCAGTAGCACACCGTTGACTGCTCCAAAGGTTGAACAGGCGACGAAAAATGGCATAATCCAAGCCATGTAACCGTACAATCTATTTGCAAAGGTCTGTGAAAACAAGGGATGTTAAGAAAGGGAGGAAATGCAGTATATGTAGGAAGGTGTTGGTTGATCTCATGTAGCCCAGGTTTAACCACTGCTAGGCCAGTGTTTTGACTTGCAGAAGTCATGAGCAAGTTTCCTGTCATCTCTCTGAAGAAAAACAAAAACTAGCAATGTTGGCTAACAAAAAAAAAAAATATATAGAAATTTATAAGAGTTAAGTGACCCCATATGGGTTCAGCCTCTCCTTTGTGAGTACAGAAATATTAAAAATAATAATAATTAATATAAATTATATAAAGTACTGTACTGTACCATGTCTGTGCAGCTAATGATTATGTTAAGTATAAAAATATACTTAAGAACAGCACATTCCTTTTTTGGAATGTTGAATATTTTGCTATTGCAATTCAATATCATAGTGCAGTTAGATATTCAGCAGATGACAGATTCAGCAAGGGTTTTATATAGCTTGGCCACCTCGACTAACAACATGCGATTATTCACTTTGGGGCATTGTGAAGATAATTTCCCAATTGTAACTAGCAAATGCTAAAGACCCCTAAAAGAAGCCATTGTAACTACTACTTTTATGTCCAAACTTTACTGGGTAAAAAGAAAAAAAAAAGTAATAGAACAGAGGGCAATGTTCCAGTATATACGTGCTGCAATTCCACTGCAAAGGAAATTTATGCCTACCTTTACATGTAGGGTAATAATCCTAGTGTACTGAAGCTAGTCTCTCTCTCCCATTAAAAATACTGTATACACCATCTTATTCCTGTACTGTAAACCAATACACTATCTAATGCATACTGTATGTGCACATATATTCCTTACTTCATACAAATAGACAAAATATTTACACTGTTCTACTGAAAACCTGATCAAAAGTACACACATTTTGTCGATATAACAGGGTTAGCTAAAGCAATCCTAGTGTCATTCTTACTTCAGTGAGGGTACTCGAAAAATAGAATCAGGTGTGCACACAGCTGGTCCTGTGGTCATATAATGAACACAAACTGTTTATGAAATTCCACCCTTTTAATACAAATTAAATCCCAAGGATGAAGCGACAAGTATGCATGTATATTTTTGGACATGATTGCATAATGCTGGGGGTCACAAATGTCAAATAATTTTTGATTTGACAAAATAATTAAGCTTGTGGTACAATGACACTCAAATATATGAACAAAAACAAGTTTTACTGAATTCTGCTACCAAGCAGAAAATGAAGCAAGAGATGTGCCACAATTATCCCTATAAACTGCCAATAAATTTGTCACAGGCATTAATTTCATCAGTGCTTATAAAAATAAATCACTGGCAAAATCAATATAAAAATAAATCATTGGCAAAAATCAATATAAACTCTCCAGTAGTTGCAGCACAATGGGCTCCTTTTAAGAGCTAATTCCAGTAGTCTACAATTACAGTATTTGTGAGGAAGCAAAGCAAATCTCCACTGTTTATTACACCATTGAATTTACTGGATAAAAGCTGTTATTGTACCTCAGCTCCTTTCAACCCCAGCCCTAATCATCTAAGTTATGCTACCAACCCCCTTTCTTCCCGTGATACAACCATCATCAGTCAGCTAAGTACATGTACCTATTTACAGCTAGGTAAACAGGGGCAACCGATGTAAAGAGTTGCCCACAAGCCTTTGGTTTTGATCCAAAGATGCTACAGTACTAATGAACTACAAAACAAGCCTATTATGAACATTCACAAAAACGAGCTTGAGGTGGAACAAATTCATACTAGCAATTTTTTAATTATCAACAATACAATTCTTTCCACTTCTTCGAGGAAGATTTATTACGAAATTTTAATATTAAAGCCATATAAACAATATTTAAAGTTAAAAAGGGCCTGTGAAGTTTTGCACCAGGACTCACATTATACTGTAAACTCTGTTTCATTTCTCACTACTGCTACACAATGTACAATCATGTATGTACACCCATGTATATGTATACTCATGTACATGTACACTCATGTGTGTGTATACTTATACTATACAACCATAAATAAATTAATATAAATATCCACTAATAAACTTCCACATATGGTAAGTAAACTGTGAATATTGCACTTTGCAGAATAAAAGTCACAGTACCATGGCTGGAACATTTCAAAACTAACCTACATTTTTTGAGAGGAAATTATCCTCTCAGAGGTGTTACCTGCAAAAAATTTCAAGGGTCATTGCCTCCATTGCCCAGTCCCAGGCCAGGCCTCCCAGAGCATGTGAATTAGTTGTAAATGCACTTTGTTAACTCCCAACTGCTGTGTCCTCATTGTTTTGTTTAGTAGAGTGACACACTAGTTTTATAATGTACTGTTAAGGTACATATTGGTGGCAGATTTAACTGTGATGCATAAACACTGAATGAAAGCTAAAAGTCACTTTAAAAAGAAAACACAAAAGGTTCTGTAACTTGTAATTTAATTATGTTCACATCTGCAGATACAGTGAACTGCTCTATTGTGATGCAGTTCAGATGGGCTTGTGAGGTCTCTAGGGAGACCTAATTATATGGTCACACCTGCCTTAGTAAATGTCGGGTAGTCACGCCCACGTCTGAGGTCTTTTGTTCTTGACGGCTTCAGACCTAGGCGTCAGGTCGTACATGTGGTTGTGGAGGGTGCTTGGACCACCATAAAAGCCCAAGGAAGAGCATGATCATGAGATTCGAGCGGAGCTGCTGCTGGGGTGCAGAGCTCCTGAGCAGAGATTCGAGCGGAGCTGCTGCTGGGGTGCAGAGCTCCTGAGCAGAGACTTCGAGCGGAGCTGCTGCTGGGGTGCAGGGCTCGGGAGAAGGCTGCTGAAGTCTCTGGAGGAGACTGTTGGAGGCATGGGGCAGAGTACTGGCTTGGCGCATTACTCGTGCTGTATAGGTCTTGGGACCTGTGGCTTAGTTCCTGTAGTGAACTGTCCTCTGTGCTATATTGTAAGTTATATTCATTTTCGTCAAGTTGATTGTATTTCCCTGTCTCACTGCTTATGTGTACCACCCCATTTATCTAAACCACAATAATGCTCTGTACAAAGACTTAATAATAAACTGTGTTTGAGTAGAATAGTAATATTCACTGCCCACCGTTATTTATTCTTTTTTCTTATATTTTATTATGTTTATATGAGTGAAGAATGGGCGAGGCATATGTTAGTGAGTAGTGTAGAGTTAATGAGAGTGTCGTGGTGGTCACCACTGACCTGTCATTACCTACCTACCTCCGCTAATCATCTCACTCCTACCACCTCGCCTGCCTCTCCCCTGCCTACATAATCCCTTACTCCCATATTCCCCACTTATATCCTATTCAATCATTACCCCCCTACATGACACTATTACTGAGCAGTCGCAGTGAGTATATCACTAACCAGGAAGACGAGCTAACTATAGTAGCTTATATTTAGTTATTATTAATGGTACATTTAAAGGGGAGCACAAAACATGTCACATAGCACCTGGGAAATGGGAGACAACTGGTTTCCATATAGGGAAAATTACTCCAAGTTCTTGGATCAAGATCCCTTCAAAGTGAACATAAATGTGAATACAACTCCAATGATGAGCCTCATCACCTGTATTGCTATATTAGAAAACATGTATTAAATCAGTATACACATACTCTTAAATAAGCCTTGATCAAATACTGTATAATACTGTACTTATCTACCTACATCTTTGAATCCTTGTGGGCTTGGTCTTAAGAATTCCTTACTACCCCTTCCTCTTCCTCACTTTTGGACTATCAGAGTAAAACATGAACCGGGTAGAGCCTATGGCTCTGGTGGACAATTACACGGATTAGGTCTATCATCGCAATCCGAACCCACATTCCACTTATCTACCACTCAATGCTAAATGTCTCCACTACACCCCATCCGTAATATCTGTTTCTGGTCTCCCTATACTCTCGCCGGTTCCCTGGAGATACCTGGAGGGGGGTTCGGGGGTCAGCGCCCCTGCGGCCTGGTCTGTGACCAGGCCTCATCCACAATTTCTACATCACAACTTTCACACCCTTCATCACAGTCTTTATTATCTCCAGCTCCACAATATTACTTTCGTGCCTCATATGTGGAAAATTGCATTTAACTGAATGTATCATTATGTACATAACAGTAAATGAACACAGATAATTATTATTTATCAGTTAGACAAGTAGGAATTTGGGACACCTAGGTCGCAAAAAATGTCTCCCTTCAATACCTACCACTGTCATATCCACAAGTTGCTCTGGACCTATTAATTATAAATGATTTGTATCACCAGGAATGCTGGTAAATATATAAATTTGTGGACTGTATATTAAAAATAATAAATGATTATATACACATATATACACATTTACACAACAGGAGAATATATCTTAATCATAACACTCGCCAATTTGACTAGAGATTAATGTGTCATGTACAGGAACCCCCCCCCCCTTTTTGCCTACATTTATGAAGAATTTACTGGCCAGAAATTAAACATAAATTAGACAGCTTATCTGAGGTTCCTGGAGTTGTCCTGTCCTGTCGCTGATATCTCAAATTATTCAGGAATGCACATCCAACAATTTCGCCTCTTATTTGAGAGGTGTCAGCCCAATTTTAACCTCTAGAGCACGAAAAATTCTTCCCATTATTCACAACATGTTATTCAATTCAAACAAAATAGCGACCGTCGTCTGCGCAGGCACAGGTCCAGTTTCCCATTTTCGATAACATACTTCTTTTAAAAATACAATATAGGGCATCTATTTACCTATAAATTACCGTATTTCCGGAAAATATACAGTATTTTCCACATCATAGTTCCCCATTTTATACTTACCAGACCTCTCCCTGATCTTAAAATAACACATTCATGCTTTATCATTTCTTGGCCTATCTCAGCATCCCCATCTTCCTAATTAAAATTCCAGGGTAAAAGCCTGACCATTGTTTTACGTGTATACAAAAGCTGAGGAAGTTGGTTTAGCACAAGATCCTCGTGAACGTGACACATCACACTGTTACTTTATTAACACTTGTGCTATATTAAATGCCACTCAAGGCAGCATTTAAACAATTTATTCTGTTGCCAAGCGACTATTATGGCACGTTGCTGTACGTCTTCCAGCTCCGGTGAGGGTGATCAATTCTAATTATATAAATATTAACCTTGATCCCCAATTCGTATAATATCAACTATTATTTAGAAATATGTGAAAATAAAGTGATGATTACCCCTAAATTCATAGGCGCTATATGACCCCCACGGATTTAGCACTCCCATGTGAATATAACAATAAAAATAAAGATTGAGCAATCTGAGTGTCGTGTTCTTACTAATAATTGATCTGGGTAGTGATGAATAAGACACATGTACCACACTTAGGTCTATATAAAGAAAACCGGTTGTTGCATGTGTCAACTAATCAAAATAATACCATTGATCTAATGATACATGGTCCGTGACCTACAAGTGACCCACCTATGTGGTCTTCATCACAACAGCACAGTAGACAATCGGCAAGCCGGTAATTAAAGGTGCGATCTCTTTAGATACTCTAATCACAAATCCAGTAATCGAAATGTGCATTTTCACACCTGTGTGTTCTGTACATGACAAATGATCAACGTGCTACGCTGTATACATATTAACATTTATGATTTTTATGTTAAGTGCACATTATTAAACAGATGTCAGGTTTTGTGCATCACGTTTTTTCAACTAGGTTGTCTAACAGAAAAGTTGATCACTAGTTTTGCTGGTGGTGACCTGACTGGGTGGGCCATTGTTCTAAGCGGGGAGTTGACATGGACCTGCCCCGCATGGGCCAGTAGGCCTGCTGCAGTGTTCCTTCTGTTTTTTCTTCTGTTATATTAATAGTATAAAATACCGAGAAGTTGATCACTAGAATATGTGCAACACCTGGGTATCTATTATGAGAACGTTTCGTCAGCCTGTAGCAGATAACAGTACATATTGGAATCAATGGAAGATAATCACAGCCTTGATATATGGTCAGTAGCCCTACTGCCAGACGGGAACACTACCCTGTCTCTACTCATCACATAAACCACTATAAAAATTTGTATTAAACACCTCTAACAATTGGTATTATGGTAATGGGGAAGCCTATTCCCTAAGGGTCATACTGCGCCTGAGAATTGAGAGAATCAGGTTCAATCCAAATCTTTGGTTCAAGGGACTACTAATTCGGATGACAAAATACATTTGTGGTAGATGAATCAAACACAAATGCATACGAAAGGGGGTGAAATTGAATGGTAGTAGGTCACTTTTTTTTTTTTTTTTTTTTTTTTGCAAAAATGAGACCTGTATTTTTACAGTATTAAAATAACAGTATTATTTCTATATATTGGCCAACAAGTTGCACCATACTGTGGCAGCTATAAAATTATCTCCAGAAGCACATGCAATTACGAAAGTCAGCGAGAACTACGCCACACCCATCCCTTCCACCAATTACATTCACGCTAATTTTACTTCCACCTATGAGAAACCATGGAGCGGTTCAACCCCCCAGGGTTAGCCAATGAGAAGCGTATACAGCATTAACCCACTCGGGCGACCAATAGACAACCAGTATGGTTAAGGCGAGGCACGTGACGTCAAAAGAAGAAAAAAAATCCTGGAAGCCGTCCATGATCGGGATGCCAGACACTCAACTGGATATATCCTGAGTCGCCATAACAAATCATTCGGCAAGGCTATATACACTGAGGTGAATATATTTGTGGTGTATACACAGTGTACATATATGCTGTGCATATATGCTAAGAGTTTAATCCCTAATTTAAGAATTCTTGACTAGTAGTAAATAGGTTACATGTAATAAAGTTGGTAGAATTACCGACAATATGTAAAGTAAAAGGACACAAGTGCAACTAATGTGACATTTATTGTGGCAACGTTTCGCTCTCCAGGAGCTTTATCAAGCCATTACAAACAATACATGGACACAGAGGGTATACTACTACTACTACTACCACTAGTGAACCTCAAATTGGTACCTCACTAGTACTCACCTCACTCTGAGCCTTTATATACCCTGTGTCCATGTATTGTTTGTAATGGCTTGATAAAGCTCCTGGAGAGCGAAACGTTGCCACAATAAATGTCACATTAGTTGCACTTGTGTCCTTTTACTTTACAGGTTACATGTAAAACTTAATGACCCTTGTGCAGTGAATAAGCTTTAAACTCCATTCAACAAGTACATCATTGTATGGGTTAGCTGCGCTTCTGCCAGCTGCTCTTGGCAAGCTCTGTGAAGAAGTTATTAATGTCTAGAATATATGACTGATAGTGACTGGAGGTCACTATCAGTCATGGTCACCCCCATGGAGGTCACTGTCAGACTGGTATTCAAAACGGAAGGATGAAATTAGTCCTGTAGCTTATTTGGTTACGTATGTGTTCGTTATCAGGAATGACATGTCCAGTGGTACTGGCCAACTGATGTCTGAAGTATTAATGTTTTTTTAAGTCCCACTATGGTCGATCCTAGGTTAGTTTAGCTTGTTAGGTTTAAATCCTGTCTACTGCACACTGGTCAATCCCCAAAAGCGGTATTCAATTCAGTTTATATTCATAAAAATATATACTTCTGTGTATATACAGCTAGTGGCTAAGCTATTCTACTATCGAAATTAAACATTACTTTCAACTGCTCGACTCGTGCTTTCAAAATGTATTGTCTAGGCTACACTCCAGTAAAATAATCCATCAGAAACTTATTTTACTCACTAAAACCTAAATTTACTCAATGAAATCGTCAGCTTCTCGAAAGAGATGAGGATATGTATAGTAAATGGTATATGATAAATTGCACAAGAATGGTCTGCAATGCAGGTTCAGCTATGGTGTGTTGCATCATCAAAATGAGTAAGACCTATGTGCAACACTTAAAATGTGAAAGTTAAGACACATGTGCAACATCTGGATATCTTTATTGTAGTAGACGTTTCGCCATCCAGTGGCTTTATCAATACAGATTCTAGGACATAATAGGAAGACAGTAGAACTATATACAAAAGATGAGGTAATCAGTCCCTCGGCCTTGGAGTTAGTGTTCACAGCATCGTGGTGGAGGAGAGTCTGGAGCAAAGGCAAGAAGACTGGCGCTTTTTATAGGCGTCAGTGAATGGGACGGGCAGCAGACGAGGTCAGTCACTGGTAGGCGGGATTCCCCAGTGGAAGTAGGTCCTTCCCAAAGAGATGGGTTAGTTGCAGCAGCCGTGAAGGACCTACTTCCACTGGGGAATCCCGCCTACCAGTGACTGCCCTCGTCTGCCGACCGTCCCATTCACTGACGCCTATAAAAAGCACCAGTTTCTTTCCTTTTCTCCAGACTCCCTCCACCCCGATGCTGTGAACACTAACTCCCAAAGGGGAGGGCTGATTTCCCCATCTTTTGTATATGTTCTCGTCTTTCCCATTATGTCCTAGAATCTGTATGATAAAACCACTATGGCGAAAAGTCTACTACAAAAAATACCAGATGTTTCACATGTGCTTAACTTTCATATTGTCGGTTTTTTACCTTTCTTGCACAACTTTCAGACACTGCAACATATGGAATCTTTGGGTTTGAGGGCATCACAAACCTCTTACGGCTCTGCAACTAACCCATCTCTTTGGGGAAAGGGCCCCTTTTCCCCTGGGAAACCCCCTACCCGTGACTGCCTCGTCTGCCGACCGACCCATTACTGAGCCTATAAAAAGCAGCCAGCATCTTGCTTTGCTCCAGACCTCCTCCACCACGATGCAGTGAACACTAAGTCAAGGTCCGAGGGACTGATTCCTCATCTTTTGTATATAGTTCTACGTCTCCTATTATGTCAAGAATCTGTATTGATAAAGCCACTGGATGGCGTTTAACGTCTTACTACTAAAGGTATCAGATGTTTTGGCAATGTGTCCTAACTTTCATATTGTCGGTATTTTATACCTTTCTTGCACAAGTCCTGTGATGTTGGCGAGTCAGGAAAGTTGAATGACGGCATGTTGTTAAGACAGAATAGTTCGTTAATTGTAGTGTTGAATGTGCCTGGGTTTGCTGCATTTGCAAGGTGTGCATACATCATGCAGTACAACACCTTAGAGGGAGCAGCGTCAGGGAGTGCAGAAAGGGAATTGCTGGATAGAGATGACTGCTGTGTGGCTTGTAGAATTCTGGTGGTGTCCGACTGGAGTTTTGAAATGGCGGTGTATGTCGGCGATTTGGGACTATTCTTCTTGGTTTCTTCTTTAATTTTTTTTCGACATTACTTCTTTTCGTAGTGGGCATTTAGCTGCAAGGGTATGATGAGTACCCTTGCAGTTAAGACATGTTGGAGTGGCATTGGTGGTGGTGCAGGCTTTGAAGTTATGACCTTCTTTTCTTTAATGGGGCAGTCCTTTGTTGAATGTTGATAAGAGTAACAGTTCCAACAGGGAGAGACATGGGCAAAACGTTCAGGTTCAATGTGGCGTGGATGTATGTGGTAATATGAGATAGCTAGTCCATTAGCGAGTGCTTGGGTAGCCATATCTATGTTTGAAAAGGTGATTTTGATCATAGATGAGGCATTGGGAATTCGTGTGATGGTGTCTACAGAGGCCCAGGTGTTTTGGTCTTCGATAGAGGTCTTCAGTTCATCCGTTGGAATAGATGTGATTATCTTATCCAATTGTTTAACAAAAACTGAACGTTTCGCCAGCAAGGAGGGAGACGGTGATATGATGAATTGACGGTCCCGTAATGTGTTCATTGCAGTGTCGTCCATAAGTTTAGCTGCTTCATTGTCGTCGGTGCAGACGACAATAAAGGAATCCTTGAGTGAGTGGATCGCTGTGAATTTGAGATGTAGGCAGGTCCTCATAGCGGCAGCAAGTAATAGTTTAGTGGAATCATTTATAACACCACTGGCTGGTTTGATTTTAACACGATGTGCGAACATTGTCGAACAGGTAGAGGTTACCCTCCCCAACGGGAATCGTAGGGAGACGTAGGGAGCATAGGCAAGGAGGTTGGCGCTTATATACTAACACCAGGTGGAAAGGGACGTGTAGCAGACGAGGACATAGTCACTGGGGAATCCCACCTATCAGTGACTATGTCCTCGTCTGCTACACGTCCCTTTCCACCTGGTGTTAGTATATAAGCGCCAGCCTCCTTGCCTATGCTCCAGAATCTCCACGACTACGGTGATCTTCGCACTAACTCCAAGACTGAGGGACTGATTACCTCATCTTTTATATATAGTTCTACTGTCTTCAAATTATGTCCTAGAATTTGTATTGATAAAGCCACTGGATGGCGAAACGTCTTCAACAGAGATACCCAGATGTTGCACATGTGTCTAAATATCATCATCACGGTATATGATAACGTCAAGTACGTGACTGAAGAAGCCAGCTTCGCAGGCGAAACGTTTCAAGAATAATGACATCTAAGTGTTGCACATAGGTCTTACTCATTTTGATGAGGATGCAACACACCAGAGATGATGCAACACACCATAGCTGAACCTGCAACACACCAGAGATGAAGTTGCAGCACACCAGAGGTGAAGGTTGCAATATACCAGACACGAGGCTACAACACACCAGGAGATGATACAACACACCAGAACGAACGAACGAAAGTTCAGGTAAGATCCCAAATGGGATGAGCGGGGAAGACGGGACAGACGAAGAACAGTGCTGGAGAGGAGTGTTCTTAGTCGTAGAAATAGAGCCAGGGCTTAACCCAGCAGCGAGGCGATCGTGGGACAGATATTGAGAAGAGAAATTCAAGCTCTTCTGTTGGGACTCCGGTGGGGTGAGCGGGAAGGAAGGGACATGCGACGTTTAGAGCTAGAGAGGAGTGTAGAACTGACACACCAGATGAAGAACGACCATCTAAAGCTAGAAACTTGTTTACCCCCCGTCCTCTCCCATCCCCCAAGGCGCTGTATGACAATTCCGAATTTAATGCTTCGTGAATATACGAAAAAGGACATCTGTGTATACATCTACCCAGGAGGGTCTAAGAGTCTAGACGAATTGCACGAATGTTCTACACTTCCTTCAAAATAATCAAACAAATGACGCTCAAAAGGCCTTGTATAATGCAAAGAATAAACCAGACGCACCCAGACGGACAAGACCTCAGGATTATTAATTTTATATTCATAGGGAAGCACGAAACTCATAAGGGTCATAATATAACGCATGGGGAATTGGGAACGGGAGATAATCAGGTTTAATTCAAGTAGAGGACAGTTACAAGTCCCTGGATGTAAAGTAAAAGGACACAAGTGCAACTAATGTGACATTTATTGTGGCAACGTTTCGCTCTCCAGGAGCTTTATCAAGCCATTACAAACAATACATGGACACAGAGGGTATATAAAGGCTCAGAGTGAGGTGAATACTAGTGAGGTACCATTTCCATGTTCACTAGTGGTAGTAGTAGTAGTGGTAGTGACAAAGGTAATACAATATGGTAGAGCAATTAATTCGTACATGAGTAAAAGGATATAAAAGCTATTACTTGGGTAACATAAAAATAGGTTGGACAAATAGATAAGTTTAGATTTAGAAAGGACATAGGAAAGTATTGGTTTGGAAATAGGGTAGTTGATGAGTGGAACAGTACCTAGTTGGGTTATTGAGGCTAGGACTTTGGGTAGTTTCAAATTTAGGTTGGATAAGTACATGAGTGGGAGGGGTTGGATTTGAGTGGGACTTGCAAATCAGAGCTTGTTTCTTGATTGGCATTGAAAATTGGGTTGGGTAAATGTTTTGTTAGTGGGATGAATTGTAAAGGACCTGCCTAGTATGGGCCAACAGGCCTGCTGCAGTGTTCCTCCTTTCTTATGTTATGTTCTTAAATATAAACTGGAAAGAGGCAGCTTGTTTCAGTGTTCATTCTCTGTGCTTTGTGTAGTATTACCTTTGTCACTACCACCACTACTACTACTAGTACCACTAGTGAACATGGAAATGGTACCTCACTAGTATTCACCTCACTCTGAGCCTTTATATACCTTCTGTGTCCGTGTATTGTTTGTAATGGCTTGATAAAGCTCCTGGAGAGCGAAACGTTGCCACAATAAATGTCACACTAGTTGCACTTGTGTCCTTTTACTTTACATATTGTCGGTAATTCTACCAACTTTATTACAAGTCCCTGGATCAAGATCCCTTGAAGGGAGTGCGCAGGAGCATCACGTGTCTTCAACAGCAACAAAAACTGCATGTGTAGGAATGTATCAGTCACTTGAACCAACACATCCACCAGACTGCCTCAACCCCACACACATACCATTACTATAACATATGTTTCGTGGTGCCTTTTTGTGTAAAACTTTAATGGACTTCTACGATGTTTCTCGAGTTTTGATCATGCCATCTAACCCACACTTCACTTACTGCTTGACACTACTGCCAAGTGGCGGAGTGGCGTGAGTAACCCGTGATGAGAGCGTAATGTTCGTCATATAACTGGCGAACTTCCAACAACGATCCACTTTTTGTCTTAATATAGAACGTCATTTACGTTCTGTAATAAATTATATTACAATAAAATCACTGCTTAAAGGGAAACAAGTTACATGAGTGGGTGTTGGACCTGACTAGCTGGTGCTACTGGGTCAGATGCCGTGCTTCTTCCTTAAGTAGTGACCTGGCTGGGTGGGCCATTGTCTAAGCCGGGGGTTGACATGGACCTGCCCCGCATGGGCCAGTAGGCCTGTTGCAGTGTTCCTTCTTTATGTTCTGAAGTCCATGTATAGTTTTGAGGAAAGAACTGATACCTAACCAAAGCTGAGCAATACCACTTGCACGCTTTCTGAGCCTGCAAGATGTGAAACATATTATGGGGTAATTATTTAAATAAGCTACATTAAAAACAATGAGGAAATGGTATGGTGATACCGACAAGATGTGGAAAAAGACACGAGTGGCTTCTTCAGTCCTGAAGACTGAAGAAGCCACTCGTGGTGAAACGTTTCCTTTAATAAATGTCCTGAACTGTACATAAGTGTCTTTTTCCACATTAAAAACAATTACTGACCGTGAAAAAAACATTTATCTTAATGTACGAATGGTATATAATACCGACAAGATGAGAGTAAGACACATGTGCAACATCTGGGTATCTTTATTGTAGACGTCTACAATAAAGATACCCAGATGTTGCACATGTGTCTTACTCTCATCTTGTCGGTATTATATACCATTCGTACACAACTTGTCAGACACTGCAACATCATGGAATCTTAATTCTAAGGACATGTACATAACCTTCACAACTACGACAACTACTACTACAACTAACCCATCTCTTTGGGAAGGACCTACTTCCACTGGGGAATCCCGCCCACCAGTGAATTTGCCCTCGTCTGCTTCACCTGACGTTACTATATAAGCGCCAGGATTCTTTCTTCTGCTTCAGAATCTCCACGACTATGGTGCTGTTCGTACCTACTCCAAGGTTGAGGGACTGATTACCTCATCTTCTGTACATAGTTCTACTGTCTTCAAGTTATGTCCTGGTATTTGTATTGATAAAGCCACTGGATGGCGAAACGTCTACAATAAAGATACCCAGATGTTGCACATGTGTCTTACTCTCATTTATCTTTATATTGACAGCTTAGAACCCCATCAGCCGCCACCTGGGGTCTCCTTCGACGGGTCAGCTATCTACGTCCCACGGGGTTGTAATAGAGCTAAGCTATCTACGTCCCACGGAGTTGTAATAGAGCTAAGCTATCTACGTCCCACGGAGTTGTAATAGAGCTATTATGACCAGGGTTAACACTTGCGCAGATGACCTATATTCCCTAATATTTCAGGTATGTCACCTGGAAAGTCGTGGGCATGTCATACCTGGTTTTGGACAATCGCCCTCGAGTCATGTCATCGTAATGGTTGGTCTAATCAACCTTACACCAAATCCTGTACACTGCAGTGACATTAGATAACCGTGTACGAAGGGTTCGACTTACCTGGGTGTGATGAATGGTTTGAAAAACCGACAAGTTGAAGATTGAGACACTTATGCAGCATATGGGAATCTTTATTCAGGAAACGTTTCGCCACACAGTGGCTTCATCAGTCCAATACAAAGAGGAAGGCGTAAGGAGAGGAGGAGAATGAGGTAATCAGTCCCTCAACCTGGAGTCGATGTGTTCAGTCCATCAATCTTGTAGAATGTACAGCATAGGGCCGTAGACGTGGCTTATATACTGTAGTGAGGTGACGTGAAGCAGACACAACTGTCAGACACGGCAGCATCATGGGGTCTTATTACAAAGAATTCTTCAACACTTGTTCAACCTTTGAACGAAGACCTACTTCGACTAGTGGATGGTACCACTATGACCCCGCCTCCATCTGCTTCACGTCACCTCACTACAGTATATAAGCCACGTCTACGGCCCTATGCTGTACATTCTACAAGATTGATGGACTGAACACATCGACTCCAGGTTGAGGGACTGATTACCTCATTCTCCTCCTCTCCTTACGCCTTCCTCTTTGTATTGGACTGATGAAGCCACTGTGTGGCGAAACGTTTTCCTGAATAAAGATTCCCATATGCTGCATAAGTGTCTCAATCTTCAACTTGTCGGTTTTTCAAACCATTCATCACAACTGTCAGACACGGCAGCATCATGGGGTCTTATTACAAAGAATTCTTCAACACTTGTTCAACCTTTGAACGAAGACCTACTTCGACTAGTGGATGGTACCACTATGACCCCGCCTCCATCTGCTTCACGTCACCTCACTACAGTATATAAGCCACGTCTACGGCCCTATGCTGTACATTCTACAAGATTGATGGACTGAACACATCGACTCCAGGTTGAGGGACTGATTACCTCATTCTCCTCCTCTCCTTACGCCTTCCTCTTTGTATTGGACTGATGAAGCCACTGTGTGGCGAAACGTTTCCTGAATAAAGATTCCCATATGCTGCATAAGTGTCTCAATCTTACCTGGGTGTATATCGTACCCATATGATACTATCGTGTCCTGACACCGATATCGATGACTTGATTGAGAGTAGGATTATTCCACTCTTCTTTTGTCACTCTACTAATGTTGAATGATCGTTTAGTAACATGGGGATAGTTTATCGTGTTACTAGTGTTACTGTTCACTTAGTCTGTTCAACACGCCATGTACCTTTTGAATATGTCAACGTCACTCTAATTACCATCACTTGCCTACAGGCATTTTTGACTAGTGAACATCTAAGGACTCCGTGGATAATGTCCACGGTGGAGAATTACTGTCGACACCTCGCTTAGCAGAAACAAGTGTTGGCACTTAAGAACATAAGAACATAAGAAAGGAGGAACACTGCAGCAGGCCTGTTGGCCCATACTAGGCAGGTCCTTTACAATTCATCCCACTAACAAACATTTGACCAGCCCTATTTTCAATGCCACCCAAGAAACAAGCTCCGATGTGCAAGTCCCACTCAAATCCAACCCCTCCCACTGGAAGTTCTGTTTGTGACTTGAAAAAGCCCACTGTGTGGGCGAAACGTAGTCAATAAAGGATCACATTATACTGCATTTGTGTTTATATTGCCAACCCCTCCCACTCATGTACTTATCCAACCTAAATTTGAAACTACCCAAAGTCCTAGCCTCAATAACCCAACTAGGTAGACTGTTCCACTCATCAACTACCCTATTTCCAAACCAATACTTTCCTATGTCCTTTCTAAATCTAAACTTATCTAATTTAAATCCATTACTGCGGGTTCTCTCTTGGAGAGATATCCTCAAGACCTTGTTAATATCCCCTTTATTAATACCTATCTTCCACTTATACACTTCGATCAGGTCTCCCCTCATTCGATCAACACTGTATCTTGGCTTCAGATCTCCTTAATGATCGTTCGAGCACGAATAAGTGACACGGATTTACGTTTCTACGTTATATGATCGTCGGTAATGTTCTGCCGAGGTTTACTAGCTCACTCGGATTAATTTTGTAAATTATGCACACTAGACAGATTGGCAAGAAACAGAAGTGTTTCCTGACGTGGGTCTTAGTCATATGATGACCCGCAGCTGGAGCTTTCGGCCATCTGACCGAGGCTTTCCGCTGGCTAACTAATCCACCCTTTAAAAATTAAGGTTATAGATGTAATTATAAACACCAATGGCGCCGTGCACGCCTCCAAATACTAGCGTAATAATACTGTCCGAAAAGCATGGATGCCAGCCATCACTACGTGGTTGAGTCCAGGAACTAATTTCCCTGATTCTGATGCATTTCACGTTAAATGAGTCTTACTAGCTAATTATTTAAACTAAGTAAGGGCTTATTTCTACTTAATATGACTAAGGCTAAGAAATAGGGGTTTACTCGTACAAACACTGATAAACATTTCGCGGTTTCTAAATCTACTTGGTAAAGAACACGTGCAAGATGAGAGGTTTGTGTGTACAAATTCGATCGTCAAAACACCATTATTCTACATCTGCTCTCCAGATGTGGGAACGAAGATGGGTCGCAGCCCCCTTATGACGCCCCCTGTGGCTCGTTCCCTGTTGAAGATAACTTTCCCCACACATATTACGTAACTGTTATCAGTTTGTAATTATAAGAGTAGATCTATACTCCTGGTCCCCTCGGTGATAACTCTTTGTGTTTACATTTTCGTAATTTTCCAGCGGTTACAGCGCATGCTACATTCCTATACTCTACCATTATGAAGAAATATCACGGATTTAGCGATTTTTGCGAATACATTAGTATTTTGTATGTCCTTTCGGTACATTTTTTTCCGGTTCCTAATTACTGCCTCTTTTCCCTGCCAATACGGCTAATTTTGTATATATATTTGTAAATACATGTCCCCTTTCCTCACCGTGGAGGTTTAAGGGTTGTGACATACGCGTCCCAGTGATCAGAGAGGATCTAACAGATATACTCGGTAAACCTTCAATCTGCCAAGCACTAAATGACCCATACGACGGGGTTAAAATAATATTAACATGCCTATCACGACGAAGCAGGTTGCCAGTGCACGTTGGAGATCATCCAGTAACATGCTGCCTCACACCTGAGATGCCAACCCTTGTCTTCTGGCTCACCTCGTCACTTACCAATATATCATACACCTCACAGAGGCCAATTGCGCACTTACCCTTCACCTCCCACCTCACCCCCAGGACCCAAACGAATACCTGCCAAACAGGCTCAGGTTGCATGCTCTTCAAGAAGTGTTCCTTGATGCAGGTGAGGGGCTACTGATTATGTAACTGGACAAGACTTCACCGTCTTTGACCCACATACCAATCACTTAAATAAAAAAGCAATTCACTGAGAGAATATTATGATCAACCACTTGACAAGATAGGCGAGTATATCCGTGTATATACACAGAGGTGAATATCTGTACAGTGATAGTTTGTTTTAACACTTACATTAAGGACTAAAGGGCAGCCTTAATGATTCTTACAGCTGAGAGACCTTGAACCTAATAAATTAACAGCAGCAGTACACCAACTTCCCCATAATACGTAACAACAATCGTGCTGCTCAACTATAACATCTGCTGCGTTGTAGCTGGTACCACACAACTTTGTCGTTTCCAGCTGCACTCCCAGTGATGGACCACATTTGTGTAAGTACCGATTCTCCCCTCCTCCCTTCCCCCTTCTTCAGTTAGGTGCCTTGATACCAGGGAAGTGCTCTTGATACCGGTGAAGTGCTCTTGATACCGGTGAGGTGCTTCATACCGGTGAAGTGCTCTTGATATCGGTGTAGTGCTTTTGATACCGGTGTAGTGCTCTTGATACCGGTGTAGTGCTCTTGATACCGGTGTAGTGCTCTTGATCAAACTGAATTCTTGCTTCCCTTCTCTGGATCAAATCTGATTGCCATACAGATTTACCGCTTCTCCGTGAAGTTAATAAAACTATTGCTTCTTGCATGTTACTTTACCATATTTAAGATTTACGAAATCGTAATAACGCAGTTGCAAACAAACCACGGAACGGGTGGGGTTTAAACCCATTCACAGGCCAGTGGTTAACGCACTGGCCCGTGAATTATAGAACTCACCTGTCATGGGTTCAGACCCCCACCCGTTCCGTGGTTTTATGTTTAAGATGTCAGTTGGTCATATTCACTGGGACACAGCCAAGACCATCCATCACAACTGACCACCACCTTCTTCACTACTTTATTTATACATCTACCGCCTCAATAAAACGGAAACTGATATTCAAAATACATGAGTTTTCAATCAACTAAATCGCTGCGGCAATACAAAAAAAAATTGTCGATATTCGATGATTAAGCGTCCGTGTGAGTGTTGTTCAATACCTGTGTTGTGTGTGTATATTCACCGAATCGCATACAGAGTTGTGCTTGGGGAAGAGCTCCTGGCCCCGCCTCCTAGATTACCTTGATCGGTATCACTAATGTCTGGCCTCTTGGACCTTATTATCTACTATTGAAGCTGACTATTAAATTTGCTTCCACCTATTTCTCATTCAATCATCCACTTATCGACCATCTTAAGACTTAAAAATTACATCCCTATGGCTCAGCTATGTCTTTAGCTTTTACCTGTGTCCCCGTGATCCTAGTCCTCTTAGTTCAGTCTGTCACTATGTGCTTTGATCACTTCCTCTTAATCCTGTCCCGAGTAGTCCTCTCCAAGGTCGCCAGGGTCAATTCCTCCAGCCTCTATAAACAAGGCATTCCTCTCAGGTCTGGTAGTTGTCTGGTTACAAACATCTAAACACTTCCGAGATGTACGTGCTTAGCCAGGTAAGAGCTCAGTGCTGGTGCCGCATAATCTACGACTGCCCAAACACATGTCGTGTATAAGGCTTTGAAGGATTCTTCATATTCCTGAATGCTATCCTGAGGTTTGCTAATCTGGTATGTGCCCCTGACGTTATGCAGTTTATGTGTAATTCTGGTACTACATGTGTGTTTCCTCTTATATTTACTCTCATAACCGTTTTATTTACTGATATTTACAGATTCTCTCGAATTAGCGTAATCTTTCATTTGTTCGGATTTGGATTAAACTAAGCCACCTGTTGGCCAAATCTGCATCCTGTTGAGGTTTTGCTGGATTTATTTATGATCTCTTTTGTTTTTATTCTTATTAGTTTTAATAAGAATAACACATAAGAGTAGTTACCCTCTGGTAGGTCCTTCACGTATGTTAGGAACAGCAGCTGTTCTAATACTGTGTGATGAATGGTTTTGAAAACCGTTTCTCCAATAAAGATTCCCATATGTTGTATAAGTGTCTCAATTCTTCATGTTCTAACACTGTTCCTTGCGGGACCCCGCCCATTGCTCCCTCCCATTTTGATGGTTCATCCATTACTGTTACCTTCTGCTGCTATTTTTCAGGTGCCCACCGAGGCAATCTGCCTGTTCCTCTAATTTCTGGACTAATCTCTAGTATGTGTGTATACCAGAGATTTTACGGTACCCAAGTAATAGTTTTTTTGACCTTTTACTCATGTGCAAGTTGATTGTTCTACCATATTGTATTACTACTACTATTACAACTTATATTACTACTACTACTACCACTAGTATTACACCTCACTCTCAGCCTATATATACCCTCTGTGTCCATGTATGTCCATAACAGCTTGACAAAGCTCCTGGAGAGCGAAACGTTACCGCAATAAAATGTCACATTAGTTGCACTTGTGTCCTTTTACTTTACATAATCTCTGATATGTTTATGTCTGGTTATTTACACTCTGGAAGTCCGTTTCCACTGTGTCGTTTGCGTGTGGTGTGTGTGTGTGTGGGGGGGGGGGGGTATTGCATAAACGAGTATGCAGGATGAGATACACTGTAGCTCTTGGTATATGCATAAAACGTTAGTTGCTTGGCACCAGCATGAAGCTGTCGGTATTGGTGCACTGTACATTTATTTTGTATTTATGTATGTAAATATATATATTATATATATTATATATAAATATAATATATTATATATATATTATATATTTATATAATATATATATATTATATATATATAATTAATATATATATATATATATATATATATAATATATATATATATATATATATATATATATATATATATATATATTATATATATATATATATATATAATTACACACACACACACACACACACACACACACACGAGGTTCACGTGTAGCTCACATTTTGAAGATGATATTGTAGACGAAGCTTTGCTGTCCTGGACCAGTATCAACTCACAAGTGAGCTAGAAAATGATAAGAAACCCAACTATGGCTAAATAATGGTCCCGGACGGACCGAAACGTCTAAAGTCTTTTTTTCTGAAAAAAGGTGAAATATGTGCGAATTGTTCCAGCCCCGGTTTTGTAACTCATTCTTCCTGTATGAGACTAGTACGGTAACAGAGTTAACCTATTGCTCTTGGTTTGTGTATAGAAGCAAGTTAGTGGTCTGAGAGGAACAGAAAGAATACAGGAGGGGGGGACGGGGAAGGGGAGAGGGGGGGAGGGAGGGTTATTAATTAATAGCTAACCACCACCGTGATAGCCTAGAAACAAAGTATTATGACACCACAGAGGTGCGGTGAAGCGTTATCTAGGTGGTGCACTGCGGCCGCTGCTCTTGTCACATTCTGCTGCTGCTGCTGCTGCTGCTCAACTTATCCATGCACACAAAAAATAGAGGTAAAAAAAAAATGGTCTCTTAAAAATATTTGTAGTCAACTCTTATAAAGCTCTTCTACGTAGTGGTTTTTTTTTTATCCGACTGAAAAGGCTCTTTCAAAATTGAATATAACATATTACGAAGAAACCGAGGTACTGGTGGAGTTACAGCTCATGGAACTCTTTAATTAAGGATGTACTTTTTCAATTGAATATACACACAAAAAAAATTCCTTCCTGCTTAAGCCAAGCGTGTCGTAAGAGGCGACTAAAATGCCGGGAGCAAAGGGCTAGTAACCCCATCTCCTGTATACATTAATAAGTATAAAAAGAGAAGTTTTGATTCTTCAGGTCACCCTGGCTCATGCCAGACGTTAGATGTCTTGAAGAAAAAAAATCACCCAAAAAATGCACTATTTGGAAGAGCTTTATAAGACAGCTTATCAGTCAATTAAAAAAAATCTAAATTTTTCTTGAGGGGAAAAAAATTAATTCTGGTTAAGAAAAACAGGAAAAAATCTGCTTCTGTTTCAATAAAAACTGGTTTCTAAAAAAAATCCAAAGAAACAGGTTACTTCACATGAAAACAAAGCGGGTTTACTATACAAAAAATAAAACTCATCCCTGGGTAACCAGAACTAGTTGTTAAAACAACACAGCTGCGTGGTACACCTGCAGCACACGTCAACCACGAGCGCTGGTCCACGTTACCACTGGTAAGATCACACCAGTGTGATTACACTAACCAACACGTACTTGTACCACCTGCTACTGCTACAACGGTACAGTACCACGTGATACAAGGACATGTACCACCTGCTACTGTTACAACGGTACAGTACCACGTGATACAAGGACCTGTACCACCTGCTACTGCTACAAAAGGTACAGTACACACGTGATACAAGGACATGTACCACCTGCTACTGCTACAACGGTACAGTACCACGTGATACAAGGACCTGTACCACCTGCTACTGCTACAACGGTACAGTACCACGTGATACAAGGACATGTACCACTGCTACTGCTACAACGGTACAGTACCACGTGATACAAGGACCTGTACCACCTGCTACTGCTACAACGGTACAGTACCACGTGATACAAGGACCTGTACCACCTGCTACTGCTACAACGTGTACAGTACCACGTGATACAAGGACCTGTACCACCTGCTACTGCTACAACGGTACAGTACCACGTGATACAAGGACCTGTACCACCTGCTACAGTGGTACAGTACCACGTGATACAAGGACATGTACCACCTGCTACTGCTACAACGGTACAGTACCACGTGATACAAGGACCTGTACCACCTGCTACTGCTACAACGGTACAGTACCACGTGATACAAGGACCTGTACCACTGCTACTGCTACAACGTACAGTACCCACGTGATACAAGGACCTGTACCACCTGCTACTGCTACAACGGTACAGTACCACGTGATACAAGGACCTGTACCACCTGCTACTGCTACAACGGTACAGTACCACGTGATACAAGGACCTGTACCACCTGCTACTGCTACAACGGTACAGTACCACGTGATACAAGGACCTGTACCTACTGCTACAACGGTACAGTACCACGTGATACAAGGACCTGTACCACCTGCTACTGCTACAATGGTACAGTACCACATGATACAAGGACCTGTACCACCTGCTGTTACAATGGTACAGTACCACGTGATACAAGGACCTGTACCACCTGCTGTTACAATGGTACAGTGCCACATGATACAAGGACCTGTACCACCTGCTGTTACAATGGTACAGTACCACGTGATACAAGGACCTGTACCACCTGCTACTGCTACAACGGTACAGTACCACGTGATACAAGGACCTGTACCACCTGCTACTGCTACAACGGTACAGTACCACGTGATACAAGGACCTGTACCACCTGCTACTGCTACAACGGTACAGTACCACTGATACAAGGACCTGTACCACCTGACTGCTTTCAAGGAACAGTACCCCGTGATACAAGGACCTTACCCCCTGCACTGACAAGGTACAGTACCACTGATACAAGGACCTGTACCACCTGCTGTACAAGGTACAGTACCACTGATACAAGGACCTGTACCACCTGCATGTACAATGGTACAGTACCACTGATACAAGGACTGTACCACCTGCTGTACAATGGTACAGACCACGGATACAAGGACCTGTACCACCTGCTACTGCTACAACGGTACAGTACCACGTGATACAAGGACCTGTACCCCCCTGCTACTGGACAAAAGGTACAGTACCCCAATTTATACAAGAAAGTGACCACCTGTAATAAAAGGGGGAAGTACCCTTTATACAAGACCTGTACCACCCCGTTTCTGGACAGGGTAAGTACCACTGATACAAGGACCTGTACCACTGCTACGGAAAGGGGTAAGTCCCCCTTTATACAAGGACTGTACCACCTGCTCCCAGGACAAGGGTAAGTACCACTTGAACAAGGACCTGTTTCCACCTGGTACTGACAAGGTAAGTACCACTTTATACAAGGACCTGTACCACCCGGTTTACAATGGGTATAGTCCAAAATTTATACAAGGACCTGTACCACCCTGTTACAAATGGTAAGTCCACTTTTATACAAGGACTGTACCACCTGTGTATAAATGGGAAGTACCACTGATACAAGGACCTGTACCACTGTCCCGGACAAGAAATACCACTTGATACAAGGACCTGTACCACCTTTCTGGACAAGGGGGTTTTAAATACCACTTGATACAAGGACCTGTACCACCTGGTACTAGGACAGGTGGTATAGTACCACTTGATACAAGGACCTGTACCACCTGGTCCTAGGACAGGTGGTATAGTACCACTTGATACAAGGACCTGTACCACCTGGTCCTAGGACAGGTGGTATAGTACCACTTGATACAAGGACCTGTACCACCTGGTACTAGGACAGGTGGTATAGTACCACTTGATACAAGGACCTGTACCACCTGGTCCTAGGACAGGTGGTATAGTACCACTTGATACAAGTATCTGCATCACCTGCTACTGGAACAATAGTACAGTACCACTTGATACAAAAACCTGTACCACTTGCTACTAGGACAGATGGTACCACTAGAAACAAGGACCTGTACCACCTACTACTGCAACAGATGGTACAGTACCAATTAATTAAAGCACAGTATTTAAAGAAGGTACGCCTGGCACCGCAGCATAGCTCTGGTTATCGTACAGGGAACAAAACAGCTGCACGAACATACAATATAAATCTTGACAATTAACAAAAATAATTAAAAGCTACAGAAAAAATACAGTGGAAAAACCACTCAATAATAAAGTATGTAGAGATTATATTAGTAGAGCGCATAGTCTGTAATAATGTACAAAGTTTTTACTGTTAGTAAAATGTCTAACTTGTCATCATAGTGCATAGTTCTTGATCCACACAGCCAGACTCCAGTTGATCCACACAGCCAGACCCAGTTGGATCCACACAGAGCCGTTCCAACTCCAGTTGATCCCACAGCCAGCTCCAGTTGAATCCACACAGCTGAGACTCCAGATTGATCCGACACACCATCGACTCAGTTGAGTCCAAAAGCAACCCATTATCCACCCTCTCCTTACGCACCACTCTTGTCATTGGACCGATGAAGCCACTGTTGTGGGGAAAGGTTTCCTTGAAAAAAGCAGTCCAGTTGATCACAAAGCCAACTCCAATATACAATCTTGATCCAATTGAACACAAAATAATTAAAAGCTACAGAACAAATACAGTGGAAAACCACTCAATAATATAGATGTAGCAGACTATATTAGTAGAGCGCAAGTCTGTAATAATGTACAAGTTTACCACCCATCCGTTAGTAAATGTCTAACTTGTCATCATAGTACATAGTTCTTTATCCACACAGCCAGACTCCAGTTGATCCACACAGCCAGACTCCAGTTGATCCACACAGCCAGACTCCAGTTCATCCACACAGCCAGACTCCAAGTGATCCACACAGCCAGACTCCAGTTGATCCACACAGCCAGACTCCAGTTGATCCACACAGCCAGACTCAGTTGATCCACACAGCCAGACTCCAGTTGATCCACACAGCCAGACTCCAGTTGATCCACACAGCCAGACTCCAGTTGATCCACACAGCCAGACTCCAGTTGATCCACACAGCCAGACTCCAGTTGATCCACACAGCCAGACTCCAGTTGATCCACACAGCCAGACTCCAGTTGATCCACACAGCCAGACTCCAGTTGATCCACACAGCCAGACTCCAGTTGATCCACACAGCCAGACCCCATTGACCACACAGCCAACTCCAGTTGATCCACACAGCCAGACTCCAGTTGATCCACACAGCCAGACTCCAGTTGATCCACACAGCCAGACTCCAGTTGATCCACACAGCCAGACTCCAGTTGATCCACACAGCCAGACTCCAGTTGATCCACACAAGCCAGACTCCAGTTGATCCACACAGCCAGACTCCAGTTGATCCACACAGCCAGACTCCAGTTGATCCACACAGCCAGACTCCAGTTGATCCACACAGCCAGACTCCAGTTGATCCACACAGCCAGTACTCCAGTTGATCCACACAGCCAGACTCCAGTTGATCCACACAGCCAGACTCCAGTTGATCCACACAGCCAGACTCCAGTTGATCCACACAGCCAGACTCCAGTTGATCCACACAGCCAGACTCCAGTTGATCCACACAGCCAGACTCCAGTTGATCCACACAGCCAGACTCCAGTTGATCCACACAGCCAGACTCCAGTTTGATCCACACAGCCAGACTCCAGTTGATCCACACAGCCAGACTCCAGTTGATCCACACAGCCAGACTCCAGTTGATCCACACAGCCAGACTCCAGTTGATCCACACAGCCAGACTCCAGTTGATCCACACAGCCAGACTCCAGTTGATTCACACAGCCAGACTCCAGTTGATCCACACAGCCAGACTCCAGTTGATCCACACAGCCAGACTCCAGTTGATCCACACAGCCAGACTCCAGTTGATCCACACAGCCAGACTCCAGTTGATCCACACAGCCAGACTCCAGTTGATCCACACAGCCAGTCTCCAGTCTAGCTGTCTGGATAAAGTACTGTGAACTCTGATGCCGAATTTGCAGGATTGAATCCTACTGTGGACTGTTTATGTGTTGAAGAGGGAGGAGTAAGGCGTGATATCAATAAATTCCAGAAGGTAGAGAGATCTGTAGAAGAATAGGGTGGAGAGGAGGGTGGACATCAAGGCATGAAGACGTCAAGATGTGAAGGAAAAGGGCAATGGGAGAAAGGAAGGAAGGAGGTATCTCAGGACAAAAAAGTGGAGGGAAGGGGAGGTATGTCAAAAAAATGGAAGACTGGGAGACCTCAAAGGAAGAGATGAAGGGATTATATCAAGGTTATCAAGGGTAAGAGAGGAGCATATCAATGGAGGGATGAAAAGAGCAGCTAGGGACTTGGAAGGATGCGGATAAGGGCATTCAGGAATGAACTGAAGGGAAAAGGAGAGGAGAAAGACTAGAGAGGGAGGGTATTAAGAAAGACTAGAGAGAGGGAGGGTATTAAGAAAGACTAGAGAGAGGGAGGGTATTAAGAAAGACTAGAGAGAGGGAGGGTATCAATAAAGACTAGAGAGAGGGAAGGTATCAAGAAAAGAACCAGGGAGATGAGAGCATGAAGGAATGAAACGGGGGGAGGAAGAGGCGATGATGAAACGAGGAGAGAGAGAGAGGAGACGTCAGGTAGATCGACGGGGGGGAGGGGGGGAGGTAGTACAATACTCACCACAGCCACAGCCTCTGAGCCCAGCACCTCAGCAGGGGAGAGGGTAGTGTAGAAGGCCACGTTGGTCAGCACGTAGACAGCAGTCACCAGGGAGATGGAGATGTAGATAGCCTTGGGAAGGTTCCTGCCAAACACAAATTAACATTACACATTTACAAATTATTACTTGGGCTTACAGATACCATGGGACCTCTTACCATTACTACCACAGTATTACTATTACCATACTATCTACCAACCACAAATTCCTTTATCATTACTACTATTACATTAAGTATATTATTTAATTTCAATGTGAAAACAAAGAGGTGAAGGTACTCTCACTGCTGCTGCTGCTGCTGCTTTGACTATTATTACTGTAGGCAAAATGAACTCAGTAGCCCTATGAACGCCTTTCGTGGAGAGAGAGAGAGAGAGAGAGAGAGAGAGAGAGAGAGAGAGAGAGAGAGAGAGAGAGAGAGAGAGAGAGAGAGAGAGAGAGAGAGAGAGAGAACTAGAACGTCCTTTACACAAGTCTTACTTTCTGAATTTTACTGCGCCATCGTCAAAGACTGATATTGAATCACAGAAGAAACATTAAATAAAGTGTATATTGAAGTTTCTAAAACAGAAAATTGAACAAAAGTTGTATATTACACATGAAAAGTGTGGCAACTCGTGTTTACAGTAAACACAGAGAATAATGTCAAACACTGATAACAGACCCTCCAAACATTGATAACAGACCCTCCAAACATTGATAACAGACCCTCCAAACACTGAAACAGACCCTCCAAACACTGATAACAGACCCTCCAAACACTGATAACAGACCCTCCAAACACTGATAACAGACCCTCCAAACACTGATAACAGACCCTCCAAACACTGATAACAGACCCTCCAAACACTGATAACAGACCCTCCAAACACTGATAACAGACCCTCCAAACACTGATAACAGACCCTCCAAACACTGATAACAGACCCTCCAAACACTGATAACAGACCCTCCAAACACTGATAACAGACCCTCCAAACACTGATAACAGACCCTCCAAACACTGATAACAGACCCTCCAAACACTGATAACAGACCCTCCAAACACTGATAACAGACCCTCCAAACACTGATAACAGACCCTCCAAACACTGATAACAGACCCTCCAAACACTGATAACAGACCCTCCAAACACTGATAAAAGACCCTCCAAACTGATAACAGACCCTCCAAACACTGATAAAAGACCCTCCAAACTGATAACAGACCCTCCAAACACTGATAAAAGACCCTCCAAACACTGATAACAGGGATAACCCAAAACTTTATTGATTACAGAATAACCCACAAACATTAATGAAAGGAAGAATAACTACAATAAGAGGGAGAATAGCTACAAACATTAACGAAAGGGAGACTAAGTGTAAAGCTTGAGAGAACACACTGAGGGTACTCACTTGACTGGCTCCTTCAACTCCTCTATCACAAAGTTGAGGTAGTTCCTGGAAAAAAAAATATTAATGTTCAACGAGTGACTTAAGTGTTCAACGTTACGCATCAACGAATAAACGACACACCAGTGTCTTACCTCTGACACGTCTCCAGAGTTGTTCCATTCTAGCACCCTGCAGGGTACGACATGAGAGGGGGGGAGGGGTTGTGGTACAAGGAATCTGAGCGATCTGCCCATTTCTTGGACTGAACCTATTTATTACCTCCTTTTTTTATACACAGGGGAAGTGCTAAACCCCTTAGGGGGGTTCACCGGCACACGAGGACTGGCAAGCAATTGAGTAATATGCAAACAGTAGAGCACTGTTTTGGTTCTCTATGACGCAGTGTCTGCGTATCTTGCGTCAACTTCCGTTAGCATCGTGCGTTTGGAAGTGTCCGCCAGTTTTGTAATTCAACGTTACTACCTTACATTGCGTCGGTAAAGAAATGTGTTGGTAGTACGACTTTAATAATACCGAAGGTCGCCCACACTACCTAGTGACGTCACGTGTTTAGCTCCGCCCACACTAGTCCGCGATGACGTCACGCGTTTAGTTCCTCACACAGCGTGACGCAACTCCCTGCACTCGTGATGTCACAAGTCTCATTCACAATACATCACAAGTCATTCGTCCCATCCTAATATTACCCAATAAATGTTAACTGTATCACCAAATATTGATAACAATGTAGCTAAATCAAATTAATACATTATGAAGCCTCAGAATATACATTATGAAGTATCAAAATACATCGTCTCAAAATACATCGTGAAGTCTCAAAATATACATTATGAAGCCTTAAAATACACCAAAAATACTTAAAATACACCAAGAAGCCTCAAGATACACCACGAAGCCTCAAAATACTAATTAATCATATATTTGAAGATGCTGAAGAATAGTCTCAGTTCCGTGGGTGAACATATTTACAAACAAGTTTCACTTCGGAGGGGGGAACTTCAGGTGACGTTTCGATCCGTACTGAACCATTATCAAATTACAACTTGATAAATCAAGTGTGCGCTTCGCTTGTGTACTGTAACGACGCCCCATTCAACCTGATCAAGGACTAGGCCGCGGGAGCGTTGACCCCCGGAACAACCTGCAGGCAGAACACGCCCTCCAGGTACAGGTAAGTGAAACGACAGCAATGTCAGACACTGGCAGCTGAATAAGCTAAACAAGAACACTTAGTGGAAAACGTTACAACGGCTGCAACCATTCAAAACGCACAAATAATAACAATGATAATAATAATCTTTATTTCTACAATTACATGTACAAGGTGATACAAGGCTTAGTTAACATCAATGACATACTACTATACAGAAAGCCCCTTGTTATGCAGAGCATTTCGGGCAAATTAGGTCAATTTTATCCCAAGTTTGCCACCCACGCCAGTCGACTAACACTCGGCTACCTATTTTACTGCTAGGTGAACATGGGCACCAGGTGTCTTGTGGAAAAACGTCCTAATGTTTAGACCCGTACGGGGGATCGACCCCCGGACCTCAGTGTGTGAGCTGAGTGCACTAGCACTCGAGCTATGGGACACTATAAATATTTAGACGACGTTTTGGTCCGTCCTCGAAGGACCTGATAGTGATTCAGAAGAGTGAAACGTCTCAATGTCTATCTTCAATTTGTATTCTAGTTGTAAAGGCTAGCAGGGCGATCACTGGCTCAGTCAACACTGACCTCCACTAACTTAAACCACAACCTGCAGACGGTAATTATTCTGAGCTTGCTAGGTTAACTTAAGATTAAGAAAGGTATATGTACGTAATTTAAAGTTACGGAAGGTAATAAACGTACGTAATTTAAAGTTAATGAACGTAAACATACGTAATTTAAAGTTAAGAAGGGTAAAACGTACGCAATTTAAAATAAAGAAAGGTAAACGAACGTAATTTAATCACAAATTAAATACTCTAATAAAGACGGAAAGGAGAGTAAGAGTTTCTGGGTAACCAGACTACACTGACTGTACTACATTAATGCAGTGATTCCCACACGTTGTTGTCTTCAGGACCTCACCTTCAGAACACAATAAACATGGGTTATCATGTTACCTTGGGCAGAGTAAAACAAGGAGGGAGAAAATGACCGACACATTGGTGAAAATTCTCAGGAAAACTTTTCAAGTAACACACAAGCACACTACAAGTTTAAGTTGGATGGCTTGTCCTCGCTGAAGGACCACTCAAAGCCCCTCCACAATTTCTCAATGGAGGTTAAGGAAGTAGGGGACTCGGGAGGGAATGTCTGCTATTTTTCATTGATTTAAAATTGGGGAAAAATGACACGGAAAGGAGGAAAAAGACAAGTAGCGATATGAGAAGGAATGAAGGACGGGAATAGAGGAGGAGTGTGCACTCCAGAAGAGTGAAGTACATCAAAATGGTATACAATACCGACAGGTTGTTAGGTAAGACACATATGCAACAGTTAGACAACTTTATTCCGAAACGTTTCGCCTACACAGTAGGCTTCTTCAGTCGAATACAGAAAGTAGGCAGGAACAGTAGAGATGTGAAGACGATGTAATCAGTCCATCACCCTTGTAGTCGTAGAATTTGAGGTTGTCAGTCCCTCGGCCTGGAGAAGTTCAGTTCCATAGTCAGGAACTATCTGAAGATCAAGCGACAGTGCGGAGACTTAAATACTGTGGGAAGGAGAGGTGCAGAGTAGAAAGTAGTAGTAGTAGTAGTATTTTTAGTAGTAGTAGTAAGTAGTATAGTAGTAGTAGAAGTAATGAGAATGTAGCCACTGAGAGGTCATGTCCCTCTCAGATCCAACACTTCTCACTTGAAAAGCTTGTCCAAGGTGTTTTCTGTACCAAGATGCCATGTGTTGCAGTGTCTGACAAGATGAACATCAAAATGGTATACAATACCGACAGGTTGTTAGGTAAGACACATATGCAACAGTTAGACAACTTTATTCCGAAACGTTTCGCCTACACAGTAGGCTTCTTCAGTCGAATACAGAAAGTAGACTCTTCGTCGTCTTCTGTACAGGGAGCATCTTTTTCTCTCCAGTTTACTCCTGCTCTTCTTCTTTCTTAGGGGAATATGCCTAGAACATGCTTCGGCTACCAGGAAGTTGATCCTTTCAAGGCACTGGTTTGGATCCATGTCATTTAAGACATCTTCCCAACATGTTTCGTTTAGGACATGGTTTACCTGTCCCAATTGATGTTCTTGTTGTTGAAATTGTATTTTGTGAAGACACCTTCACAGGTACATGCATCTGCTGTTCAGGACCCCTATGCATGTACGTCTGGACTTCGATTAGATTGTGATCGGAATTAGTTGTTTTTGATATTCTTATGTCTCTTATCAGGTCCTCATTATTTGTGAAGTGTGTTTTCTAGCCTTGTTGGCCCCACTATCTGCTGGCTTAAGGTGTGTTTTTCGCAGAGATTTTGTAGCTCATGTTGTGTGACCTTTCATCTGCGCTACCTCCGGGGATTGTTTCAGCATAACATTATTTGCTACATTCTTCCTTTTTGTATGCCTTGGGTTTAATCACCAAGCAGTAAGATGTTTGGGGATGGAGCTGGAAGGTTTTCCAAACAGTAATCATTTTCAGTAGCTGTTCCTTGAACTTTTTGTGAGGTTCATCTGTGGCTTGTATACAACCACAATAACTAGGTTTTGGTTCTCGATTTTTATTGATAGAACTTCAACTACCTCATTTTGTGGTTTTCAGAAACTCCGTGCAGTAAGGGACTCTTTGACATACAGGCCAACCCCCCCTTGTTGCCTGTTTTTTCTGTCGCATCTAAAAAGGTTGTAACCACTTATCCATATTTCACTGCCCAAAGTGATCTTTTGTGTGATTTCTCTGTGAAGGCTGCAAAACATTGCATTAGACCCCACTAGAATCCACTGAAAAAAAGGTATTTTGTTTGTGGTGGATGGCTTAAGGCCCTGAAATATTAGCAAATATGAACGAGGTTGTATTCTGGTTTTGTTGGGGGGGATTTTTTTATTGGCATAAAGTAGTTGTAATTCTGGAGGGCCATGGGTGGCCACGGGCTGTCCCTCCAGTCCAACAAGGCTCCAAGGTGGTGGACTATTTTTGTTATTTTTTTCCATTTTTTTTTCATTTCCTGCCACTAAAAAATCACCTGGAGTTGGGTTGTCGTAGCTACTATTGTTTTGTCTTGTGGGTCTGTGCCTCCTGGTCCCTTTAGATGGTATGCAGGGCACTCGATGTTGTAAACTGCTTCTGGAGGACCGAGGAGTGGCACATTTTTGGGTGAAAGAAAGTACAGGAAAAAGAACGACACACTCCTTTAGACGGAGGTCGCTACATTTTTGGGATGGTCCAAAATTGCATGTCCCATTTTTTTCCCCGTTATTCCATGCTTACAGATGCCCCAAGCATAATATTTGCACAAATTCACCTTTGGTTGAGAATTGTTTGGGAGGTGTGTTGTCAATTTCTGCAGGTTCTGGGACTGCACTATAATCCTCAGTATCCAAGCCAGGGCCAAACCCCCTCCTGGATTCCATCTACTTCCCCATAGAGGAAGGAAAGGGGGAGACTCCTCCCAACATCTGTACTGTGGGCCACGGTTTTTTTGCAAAGATGGTTGTATATTTACTGTTTTTGGGTGGTTTGGGTAGTGTCCCTAGGAGAGTCTGGGCTGGCAGTAAGGCTGGGGCTGGGTCTGGGTCAGCACTGGGCTGGGGGTGGGGCTGGGTCTTTGGGGCGCAGCGGCTGGCCTGGGCCAGCACCAGCACTGTGGGTATTAGTGCAGACTGGGGGGCCTGGGCCGCCCCGCCTGTGGGGATTGGTGCTATGCCTGGGGGGCCGGGGCCCCACCACACTGTGGGTATTAGTGCTATGACTGGGGATGGGTCTGGCTTAGCACCATGTGGGGGACTAGAATTTCGAGTATCTGTTTGGTATGGACATTTTGATTTTTTGATCACTATCCTTCTCCCATGTTTTATATATTTTTGGTAGCTATCCAAGAGGCATCTTGTTTTCTTTTTATTTTTTTCATTTTTTACCTCCTTAACCTTTCTATACGGCCCAAAGTTTAATCTTTATTGCACAACCAACACCTTTCTAGTTCGAGCTTTTTTTAGGCTGTATTTTGTCTAGTACAAATATATGGGGGTTTTTGGAAGAGCATAGGTTGCATGTGATTTGGATTTCCTTTCCAAGGTTTTTTTTTCATTCCCCCAGATATGCTGTGTTTCATCCTGTCGTACCTACTACACTGTATGCCACGGAAGAAAACGATTTCCACTTTACTTTCCTTGCGGTGCCGAATATCAAATGTATTTAAAACCAAATTTGAGATGTGGGTTGGTTTGGGGTTTGGGGGGGTGTAGGGGGGGGTGGGGGGGTGTGGGTGGGTGGTGGGGAGGGTGGGGGGTGGTGTAGGGTGGGTGGGTGGGGGGAGTACTTTTTTAATACTCCCTTTTTTATGCCCCCTCATCCCTTAACACTTCAATATATCTCCCCCCTTTTTAAAACCCCCTCCCGAAGGGGGGATTTAAGGCTTTAAGTCTATCTTCATACGGGAGGTTCCTTACACAGTAAATCATTTTAGTCATTCTTCTCTGTATGTTCTCTAACGAGTCTATATCCATCCTGTAGTATGGGGACCAAAACTGAGCAGCGTAATCCAAATGAGGCCTCCAGGGATCCCCCCCCCCCCGTGCTCCGATCTCAGATCAAGCCTTGTATTCAACAGTTCGGTCAGTGTATTCACAATAGAAAATAAGTTAGAACATCCCCAAACATTCTATCCCGGGGCCACATTCCACTAATGTTATATCAATTTTAAAAAAGCAGCAAGATACCACTAGCAGTCAATGGACCTTCAAGAGTTAAATTCAAGATCCCAGAAGCTCTGAAAACTGCGAACATAACCTTAACTACAGATAGGAAGCAGGAATTAAGGAAAGATCCTAGATTTCATCTTACGAAACAAAGCAAATGCGATATTAATTATGGCAAAGGTAGATTAATGTGGAAAAAGAACATGTTATTAGAAGACGGGGGTACGTACGTGCCCCTTAAGTGTACGGCGCCATGGAAGAAAGAGGTACACAACCCACTGCAGGATCATAACACTATAACAAAATAAGAGTGACTGAAGGTCAAACTTAATGTAGATGGTATGATAAGAGTATGAAATGAGGCTGAAAGATACCAAAGGACAAGTATGGTAAGTGATAGTAAATTTTCTAGCATCACACTCCAACAGCCCGTCGGGTCCCCAAAACTATTTGTCTCCATTCACTCCTATCTAACATGCTCACGCACGCTTTCTGGAAGTCCAAGTCCCTCGCCCACAAAACCTCCTGTGATGCACAAAACTAATACGAGAGGCGTTAAAAAAAAGTTGCACGAGGCACTTAGCTGGCACCTTTACTCTTGCATAATCCTCGTAAGTCAGGCATCACAACCAGGCATTACTTATTTAAACAACCAGTCAAGTTTCTTGACCACACTTACTGGCTCGCTGGTAACAACTGGCACAGGTAGTTGTGAAAGTTCTCCAACTTGGACAGGGACTGTTAGTGGCATTTGTGACTGGTGTCCCGGGAGGTTCAACTCCCACAACCAGGACTGAGACCTAACAGTACTGTACAGCAACACAATACTCGAGAGCGTGCCACCGTGCCTGGCAAGGTTGCATCCGACACCATCACGTCTCTTAATATCCAGCCAGTGACAAGGATGCTCCAGTTCCTCTCATTCCAGAGTGCTTTCATACACTTGACGGAGGGAAAAAAGGAGAGAGGAATGGAGAAAAGGAAGAGGGTGGGGGGAAGGGGAGAGGGTGGGGAAAGAGGAGAGGTGGGGGGGAAAGGGGGGAGAAAAGATTAAGAGGGAATAAGAAAGAGGTAATGAGAAATGGGGAGGGTGGGGGAAAGAGGAGAGGAGGGGGGGGGGAAAGGCGGGGAGAAAATATTAAGAGGGAATAAGAAAGAGGTAATGAGAAATGGGGAAGGGATTGAGGAAAATCGGAGAGCAAAATGGGCGGGGGAAAGAAGTGGAGAAGAGAGAAAGAAAGAGAGAGACGAACAATGAGGAAGGGGGTTGTTAAGAAATTCATTATTTTTAGTCTGAGTGTGTTGTGTGGCACACAACAGAGGCGGTGCAGACAAAAACAGCGTCGCTGTTAGCGACACCGTTTTTGCCATAAGAAATAAGGCGTTTTATCCCCGTCACCAACAACACCAAGAAGTCATCACAGTCAACACTACAACCAGCGGAAGGTTACAGAAAGTACACGGCAAACGTTCTAATGAAGATGAAAAAGGAGAGTTCGTTTATTGCATTTACAGAAAGACCGGTGGCTGGCCGGATAATTGCATCGTTCTGCTGACAAGCGAAAGAACTCAGCCTCAGTTCTTAACATTTGCTCTCCCTCTTCACCCAGCAGTAAATAAATACTCAGAAGTTTGTTAACCCCTCCATAGGAAAGTGGAAAATAATCCTTCCTCCGTAAGCGATGCGTGTCGTAAGATGCTGCTAAAATACCGCGAGCAAATGGCTAGGAACTCCTTTTCCCGTATAAATTACTAAATGTGGAAAAAAAAAACTTTCGTTGTTATTCCAATATCACCCTGCCTCGGTGGGAGACGGCCGGTACATTAAAAAAAAATTGTTGACTGTTGTGGGTTAGATCCTAGAGGGTATAGTACACCATAGTTAGCGCTGGGCTTTCAAATGAACTGAGGTAGAATAACAGCTCCTGACCTGTGTTTGCAGGGGTCCTCTTGAGTCACTGTAGAATAGACACTGAATAACGAAGCAAAGGAATCTAAATTTACCATTTTCTCCGTTTACAGTAATTTCTGGCAAGTGGTCCACAAGGCGCCAGGAGGCCCTGCCAAGAATTCAGGTTGCTATGGTGACCGGTTGCTATGGTGACCAGTTGCTATGGTGATTGGGTCGAGTACCCTCGCTCATCATAAAGCCCTCTAATATATTTTACGAAAATATAATTTGCATACAAATAATTTCTAATTACCTCCTGCGAGGCTTGTTTATTGTGCATTCCCAGTTTGTGGTGTGAGCGACACCACTAGAGAATTACAAGTCACAGTGGGTCTATCACACACCACTAGAGAATTTCAGGAGTCACAGTGGGACTATCATACACCACTAGAGAATTACAGAAGTCACAGTGGGACTATCATACACCACTAGATAGCTACAGGAGTCACAGTGGGTCTATCATACACCACTAGATAGCTACAGGAGTCACAGTGGGTCTATCATACACCACTGGGTAAATACTTTTATCTCTTTGATATTACAATTATTTCATTGTTTACAACTTCATCACAATTAGTTAATCTAGATGATACAGGATGTGGACACAGCCTCAAGATTTCCGATATCTTGATATCTAATAATTAACAATAATGTCACCGAAACATTTCGAAGATTACAGCCTCGTAATATTCAAGATATGTATTGAAGTAATATGTAAATAACAGCTCAGAATTTTAGATATCGTTAACAATGAAGTGATTTAGTATTACTTGTGTAGGCTTATCAAGTATAAAGCCTCTCGACTACACGATGGTTATTTCAGCAGCACATAGCCTGTATATACCACCAATCATGAATATCGTAGTACCCAATATAGGAATTAAACCACAGGAAGCGGCTTTGCAAAGGCGCTTCCTGTGGTCGTATTTACTTGGACCACCTCCTCTTTTCTGCAACACTGCAAGTTCCTTCTGTGTTGATTGCAACACGAAAGGCCTAGAGCTACATGTACCGCTTTTCTCTCTCTCATCTCTCTCTTATATTATATATATCTATATATATATTATATATATATAAAATATAATATTATATATATATATATATATATTATATATATATATTATATATATATACACTGCTGCTCTCAGTTTAAACACATCAAGATTTTCTGTAGGATTCATTTGGGCCTACCTCAGAAGTGTTGTATTTCTGGACAATTACATGCTAGTGTTCCACTGTGTGGCTCTGTCTTGTTCCACATACTTGACGCTTCATAGGATTGTAATCTAATACAAACAACTGCCAAGGGTAATTACTGACTGTCTTAGTACAGTAGTGATATTTTATAGTTTGCTTATATTTCCACTTTCTCCTAAATATATTTTGCTTGGGACATTACAGTGAGGTACAATGGATCTGTTAGACAGTTAGGTAAGAACAGGTAGCTAGCATCCCGCATTAACGGATGGAGGAACGAGCCTCCAGTACCTGCTCTACTGAATGACCCATAATGATTGAGTGTTTCACAAGACGCAACATGACACATCCTGTAGTTTCCATCTGCACTCTTCTAATAATTCAGCTGCCGGTGCTTTCCCGATTAAAACTCTCATAATCAGAGAACAGGCGGGATTCAAAACCCGTTAAAGGTCCAGTGGTTAGCACACTGGCCTGCGAGTTTTACACTTCACCTGTCATGGGTTCGATCCCAACCCCCATTCTGTGATTTGTGTTATTACGATTTCGTGAGTCATAAAGCTTCTACGTTTGTCTCTGACAAGTCAAAGTTAAAACCAGCATTCTCTTTTATTACTGCAAGGTGCGTCTTTATTACTGCAAGGTGCGTCTTTATTACTGCAAGGTACGTCTTGATTACTGCAAGGTACGTCTTGATTACTGCAAGGTACGTCTTGATTACTGCAAGGTACGTCTTGATTACTGCAAGGTACGTCTTGATTACTGCAAGGTACGTCTTGATTACTACAAGGTGCGTCTTTATTACTGCAAGGTACGTCTTGATTACTGCAAGGTACGTCTTTATTACTACAAGGTGCGTCTTTATTACTGCAAGGTACGTCTTTATTACTGCAAAGTGCGTCTTTATTACTGCAAGGCACGTCTTTATTACTGCAAGGTACGTCTTTATTACTGCAAGGTACGTTTTTATTACTGCAAGGTACGTCTTTATTACTGCAAGGTACGTCGTTATTACTGCAAGGTACGTCTTGATTAGTACAAGGTGCGTCTTTATTACTGCAAGGTGCATCTTTATTACTGCAAGGTACGTCTTGATTACTGCAAGGTGCGTCTTTATAACGTAGCAAATAATTCCTGAAACAAAATTATAGTTTTTTAAAGGGGTCTGACCAAGAATTTTTTTTTTTACTCGTTTAGTGAGATTTAGAGTTTAATATTCTTGTGATGAGGTCTGTGGTGTAGCGTATGGTGACACCCAGGCAATTTTTTCAGGTCGCCAGGGACCTCGTTGGCGATACTGTTGCAACCACTACCACCATTGGTGGTTCTGCTCTAGTACAGCCATAACACCACTGCTGGCGACACTGTAGCCACTGCCATCACTGCTACTGGTGATGTTGCAGCCACTGCCACCACGGGTGGTGACACTGCGGCCATCACCACTCCCCTCGCTAGTGGCGACGCTGCTGGTGGTGGACGTGATATCTGGACACCGCCGCTGGAGTGTGCGTAGGATGAGGTGACTTTGGGGACCTTAAAGTTCTGTTACTGCAACACTCATTGCGTGGGTGTGCACACGTGTCATTCACTGCGTGAGTGTGCACATGTAATTTTCACTGCGTGGGTGTGCACACGTGTCATTCACTGCGCGGGTGTGCGCACGTTCAAAATATATCAATATTGTTTCAACTTAACAAAAGCTATGTGTGATGTGTTAGCTAGAGCTGAGAGACTTCAATGATGAGAATATCGTCAAGCATTTTACTATGTGTTCGGTAGCTACTACAGCTTGTAAGATCTAGTGCCGTCAAAGCTGTAGCGGATCAGATGGTCAAGGACCTGTCAAACATACCTAATATTCTTCCCAAATTTTATGATTATTAACTTGCCTAACATATCTAATATTTTCCCCAATTTTATTAATTATAAATGAATAATTTGTATAATCCTAAACCTTTAGTCACATTAAATTCAAAACATATATATGGGTTCGAATCCTTGGCTACCGCAGTGTTGTTACTGATCAATACCACTCGTTCGTGGTTACAATAATATATAAATGCTGCTGGTGAGGCTAGTACACCAAACAGGGATGAGAATGAAATTAGCTTAGAAGCTCCCACACCTCCGTATGCCCTCGGATGGCGGCTCAACAGCTAGCTCTGTGCTGGCTACGCCATTCTTTGTAGGGTTGGGTGGTCCTGTGGTTTACAGCGTCATGGGGTTCTCGCTTACCATGAGGCAGGCCAGTACAACATGGGTTCGAATCCTTGGCTAACGCAGTGTTGTTATTGATAATATATATATATAAATATATATATATATATTATATATATATAATATATATATATATATATATATATATATATATATATATATATATATAATATATATATATATATATATATATATATATATATTGTGAGTAATGTCGACACAGTAGCCTAGCTGCCGATGTCCGACCAATCAGAAATTTCATTATAGCTCGCCGCGGATATCCGACTTTGTGAATTGAAAAAATCCAGACTTGTTATTATTGTTTTGGTTTTGGGAGAAGCTTAACCGGCACTAAATAATCGTAACCATTTTTATTTTTTCAAACTTATTTTCCCAGAACAAAGATGTTCACTGGCAGCCAAACACATTCAGTCACGGGACAGTGTAAAGTCAGGGACTTGTGAGAGACCCCGGGAGAGGCACTTAAAGCAACGACGGTAAATGTTGAATGTAACAAAACTATGTACCTGAATATTGTTCACAATATTCTCCATATCCTTGCACTACTGCAAGCTCTTGAAAAAGTGTTGGCTGCAACATGAAAGGCCTTCATATGTGCGTGTGTGTGGGATGGGGAAGGGGCGAAGAACCTCTTCCTTGTCCCTTCGACCTACTGAACGCTGACCAATTAAAACTCAACAATGACTCCTCCTCCGGCTCGACCAATCAGCGTAAGGGATGTGACAAGCCATTAAGGTTACACATGAGATCTTAATTATCATTCAGGAAGGCGACTCATAAAATCTAGAAATATTCAGTATTACATCGGACGTGTACAGTAATACTGTATACATGATGCAGTAGTATGTGCGCTATTCTGCACTTACGATGTAGTTTACTTATACTTGAATTTATATTTAATTTGTAGTTTAACTACATGTTTGTGTGGCTTTCTCCCTGCTTCTCTACTCTCATACATCATCTGTATTGTACCTCTCCATGGCTCTTCCTACTCCCACTTCCTCACATAAGAAAGAAGGAACACTGCAACAGGCCTACTGACCCACGCGAAGCAGGTCCATGCCGCCACCTGGCCTTGAACAATGACCACTTAGTCAGGTCATTTCCACTTAAGGAAGGAGCACGGCACCAGATCTGGTAGCCACATCGTCTTCACATCTCTACTGCTCCTGCCTACTTTCTGTACTAGACTGAAGAAGCCTACTGTGTAGGCGAAACGTTTCGGAATAAAGTTGCCTAAATGTTGCCTATGTGTCTTATCTACCAACCTGTCGGTATTGTATACCATTTGATAATCACCCACTCACGTATTTATCCAACCTATTTTTAAAACTACACAAGGTCTTAGCTTCTATGACTGTACTCGGGAGTTTGTTCCACACATCCACAACTCTATTACTAAACCAGTGCTTTCCTATGTTTCTTCCTGAATCTGAACTTTTCCAACTTGAAAACATTGCTGCGAGTCCTGTCGTGGCTGGATATTTTCAGCACGCTATTTACATCCCCTTTATTTATTCCTGTTTTCCATTTATACACCTCAATCATATCCCCCCTAAATCTACGCCTTTCTAGAGAGTGCAGATTCAGAGCCCTCAGTCTATCCTCATAGGGAAGATTTCTGATACATGGGATCAACTTTGTCATCCTCCTCTGTACGTTTTCCAGATTATTATAATCAAAAAGAAGCACTAAGCCACAAGGGTTATACAGCGCTGCTGTACGTTTTCCAGAGCATTTATATGCATTCTGTAATACGGTGACCAAAACTGTGCAGCATAATCTAAATGAGGCCTAACCAAGGATATATAGAGTTGAAGAACAACCTGAGTACTTCTATTATTTATACTTCTTGATATGATCACACTCAGCCACACAGATCACTGAACCCGCTGGTTTAAGTTTCATAATTACCAACTTTACTGATGTCGAAACACAGAGGAGGGAGGGAGAGGGAGAGAGAGAGAGAGAGAGAGAGAGAGAGAGAGAGAGAGAGAGAGAGAGAGAGAGAGAGAGAGAGAGAGAGAGAGAGAGAGAGTGTCAGTCAGTTGACCTAATGTAATCACTGGCCCAAAGATGGCTACAACTTCACCCTGTTCACTATTTATCTCTTACAAATGAGCAGATGTAAGTAACGGCTCTTAGCTTGTAAATAAAGTTAGGATTACTAAGCCTAACCTTGTAAACCCAGTGTACAAAAAAAAAAAAAAAAAAAAAAAAAGAGGGGATGAAGAAGTCTAGGGATTCCAAACTCCTAAGTTCAACATTAGTACTTTTGTTAGACTGTTTTCCTCTCTACCTGCTGTCGATTCAGGAGCTCCATCCCAAATCAGGCCTCCTGACCGACGACCTGATTCAGTAGGCTGTTGTTGCTAATATCACGCAGTCCAACGTAGGCACCACGGCCCGGCTGATCAGAAACTGATTTTAAGAACTTGGATTCCCTCTTGAAAACAGACTTATTTATGTCGGTAATTCTATTTCTTTTTTGTTTATCTAAGATCATCCTCTGTACTTACTATCAAGTTACAGAACATACCGTGATGTATAATTATAGCAAACGATTATTAAGCACCTTAAGAGAATTAAGCAACTTAATTAATATAATTCAACAACAGTACCTGCGTATATCCGACTTATCCTTAATTAAAAATCAACTATAACTAATACTTATATTTTTAAATAGCACAATTTCAATATTACATGAAATTTTTTTTAATTATCTTTTCAATGGTCGCAGCTTACGAAAAAGTCTATAAAAGCGCGCGAAAAAGCGTGGTTGTGATAGGTGGAGAAGGGAAGAAAGAAGGCGCGCCAGAACCACATCTCCCTGATTGGTTCTCGGGATGATAAAGGCAGCGAGCCAGGCCAAACATTTTACCCCTCTGATTGGTTCCCGAGATTATAAAGCGCATCAGAACCACATTTTTATCTCCGATAGGGTCCTTGAACCAGCCAGACATCTTTCCTCTGATTGTCTACTAGGACAGAGCCACATCTCTTCCCTTTTTGGTGTTCCTGTGCCTACATCTCTCCTCTGACTGGTTCCTGTGATCACATCTCTTCCCTGATTGGTTCATGTGACTACATCTCTTCCCTGACTGGTTCCTGTGTCCACATCTCTCCCCTGATTGGTTCATGTGACTACATCTCTTCCCTGACTGGTTCCTGTGTCCACATCTCCCCTGATTGTTCCCAAGACAGTAAAGCGCGGGCTTCAGGGGTTACAGTGACCTCTACCCCGATATAGCTTAAACTCGGTAAACTGGAAAAACTGCAGCAAGGTGTTGGATCGTAATCTCAGTTTTCCGCGGCTCCACAATGAATGATAAACCATATAAACTCTGCGCAGTGAGTTAGTACCATCGCTAGGAATGCAGTTCTTACTTTACAGGCAAATTTTTAGAAAAGTTCTGCTCATAAAATCTTGACTATAAACTTACAGGGTGAAGTAAGTTATGCTGCTAACGTCGTGGTGTGTGTTACGGGATAGCGAGTTGTATGTAGGAATGAGATGGTGTAAGGTTGACCCGCACACTCATAATACGAAGAGGCTACAACCTGAAGATTATTTCGGGGGAGGGGGCACCGCCCTCTGCAGCCGAGTTCGTGACCAGATCTGACTGACCCTGATAAGCCAGGCTGTTGATGCGAGACGCATGTAGCACAATGATGGGCACCACAGGCCGGCTGATTAGGAACTAGCTTCTGGAACTTAAAGTTCCTCTCTTGAAGACACCTGGTTAGTATTTTTTCTTATGTATGAATGAAGGGTATTGAAAGTCTTGGTCACTTTACCCTCATTCAGATTTCACTTAGATATTTCACTGAGGGGGTATTTCGCACCGTCTGTCAAACCTCTTGCTCTCGTATGGAGTAACATGGTTACCTGGAGGTTATTCCGGGGATCAACGCCCCCGCGGCCCGGTCCACGACCAGGCCTCCCGATGGATCAGGGCCTGATCAACTAGGTTGTTATTGCTGGCCGCACGCAGTCCAACGTACGAGCCACAGCCCGGCTGATCCGGCACTGACTTTAGGTATCTGTCCAGCTCTCTCTTGAAGGCAGCCAGGGGTTTATTGGCAATTCCCCTAATGCTTGATGGGAGGCTGTTGAACAGTCTTGGGTCCCGGACACTTATGGTGTTTTCCCTTAGTGTACCAATGGCGCCCCTACTTTTTATTGGGGGCATTTTGCATCGCCTGCTCAGTCTTTTACTTTCGTAGGGAGTGATTTCTGTGTGCAGATTTACATGTAAACAAATGCAACACAGGTGAGAGACAGCAATGAAACCATTACGATGTTTCGCCCAGGACTGAACTTTACCAATAATGACTGATAAAGTCCAGTCAAGTACGAAATGTCGCAATAAAAGTTTTACCGCAAACAATGTCTTTCTCTCTACCTGTCGACTTACACAACTGACAGAAGAAATTAGCACTGCCAGATGAAAACAAAATGAACTGTTCTGAATCCTTTCAGTTTTTAAACAAAATTTAACACATCAACAGTGCTCTGTTACCTTATTCAATATGACATTTACACAGTAAAAGAAAAAAGTAAGCCCCATTTCCCCGTAACATTCCATCACGCAGGATGAGGCTCATACATGGCGTTGAAATCTGTTAGCTTGAGCTGGGAGACTCCAGAAGGGCGATAGGGATATCGTCAAGAATTTCAGTAAGGATCTAAATCTGTTGGAGCTTACAGGGCTGAGGGGAGTGGTGAGGGAGGGTGACAGATAGGGGATGATGTTGCCATGACAACACCCTCGCAAGGGGTAACTTGTACAAATATCTTATAGTCAAACTGCTCCCTCAAGGAAGGTTCCACAGGATGTTGTGAGGGCTCTTGAGATTTAGAGAAGATTTTTTTGATCTGTGTACCCAGATTCCCACAATTAAGCCAGAATGACCTTCCACATCTGCCCCCCCTACCCAGGCGCTTATTAATCCATGGTTAGCGTTCCTTTCCCCTCTAGATTGTAAAAATAAATTTATAGTCTAAGACTAGGCGCGAAGCCGTCACAGGAAAAAAAAAAGAATGATTACCTAATAAGGATTTGACAACTAGGAGGAAAGGGGAGGTTTTAAGCACGACAAGAAACATGATTTTTTTTAACGGGTACGCCAGGAAACCCAGCACGGGTTGCCAGCAAACCCAGCGCCAGTAGTCCAGTGGCTACTTATCAGTGAGTGCGTAATCACATTACTACCCGCGTCAGGAGACAATGTCGTGACGAAGACAACGTATGCAGCACTTCTTCATAGATGTTAAGGATTACTAAGCGCGCCGAAGGTCCTCCCTGAGGAAGCCAGAGAAGCAACCAAGAATGGCGAGGTTGACCTTAATTAAGGGATATACACAATGGTCTACGGAAGCCAATGAAAACGGTGAAACAAGGCCTTAATTCAAGCCACGACAATAAGACTAGTAGAACACCTTATTAGAATGGGATCTCATTACAGCACAATCAAAAGCTTAGAAGCAACCACAATACTAACAGAGGCGATGGTCAAGCAAGGAACAGAAGGCTGGGTAGAATGCTCATTCCTTGACTTCAAGAAAGCCGTCGACATAGTACACCATAAACAAGGTTTGTTAACAATTTACACTCCACTGACCCTACCCCAAGCCAAAAACAAACTACCTAGAACAAACCATAATCTACCCTGCAGCTGGGTCAAGCCCAAATCCAGTATTTCCTTTCCTCCCCCTCAACTCCCTTTATCAAAGTTTCTCCACTGATCCTCGTTTTCACTCTGGTAAGGTGTTATCTGTATAACTAGCTGACTAACTGGTTGTCAGTGAAAGATGAAACCTCGGGACATTCGAGAGGAACCAACAGTGCCAAGGATCGGTTATAAGGCCCCGAGTGTATATAAACCACCTACCACCAGTAACAGCCTGGTTGATCAGACTCTGATCCACCACGAGGCCTGGTCTCAGACCAAGCCGCGGGGGCGATGATTCCCGAAACCCTCTCTAGGCATACTCCAGGTATACCAGGCAGCAAGAGAGAGACTTACATGATAACCTTCAAGGCTGAGGCCAAACTACTGAATGGATGATGAATGCAAGAAACTATAAGACAATCTACATTACGCTATCTGCACCAACTGTATAACACTACAATTCTCGGAAACTGTAAACTATTTTTTTTTCTCACAAAGTGGTAGCCTTCTAGCCAAGAATTTAAGAGATCTATTTCCCGGTGACAGTTCCGAGGATCATCGCCCCAGCGTCAGTCTCAGACCTGGCCTCTTCCTGAGATCAGTGTATTATAACTGCTAAAACTTATAGTATGACAAAGTAAATACTGAAGACAATACACCGGGAACAAAGCTCTGCTCCTGTAACAAAAAATAAACACTCCTAATCCGCCACCACCTTCCCTCTTCACCCCACCAAACACTTTTCCCAGCAGACAGAGATAACCTCGCTATCATCTCGCTCGGGAAACCCCTCAAAACCGGGAAGCAAAATTACTTAGCCACTATCTGAAAGCCGTTGTGGCACAAGCAACGTACAAAGAATATCAGGCAAAAACGGACAGTCTGGCAAGGAAAACGCCAGCAGGGCAGGCAAGTACACAGTTAGGTAGCCAGCAGGGCAGACAAAATAGCCAGTAGGGCAGACAAACAAGGAGGCAGATAGCCAGCAGGGGATGATCACATGTGACCTCCCAACACGGTAACATCAACATCATTTACACTACTGAACAGTTCAGTTACTCCCTAGTCTACTATGAGATACAATATTTAAAATTATTATTATGATGTATACGAATACACACACGATGTATACGAATACACACACAAAACACATTATATATATATATATATATATATATATATATATAAAATATATATATATATATATATATATATATATATTATATATATATATATATATATATGGGGAAGTACCACCTCTATAGCTGGAATGGGGACCCTCATCCTCAAAGAAGATAATAAACGTACCTCAGGGAAATCAAGGTTTCTCCCGGACCCGTTTGAATATTTCTTCTCCTACCACCCCCTAAAATTTTTTTTATTCTATGTGAACATTATTAATAAACAAATACATTTACAGAAAAAAACAAACATGAATACAATGGCACAATGTATCAAAGATCATGAATTTCCTCCAGTTTCCTCCGAGGCTGGACGTGAGCCAAGTATGCAGCAAGCAATTTCCCTCTGAATGGCGACGCTGAGCCTGGAACATGAAAGGGGCCCTGCCCTTGGGGCCCTGGTGGTGTCGATGAGTCTGGAACCCAATTCTTTAAGGAAACGTGTGGCATTTTTTTCCCCCTGATCCCAAGGTCTCGATCCCCCTGGGACAAATTATACTGGTTGGCTAATGTCCCGTACTTGCTGATCTTGTACTCCTCCTGTGGTCAGCAGCTCCTCCCTGTCGCCCCACACTGTGATGAATATAGTGTCCACAGTGTGGACACACAGGTATAGTCCCATGCTAAGAGCTTGCCATTCTTCCAAGGATAGATGGTGATCCCCTCGGGGCGGTTTGCTGGGTTGTGATATTGTTTGCTGCAAGTGATCGTGCTCCCTCTCGGCAGGGCATCCAGCTGTAGCAAAGGGGTTTTCTTAATGATGTCGTTGACCCTCATTGTGTCTTGCATGCCAGCCCTTGGTTTTTTGGGAAAAGTTAAGACCATGTAGACCCTATTGGTCTGCTTGCACTTCACCGCAAAAACACATATATTCTGTGTGAATTGGGGCAGCAAGGCGCAGAGCCACTGCAATACGGAGGGTCTTAGGGTCGAGTCGCGTTCCATTGGCCGATATGGGAACTGTTTTGGAGGAAGTCCCGGGAGTGAGGTGCACTCACAGCCTGGGGACGGGCAATCTCCCTATCTGATGTTGCCCGCCCTGAGCATGTTGGCAAGCGCCTTTTCAGCAATTGGGCCATCCCAGCTTGACTGTTTGTGAGCCAGTGCTGCACTAGGGTTTGGTGCTGGAGCAGCAAGAGTCTCCCATTTGGTGATGGCACTGGCATAGCTAGGGTCCCTTTTATTCCCCGCTGAGTCACTGAGGGTGTCAGGAAGAATTTGTCTTATCAACTCGTTTGATGCAATGGAAGAGGATAGGAAAGCGGTAGAGCAATCTGGGAGGATCTGCGTACTCCTAGCCCTCCCAAACCTGACCCGGAAGTGAGGCTTGCAACCACTGTCCATCGTCAAGGGAAAGATTCAATACACTCTCTAGCATGGCCTTCAGGAGAGAGTTTATATTCCTTGAGTTTTGGACTGCTGAAGCTGGGAGCATCTCAGAAAATAGGCAAGTTTTGGGGTTGACAGGCACCTGGTGAGTAGGTAGAAAAGGCATCGTGTGTGTGTCAATGTCTTCATCCTGCTTTCCATCGTCCGGAGGTCTGAGACTTTTTTTTCCTAGGATCAATCGATGGCAAATTTGGACCCAAGAGGAGCACCGAGGAGAGTGCATTGGCTGGATCAATGGCTCGTGCTCCTGGTAAAACGGCACTAATATTCTGGATCATCTGTTGATTGGTAGAAACTATTTCACATTTGGTGGAGTTTAAAGAAAGGCCCAGGCTTTCTCCCATGTCTTTAATTTTACTGATGTCCTCCAGGAGAGATTCTGTTGTGCCAGCTAAGGTACCGTCGTCCAGGAACCAGATATTGAGCTCGCTGGAGAGTGCCTCCGTGACTTCCTTGATGACCAAACAAAATAGAAAGGGGGCGAGAGGGTCCCCCTGTTGCACGCCCTCACACGAGTCAATTTTATGGTCCCCAAACAATAGTTTGGAAGTCACACTAACACGATTCTATGAAGGGATAAAGGGATAATATATAATATATATTATTTATGGACTGCAGAGGATCGAAAATGGGGCAATAATTTACAACTCCGCTCTAATGACTATGCTAATGGGAGCCTCAACAAGAAGAGCAGACCCATCACACACACTTGGGTTCCATGAAAAGTGGACATCAAAACACTGTTTCAGAAACCGGGAAAATGAGTGCTATAAGTTTTTCAAGATCACTAGTTACTTATCTTCAGTGTCAGATGAAATAAGAAGACAAATACAGAAGAACACTTGGGTAACAGTTAAGAATACGACTGAAAGACCAACATGGCTGTAACTGACATTATGTAAATAACAAAACCTTACGGACCAGTGTCAGTGTTGTATGGTTCTTGTGGGTTTAGAGCTTACTGAGCAGTGTGACGACTATAAGACTCCTTTTATCTCCAATTCTTCAATAAATAACGTTTTAAAAAGTATATTTTTTAACAATAATGGCTGCATTTATTTTTATTAGATACATTAACCAATGATTATGTAAGGAACTCTTGTTTCCTCCTGGTTAGTGTAATAATGTAAGCAGAGAGGCATGATGACTAGCACTAACTACTGGACCAGGAAGGCGGCTACCAGACACTAACAAGCGACGAGAAGTGGTCCACTTAGCCAACATCAGAGCTGCTCTCCTAACGATCTCTTAACAAGCGTGACTACACCATGCTATTAGGCCATTGAGCCTGTCACAGCGTTACTCTGTACTTATTGTGTTACTTTACACCTACACTCTCCAACATCCATCTAAACTTCTATTTTTTATTTTAGCCACTTCTCTTCCTCGCTTTCCCCCAACTTTCACTTCAACCACTGCCTCAATACACTGACATGTGTCCCTGAGTGCTGCAAGAGGGAACATAAACATTGAGTACATCCTCGGCAGAGTACCTCCAGCAAGTCATTTGAGTCGAGTTTTAATCACCACAAATCTGCAAGAGAGTTTAACACTGTTTATTTTAAATCAGTCATCAAACAGGAGGCGCTGGGTTAGTCCCGTGTTAGTGTCCTGCATATTACTCGAAATTCTGAACAAGACTAAGATTATATTGAACCTTTTTGAAGGCAGAAGAGAATGTAGAGAGACCCTTTACTTCCCGCACAGACAAAACATTTAAACTACTGTGGGGGAAGCTTTAAACTACTGGCAATATACTCTCTGGAACAGAGATGAGATTATTGATAATATACGTGCAAGATGCTTGACGGTGAGGTCATCAATCAACACACTACCAGGATAACTTACTACAGTGAGAGATACGGGATGAAGTGGACAATAAACCCAGTGAAAAACAGGGGCGCCATAGGCACAATTTAAATAAAACTGCATCAATATTTGTGGCTCAAGACACGTTAACGAAGGTAAAGGTTTTTCAAAAGGCAACTACACCACTACCTTTGTAAAGGTAGAAGTTCAGCCAGGCTGTGATGGCTATGACGAATAAAGATCAATATATCAGCTGGATGGTTATGACGTATGGTCTCCAACGAAACAAGAAACACTAGTGTATAACATGAGAGGAATTCTACCAATACCCCCGTCCCACTTTCCCACCCCTTCCTTCATCTCTCCCCTCCAGCCTTCCCCTATCTCCTCCCCTCCTTCCCATTTATTAGAATCTAGGTTACAGTAACATATTCTAACACAAGTAGCGTTTGATCATGATAGGTCAAAAGCGTTACAAAACGCACGACGTAATTTGATGGGAAATGTAGTTTGCAGGAAGCAGCTGTAGCGTGAAGGAGCGAGATGAAACCTACGTCTTTAATGACAGTTTTTATCCCTCCACTTAAATAGTTACTTTGAATTTCTGAGAAAAACAACAGCAGTTTATGACCCATCCCTCTCCTCCATCCCTCCCGTCTGTTCCCTCTCTTCCATCCCTCCGTCTGTTCCCTCTCCTCCATCCCTCCCGTCTGTTCCCTCTCTTCCATCCCTCCCGTCTGTTCCCTCTCCTCCATCCCTCCCGTCTGTTCCCTCTCCTCCATCCCTCCCGTCTGTTCCCTCTCCTCCATCCCTCCCGTCTGTTCCCTCTCCTCCATCCCTCCCGTCTGTTCCCTCTCCTCCATCCCTCCCGTCTGTTCCCTCTCCTCCATCCCTCCCGTCTGTTCCCTCTCCTCCTTCCCTCCCGTCTGTTCCCTCTCCTCCATCCCTCCCGTCGTTCCCTCTCCTCCATCCCTCCCGTCCTGTTCCCTCTCTCCCCTCCGCTGTTCCCTCTCTCCATCCCTCCCCCTGTTCCCTTCTCCTCCTTCCCCCCTCTGTTTCCCTCTCCCCCCCTCCCCCCCTCCCGTCTGTTCCCTCTCCTCCTCCCCTCCCGTCTGTTCCTCTCCCTCCATCCCTCCCGTCTGTTCCCTCTCCCCCATTTCCCCCCCGTCTGTTCCCTCTCCCCCACCCTCCCGTCTGTTCCCCCTTTCCCCCACCCCCCCGTCTGTTTCCCTCCCTCCTTTCCCCCCCGTCTGTTCCCTCTCTTCCATCCCTCCCGTCGTTTCCTCTCCTCCATCCCTCCCGTCTGTTTTCCCCCTCCTCCATCCTCCCGTCCTGTTCCCTCTCCTCCTTTCCCTCCCCCTTCCCTCCCTCCTCTTCCCCTTCCCTCCCGTCTGGGTTCCCTCTCCTCCATCCCTCCCGTCTGTTCCCTCTCCTCCATCCTCCCGTCTGTTCCCTCTCCTCCATTCCCTCCCGTCCCGTTCCCTCTCCTCCATCCCTCCCGTCAGTTCCCTCTCCTCCAACCCTCCCTCTGTTCCCTCTCCTCCATCCCTCCCGTCTGTTCCCCCTCCTCCATCCCTCCCGTCTGTCCTCTCCCCATCCTCCCTCTTCCCTCTCCCCCTCCCCGTCTGTTCCCTCTCCTCCATCCCTCCCGTCTGTTTCCCCTCTCTCCTTCCTCCCCCTCTGTTCCCTCTCCTCCATCCCTCCCGTCTGTTCCCTCTCCTCCTCCCTCCCGTCGTTCCCTCTCCTCTCTCCCTCCCCGTCTGTTCCCTCTCCTCCCTTCCTCCCGTCTGTTCCCTCTCCTCCTCCCCTCCCGTCGTTTCCCTCTCCCCTTTCCCTCCCGTCTGTTCCCTCTCCCCATCCTCCCGTCTGTTCCCTCTCCTCCATCCCTCCCGTCTGTTCCCTTCTCCTCCCCCCCCGTCTGTTCCCCCCTCCTCCATCCCTCCCGTCTGTTCCTCTCCTCCATCCCTCCCGTCTGTTCCCTCCTCCCCTCCTCCCGCTGTTCCCTCTCCTCCACCCTTTCCCCTCTGGGCTTCCTCTCCTCCATTTCCCCCCCTCTGTTTCCCTCTCCCCATCCCTCCCGTCTGTTCCCTCCCCCTCCTCCTTTCCCCCCCCGTTGTTCCCTCCTTCCCTCCTCGTTCCCTCTCCTCCATCCTCCCTCTGTTCCCTCTCCTCCTTCCCCCTCTGTTCCCCTCCTTTCCTCCTTCCTCCCGTCTGTTTCCCTCTCCTCCATCCCTCCCGTCTGTTCCCTCTCCTCCCTCCCCCCCGCTGTTCCCTCTCCTCCTCCCTCCCCTCTGTTCCCTCTCCTCCATCCCTCCCGTCTGTTTCCCCCCTCCTCCATCCCTCCCCCTCTGTTCCCTTCTCCTCCATCCCTCCCTCCTTTCCCTCTCCTCCTCCCTCCCGTCTGTTCCCTCTCCTCCTTCCCCTCCCGTCGTTCCCTCTCCTCCATCCCTCCCGTCTGTTCCCTCTCCTCCATTCCCCCCCTCTGTTTCCCTCTCCTCCTCCCTCCCGTCTGTTCCCTCTCCTCCATCCCTCCCGTCTGTTCCCTCTCCTCCATCCCTCCCGTCGGTTCCCTCTCCTCCATCCCTCCCGTCGGTTCCCTCTCCTCCATCCCTCCCGTCTGTTCCCTCTCCTCCTTCCCCCCCGTCTGTTCCCTCCCCCATTCCCTCCCGTCTGTTCCCTCTCCCCCCTCCCTCCCGTCTGGGTTCCCCTCTCCTCCCTCCTCCCCTCTGTTCCCCTCTCCTCCATCCCTCCCGTCGTTTCCTCTCCTCCCCTTCCCTCCCGTCGTTCCCTCTCCTCCTTCCCCTCCCGTCGTTCCCCCTCCTTCCCTCCCGTCGTTTCCCTCTCCTCCTTCCCTCCCGTCGTTCCCTCTCCCCTTCCCCCCCGTCAGTTTCCCCCCTCCTTCCCTCCCGTCTGTTTCCTCTCCTCCATCCCTCCCGTCGTTCCCCCCCTCCATTTCCCCCCCGTCGTTTCCTCTCCTCCTTCCCTCCCGTCGTTCCCTCTCCTCCTTCCCTCCCGTCGTTCCCTCTCCTTCCCTCGCTTTTCCTCCCTCCCCCTTTTCCCCCTCCTCCTCCCTCCCGTCGTTCCCTCTCCTCCTCCCTCCCGTCTGTTCCCTCTCCTCCTTCCCTCCCCCTCGTTCCCTCTCCTCCTCCCCTCCCGTCTGTTCCCCTCCCCCCATCCCTCCCGTCTTTCCCCCTCCTCCTTCCCTCCCGTCGTTCCCTCTTCCTTCCCTCCCCTCGGGTTTCCCCCTCCTCCTTCCCTCCCGTCGTTTCCTCCTCCTTCCCTCCCGTCGTTTTCCCCCTCCTCCTTCCCCCCCGTCTTTCCCTCTCCTCCTTCCCTCCCGTCGTTCCCTCTCCCCTTCCCTCCCGCGTTCCCTCTCCTCCTCCCTCCCGTCGTTCCCTCTCCTCCTCCCTCCCGTCAGTTTCCTCTTCCTTCCCCCGTCAGTTCCTCTTCCCCCCCCATCCCCTCCCTTCTTTCCCCCTCATCCTTCCCTCCCGTCAGTTTCCTCTCCCTCCTCTCCCCCCCCGTCAGTTTCCCCCCTCCTTCCCCCCCGTCAGTTCCTTTTCCTTCCCTCCCGTCAGTTCCTCTTCTCCTTCCCTCCGTCATTTCCTCTCCTCCTTCCCTCCCGTCAGTTCCTCTCCTCCTTCCCTCCCGTCAGTTTCCTCTCCTCCTCCCTCCCCTCAGTTTTCCCCCTCCCCCTTCCCTCCCCTCAGTTTCCTCCTTTTCCTTCCCTCCCGTCAGTTTCCTCTCCTCCTTCCCTCCCGTCAGTTTCCCTCTCCTCCTTCCCTCCCGTCAGTTCCCTCTCCTCCTTCCCTCCCGTCAGTTCCCTCTCCTCCTTCCCTCCGTCAGTTTCCCTCTCCTCCTCCCTCCCGTCATTTCCCCCTCCTCCTTCCCTCCCGTCAGTTCCCTCTCCTCCTTCCCTCCCGTCAGTTCCCTCTCCTCCTTCCCTCCCGTCAGTTTCCTCTCCTCCTTCCCTCCCGTCAGTTTCCCTCTCCTTCCCTCCCGTCAGTTCCCTCTCCTCCTTCCCTCCCGTCAGTTCCCTCTCCTCCTTCCCTCCCGTCTTTCCTCTCCTCCTCCCTCCGTCATTCCCTCTCCTCCTTCCCTCCCGTCAGTTCCCTCTCCTCCTTCCCTCCCGTCAGTTTCCTCTCCTTCCCTCCCGTCAGTTCCCTCTCCTCCTTCCCTCCCGTCAGTTCCTCCCCCTTTTCCCCCCGCAGTTCCCTCCCCTCCCTTTCCCCCCCCGTCATTTCCTCTCCTTTTTCCTCCCGTTCCCTCTCCCCCTCCCTCCCGTCAGTTCCCTCTCCTCCTTCCCTCCCGTCAGTTCCTCTCCTCCTTCCCTCCCGTTCAGTTCCCTCCCTTCTTCCCTCCCGTCAGTTCCCTCTCCTCCTTCCCCCCCGTCAGTTTCCCTCTCCTTCCCTCCCGTCAGTTCCCTCCTCCTTCCCTCCCGTCATTTCCTCTCCTCTTCCCTCCCTCAGTTCCTCTCCTCTTCCCCCCGTCAGTTCCCTCTCCTTTCCCTCCCCAGTTCCCTCTCCTCCTTCCCTCCCGTCAGTTTCCTCTCCTCCTCCTCCGTCAGTTCCCTCTCCTCCTTTCCCCCCCGTCAGTTCCCTCTCCTCCTTCCCTCCCGTCAGTTCCCTCTCCTCCTTCCCTCCCGTCAGTTCCCTCTCCTCCTTCCCTCCCGTCAGTTTCCTCTCCTCCTTCCCTCCCGTCAGTTCCCTCTCCTCCTTCCCTCCCGTCAGTTTCCTCTCCTCCTTCCCTCCCGTCAGTTCCCTCTCCTCCTTCCCTCCCGTCAGTTCCCTCTCCTCCTTCCCTCCCGTCAGTTCCCTCTCCTTCCCTCCCGTCAGTTTTCCCTTCCTCCTTCCCTCCCGTCGTTCCCTCTCCTCCTTCCCTCCCCCCCCCTTTCCACTCTCCTTCCTTCCCTCCCGTCAGTTCCCTCTCTCTCCCTCCCGTCAGTTTCCCTCCTTTCCCCCGTCATTCCCTCCTCCTTCCCTCCAGTTCCCCCTCCTCCTTCCCTCCCGTCCCGTTTCCTCTCCTCCTTCCCTCCCGTCAGTTCCCTCACCCCTTCCCTCCCGTCAGTTTCCCTCTCCTTCCCTCCCGTCAGTTCCCTTCTCTTCCCTCCGCATTTTCCCTCCCCCTTTCCCTCCCGTCAGTTTCCTCTCCTCCCTTCCCTCCCGTCGTTCCCTCTCCTTTCCCTTTCCCCCCCCGTCAGTTCCTCTCCTCCTTCCCCTCCCGTCAGTTTTCCCTCCTCTCCCTCCCCTTCCCCTCCCCCGTCAGTTCCCCCTCCTTCCCCCCCGTCAGTTCCCCCTCCTCCTTCCCTCCCGTCAGTTCCCCCTCCTCCTTCCTCCCGTCAGTTCCCTCTCCTCCTTCCCTCCCGTCAGTTCCCCTCTCCTCCCTCCCCTCAGTTCCCTCTCCTCCTTCCCTCCCCTCAGTTCCCTCTCCTCCTTCCTCCTCTTTTCCCCCTCCTTCCCTCCGCATTTCTTCCCCCTTTCCCGTCGTTCCCTCTCCTCCTTCCCTCCCGTCAGTCCCTCTCCTCCTTCCCTCCCCCTCAGTTCCCTCTCCTCCTTCCCCCCCGTCATTCCCTCTCCTTCCTTCCCTCCCGTCAGTTTCCCTCTCCTCTCCTTCCCTCCCGTCAGTTCCCTCTCCTTCCCTCCCGTCAGTTCCCTCCCCCTTCCCTCCCGTCAGTTTCCTCTCCTTCCCTCCCGTCAGTTCCCTCTCCTCCTTCCCTCCCGTCAGTTCCTTCTCTCCTCCTTCCCTCCCGTCAGTTTCCCTCCCCTCTCCCTCCCGTCAGTTCCCTCCCTCCTTCCCTCCCGTCAGTTCCCCCTCCTTCCCTCCCGTCAGTTCCCCCTCCCCCTCCTCCGTTCCCTCCCCTTTCCCCCCCGTCAGTTCCTCTCCTCCTTCCCTCCCTCGTTCCCTCTCCTTCCTCCCGTCAGTTCCTCTCCTCCTTCCCCTCCGTCAGTTTTTCCCCCTCCTCCTTCCCTTTCCCGTCAGTTTCCCTCTCCCCCCTTCCCTCCCGTCAGTTCCCTCTCCTCCTTCCTCCCCTCAGTTTCCTCTCCTCCTTCCCTCCCGTCGTTCCCTCTCCTCCATCCCTCCCGTCTTTCCCTCTCCTCCTCCCCCCCGTCGTCCTCTCTCCTCCCTCCGTTTCCTCTCCTTTCCTTCCCTCCCGTCGTTCCTCTCCTCCTCCCTACCCCTCGTTTCCCTCTCCTCCTCCCTCCCGTCCGTTTCCTCTCCCCCCTCCCCCCGTCGTTTCCCTCTCCTCCTCCCCCCGTCGTTCCCTCTCCTCTTTCCCCCCGCGTTCCCTCTCCTCCTTTCCCTCCTCGTTTTCCCCCTCCTCCTTTCCCCCCCTCAGTTCCCTCTCCCCCTTTCCCTCCCGTCGTTTTCCCCCTCCTCTTTCCCCCCCCGTCTTCCCCCTCCTCCTCCCTCCCGTCGTTTCCCCCTCCTCTCCCTCCCGTCGTTCCCTCTCCTCCTTCCCTCCCGTCTGTTCCCTCTCTCTCCTCCTTTCCCTCCCGTCGTTCCCTCCTTCCCTTCCCTCCGTCGTTTTCCCTCTCCTCCCTGTTCCCTTTCCCTCGCTCCCTTCCTCTTTCCTTCCCTCCTCAGTTCCCTCTCCTCCTTTTCCCCCCCGTCGTTCCCCTCCTCCTCCTTCCTTCCTCCGTCGTTCCCTCTCCCCTTCCCCCCCGTCGTTCCCTCTCCTTCCCTCCCCTCGTTCCCTCTCCTTCCTCCCCGTCTTTCCCTCTCCTCCTTCCCTCCCCTCGTTCCCTCTCCTCCTCCTCCCCTCTTTCCTTTTCCTCCACCCTCCCGCTGTTCCCTCCCTCATCCCTCCCTTCGTTCCCTCTCCCTCCCTCCCGTCTTCCTCTCCTCCTTCCCTCCCGTCGTTCCCTTTTCCTCCTCCCCCCCGTCTCTTCCTCCCCCTCCCCTCCCGTCTTCCCCTCCTTCCTCCCCCTTCCTCTCCTATCCCTCCGTCTTTTTCCCCTCCTCCATCCCTCCCGTCTGCTTCCCTCTCCCTTCCCTCCGTCTGTTCCCTCTCCCCCATCCCTCCGTCTGTTCCCCTTTCCTCCCTCTTTCCTCCCCTCCCTCCGTATGTTCTCCTCCCCCCTCCCATTTCCCTCTCCTTCGTTTCCCCCTCCTCACCCCCCCTTCCCTCCCGTCTGTTCCTCTCCTCCATCCCTCCCTGTTTCCCTTTTCCTCCTTCCCTCCCTCGTTCCTCTCCTCTCCCTCCCGTCGTTCCCTCTCCCTTCCCCCCGTCTGTTCCCCTTTCCCCCTTCCCTCTCCGTCCTTTCCTCTCCTTCCCTCCCCGTCAGTCCCCCTCCTCCTTCCTTCCCCTCAGTTTCCTCTCCTCCATCCCCCCCTCAGTTTCCCTCTCCATCCCTCCCGTCTTCCCTCTCCCCTTCCCTCCGTCTTTTCCCTCCTCCTTCCCTCCGTAGTTCCTCTCCTCCATCCCTCCCGTCAGTTCCCTCCTTCCTCCTTTCCTCCCGTCTGTTCCCCACTTCCCCCCTGTTTCCCCTCCCCTCCCCCTAGTTCCCTCCTCCTCCCTCCGTCAGTTCCTCTTCCTTCCCTCCCGTCTTTCCCCCTCCTCCTTCCGTTCCCTCTTTTCCCTCTCCTCCTTCCCCCCTAACCCATCTCCCGTCATGTTCCCTACCTCCCCCTTCAGTTCCTCTCCTCCTCCCTCCGTCGTTCCCTCTCCTCCTTCCCTCCCTCTGTTTTCCCTTCCTCCTCATCCCTCCCGTCAGTCCCCTTCTCCCTTCCCCCCTGTTTCCCTCTCCTCCCTCCCGTCAGTTTCCTCTCCATCTTCCCTCCGTCATTCCCTTCCTCCATCCCTTCCTCCTTCCTCATTTCCTCTCTTTTTCCCCCCGTCAGTTCCCTCTCCTCCTTCCCTCCCGTCAGTTCCTCTCCCCCCTTCCTCCATCGTTTCCCTCCCCCTTCCCTCCCGCTTTCCCTCTCCCCTTCCCTCCCGTCAGTTCCCTCTCCTCTTCCCTCCGTCAGTTTCCTCTCCCTTCCCTCCGTCAGTTTCCCCCTCCTCCTTTCCCCCCCGTCAGTTCCTCTCCCCCTCCCCCCCGTCAGTTCCCCTCTCCTTCCCTCCCGTCAGTTCCCCCTCCTCCTTCCCCCTAGTTCCCTCCCTCCTTTTCCCTCACCGTATCCTCTCCTCCTCCCGTCAGTTCCTCTCCTCCTTTTCCGTCAATTCCCTCTCCTCCTTTCCCTCCCTCCGTTCCCTCTCCTCCTTCCCTCCCTCGTTTCCTCTCCTCCTTCCCTCCCGTCATTTCCTCTCCTCCTTCCCTCCCGTCATTCCTCCCCTCCTTCCCCCCGTCGTTTCCTCTCCTCCTCCCCCCCGTCAGTTTCCCCCTCCTCCTTCCCTCCCGTCAGTTTCCCTCCTCCTTTCCCCTCCGTCAGTTCCCCCCCCCCCCTCCTTCCCTCCTAGTTTCCCCCTCCCCTTCCTCCGTCTGTTCCCTCCCCCTCCTTCCTCCCGTCGTCTCCCCTCCCTCCGTTTCCCCTCCCGTCAGTTCCCCCTTTCCTCCTTTCCCCCCCGTCAGTTCCTCCCCCTTCCCTCCCTCAGTTCCCTCCTCTTCCCCCCGTCAGTTCCCTCTCCTTCCCTCCGTCATTCCTCTCCCCCCTTTCCCTTTCCTCAGTTTCCTCTCCTCCTTTCCCGTCATTCCTCCTTTTCCCTCCCAGATTCCCTTTACTCCTTCCCTCACCTCACTTTCTCCCTCCTCTTCCATCCCGTAGTTTCCTCCTCCTTCGCCCGTCAAGTTCCTCTTCCCTCCCGTCAAGTCCTCTCCTCCCTGTATATCCTCCTCCTCCTTCCCTTCCCTCGTATCCTCTACCTTCCCCTCCCGTCCGTTTTCCTTCCCTCCGTAGTTCCTTCCCTGCCTATTCCTCTCCTCCTTCCCCCCGTAGTTCCTCTCCACCTTCCCCGTATTCCTCCTACCTCCTTCCCTCCCGGCATTCCCCCTCCTCCCCCTCCCTCAGTTTCCCTTTCCTTCCCTCCGTCAGTTACCTCTCCTCTATGCCCCTAATTTTCTCCTTTATTCCCAAGTTTTGACTCCTTACACCCGTTGGTCCACCTCTGTTCCTTCCTCCTGAGATTCCCTTCCTCCTGGATCCTCATAGATCTCTCCTCCTAATCCTCCTATTCCTCCACCTTTTTTCCTCCCCCCCCAATCCTCCCACCTCCTGTAGATCTCTACCTCCATTCCCTCCTCCGATTTCCTCTACCCCATCCGTAACCCCATCCTTTGACCTCACCTCAGATCCTCTAATCCTTTATTCTCCATTTTCCTTCCCCGTTTTCCCCCCCCCTTTTCCCCCCCCTTTTTTCCTCTCCCCTTCCGTGTTTTTCCCCCCCCCCGGGACCCCCCCTTGGCCCCCCTTTCATTTCCCCTTTAAAACCCCCGTTTCCCCTTTTCCCTTTGGGGGATCCCCCCCTTTTCCCCAAAATTTTTTCCTCCCCCCCCATTTCCCCCTCATTTTCACCCCCCCCCCAGTTTCCCTCCCCTCCCGGGCTTTTCCCCTTCCCCCCCCCCTTAATTCCCCCCCTGAACCTCAAACCACCTGTATGACCCTCTACCATCCTGTTGATCCATATGATCCTCTACCATCCTGTAGATCCTAATGATCCTCACCCCCCCTGAAATGATCCTATAGATCCTCTACCACCTTAATCCTCTACCATCCTGTATGACCCCTCTACCATCCTGTATGACCTCTACCCCCTGTATGATCCCTCCATCCGTGTGATCCTCTACCATCCTGTGTGATCCTCCCCATCCGTGTGATCCTCTCCCATCCTGTGTGATCCTCTACCACCGTTGACCCTACCATCCTGTTGACCTCACCATCCTGTGTGATCCTCTACCATCCTGTGTGATCCTCTACCATCCTGTGTGATCCTCTACCATCCTGTGTGATCCTCTACCATCCTGTGTGATCCTCTACCATCCTATTGATCCTCTACCATCCTGTGATCCTCTACCATCCTGTATGATCCTCTACCATCCTGTATGATCCTCTACCATCCTGTATGATCCTCTACCATCCTGTATGATCCTCTACCATCCTATATGATCCTCTACCATCCTGTATCATCCTCTACCATCCTGTATGATCCTCTACCATCCTGTATGATCCTCTACCATCCTGTATGACCTTCCACCATCCTGTATGATCCTCTACCATCCTTTATGATCCTCTACCATCCTGTATGATCCTCCACCATCCTGTATGATCCTCCATCAACCTGCATGATCCTCTACCATCCTGTATGATCCTCCACTATCCTGTATGAACCTCCACCATCCTGTATAATCTTCCACCATCCTGTATGATCCTCCAACCTGCACGATCCTCTATGATCCTCCACTATCCTATATGATCCTCCACTATGCTATATGATCCTCCACTATGCTATATGATCCTCCACCATCCTGTATGATCATCCTTCCTCCTGCCGACCTGGTCAGTAGGGATGTAGGTGGTGGCACTCCAACAAGGCAGCAGGACCCGGGCTAACTAGGACAGGTTTGCACTATTGACAACATGACTCCTAAAACTGTCTGGTCACCTATGGTTCATTCAGCTTGTGATCCCAGTTTCAACATGGATCTTCAAGAGTCTTCAATCCTACCCATCCTCAGAGTCTTCAATCCTACCCATCCTCAGAGTCTTCAATCTGACCCATCCTCAGAGTCTTCAATCTGACCCATCCTCAGAGTCTTCAATCCGACCCATCCTCAGACTCTTCAATCTGACCCATCCTCAGACTCTTCAATCCGACCCATCCTCAGACTCTTCAATCCGACCCATCCTCAGAGTCTTCAATCTGACCCATCCTCAGAGTCTTCAATCTGACCCATCCTCAGACTCTTCAATCCGACCCATCCTCAGAGTCTTCAATCCGACCCATCCTCAGAGTCTTCAATCTAACCCATCCTCAAAGTCTTCAATCTGACCCATCCTCAGAGTCTTCAATCTGACCCATCCTCAGAGTCTTCAATCCGACCCATCCTCAGAGTCTTCAATCTGACCCATCCTCAGAGTCTTCAATCCGACCCATCCTCAGAGTCTTCAATCCGACCCATCCTCAGAGTCTTCAATCTAACCCATCCTCAGAGTCTTCAATCTAACCCATCCTCAGAGTCTTCAATCTGACCCATCCTCAGAGTCTTCAATCCGACCCATCCTCAGAGTCTTCAATCTAACCCATCCTCAGAGTCTTCAATCCGACCCATCCTCAGAGTCTTCAATCTGACCCATCCTCAGAGTCTTCAATCCGACCCATCCTCAGAGTCTTCAATCCGACCCATCCTCAGAGTCTTCAATCTGACCCATCCTCAGAGTCTTCAATCCGACCCATCCTCAGAGTCTTCAATCCGACCCATCCTCAGAGTCTTCAATCCGACCCTCCCTCACAATCTTCTCCATGACTCATCTTCACAGTCCTCTCTCCAACTCTCCTCCTACAATCGTCTCAGCCTTCCCTCCCCCTCCTCCTCACATTCAAGCATCACCTCTACTAACAATATCAGTTCAGGTCACATTAGTTCCTTGATCACTGGCACAGACAAGTATTACAGTCACCTACTAACCCTTAACACTTACCATACATACTCAAGTACACACTACGCATGAATGTACAGGAGAAGTGAATCAGCACACTGCTTTATATAAGAGCATCAAGTGAGAGGTGGCAACTGTACTTTTCTCAAGATTGATGGACTGAATACATCAACTCCATGATAAAGGATTGATTGCCTCAAACTCATTTTCCACCTTTCTCTGTACTGGACTGAAGAAGCCAATGTTGGCGAAACGTTTCCAGAATAAAGATACCCAAATGCTGTACAAGTGTCTCATTTATCAGTCTGGGAAAGTTTCAACCCCATCCCCCCCCCCCCGCAACACATGACATTAGTTTATTTTTTTACCGCGCTCAGCACCCAACCCGTCCAGATAACCAGAAATATAAATATTACCGCATTTAAGAAGAAAGAGAGTGAAATGAGAAAGTCACTACATAGTGAGTGGAACATAATGTGTGAGGAGCACTGGGGACGAAGTTATTTTTGCTCACACTGAAGTTGGCAACCATCTTGGAATATTATTATGTGGTGATCCTTTGTGTTGCAAGGAGTCAAACTTGGCTGGGAAATAACTGCTGTAAGACACTTCCCTCTTTCCTAACGAACAAAGCTTCAGTAATGCCCAGGTACTTGTTGATTGCTGTTTATTACATTCTAGGAAAAAATACCACACCGAGTGTGTTTTACGAGGGGAGGAGGGTATTAACCCCCAGGGCGTCTCTCCCAGGGTTAAAAACTCAAGCCACAGTACGGGTGGGAATGGAACTCACGGCAGTTGAGTCGTAAAACTATAGGCCAGAGCGTAAACCACTGGGCCAACTGGCTACAATAAGATTCATCCAACGAGGTAAGTTAGCACGAGTCCCACTGTGACCACAAATGCAAGTTTTTAAGAACATAAGAAAGAAGGAACACTGCAACAGGCCTACTGGCCCATGCGAAGCACATCAAAGTTTCCTACCGGCTTAAGCCAATGCCCCAACCTAGTCAGGTCAGGTCACATTCACTTAAGGAAGGAACACGGCAACTGACCTAGTAGCACAAGCTAATCAGGCCCAACTCACACCCACCCATGTACCTAACCTATTTTTAAAACTACACAACGTCTTAGCCACTATAACTGTACTCGGGAGTTTGTTCCACTCATCCACAACTCTACTGCCAAACCAGTGCTTTCCTATATCCTTCCTGAATCTGAATTTTTCCAACTTAAAACCATTGCTACGAGTCCTGTCTACGCTAGATATTTTCAGCACGTTATTTACGTCCCCTTTATTCCTGTCTTCCATTTATACACCTCAATCATATCCCCCCTAATTCCACGCCTTTGGAGAGTGCTGATTCAGGGACCTCAGTCTATCCTCATAGGGAAGATTTCTGATACATGGGATCAACTTTGTCATCCTCCTTTGTATGTTTTCCAGAGTATTTGTATCCATTCTGTTATACGGTGACCAAAACTGTGCAGCATAATCTAAATGAGGTCTAACCAAGGATATATAGAGTTGAAGAACCTGAGGACTCCCATTATTTATGCTTCTTGATATGAAGCCAAGGATTCTGTTAGCTTTATTGCGAACACTTATGCACTGTTGTCTTGGTTTCAGATTACTGCTAACAAGAACTCCTAAATCTTTTTCGCAATCCGTAATATTAAGATCTACATCATTTAGTTTATATGTGGCATGGTTATTTTCCTGTCCAACATTTAGAACTTTGCATTTGTCTGTATTAAACTGCATCTGCCACTTCTCCGACCACTGCATCAGGCTATTCAAATCTTCCTGGAGTGCTCTAATGTCCTCGTCAAAATGAATTCTACGAACTATTTTGGTGTCATCGGCAAACTTGCTTATGTCGCTCTCTATGCCCTCATCAATGTCGTTTATAGATGAATGGTTCAGAGAACCGACATGTTGATAAATTAGACATGTGTCTAATTTATCAACATGTCGGTTCTCTGAACCATTCATCTACAAACCTGTCAGACACTGCTACTTCTTGGGATCTTAATACTTGGGAATTTTTCGCTTGCCTAATTCTTGGGCACGACCTACTTCAACATTGAACAAATGTTACACGACCTATGACTGCTGCACCTCTCCTGCCAACGGTTTATAAGCTCCTTCTCAGCACGTATGCCGTATTCTATTCAAGATTGATGGATTGACCACATCGACTCAAGGTTGAGGGACTGATTACCTCATTCTCCTCCTGTTCTTCAAGATTCTCCTTTGTATGGACTGATGAAGCCACTGTGTGGCGAAACGTTTCCTCAATAAAGATACCCAAGAGTTGCACATGTGTCTAATTTATCAAAATGTCGTTTATGTAAATTATGAACAACAGGGGGCCCAACACTGACCCTTGTGGAACACCGCTCGTGACGCTTCCCCACTCTGATTTCTTCTCATTTATGCAAACTCTCTGCTGTCTATTTGTCAACCATGCCTCTATCCAGGAAAAAATTTCTCCTATTCCATGTGCCTTATTTTCCTCAATAGTCTCTGATGTGGGACCCTGTCAAAAGCCTTACTGAAGTCCATATACACAATATCATATTCATTACCATGATCTACCTCCTCAAATACCTTAGTGAAAAAAGTTAATAAATTCGTAAGGCAGGAACGCCCCTTTGTAAAACCATGCTGAAATTCGTTGATTAATTTATGCTTTTCAAGGTGGCTACGAACTGCCTCGGCAATTATTGATTCCATAAATTTTCCCACTATGGAGGTTAGGCTTATTGGTCTATAGTTCGAAGCTAAGGACCTGTCACCTGCTTTGAAAATAGGTATCACATTTGCCATTATCCACTTATCTGGCACCATGCCAGTTTGTAGTGATATGTTGAAAAGATTAGCCAAAGGTTTGCTAAGCCCCTCTTTAAATTCCTTTAGAACCCTTGCATACAGTTCATCAGGGCCTGGGGATTTGTTAGGTTTTAATTATCTATTTGCCTAGGGAGCATGTCACTTATGACCCAAATCGTGCATAGTTTATCATCCTGTTCTACATAATTTATTATTTCTGGAATATCGCTAGTATCTTCCTGTGTAAAAACTGAGAGGAAGTATGTGTTAAAAATTCAACACATTTCCTTATCACTGTCAGTGAGCTGACCCGAGGAACTTTTGAGTGGGCCTATCTTGTCCCTGATCTTACTTCTGTATACCTGAAAGAATCCTTTTGGGTTAGTCTTCGATTCTCTTACAAATTTAACCTCATAATCTCTTTTTGCTTTTCTTATTCCTTTTTTTATTTCTAACTGAATATATTGTTTTCTTAATTGCCCCTCTCCTCTTTTGATTTGCCTATATATGTCTCTCTTTTGACCAATGAGATGTTTTAATCTATTGTTCATCCATTTAGGATCATTTTTATTTGATCTGATTTCCCTATTTGGAACACAAGTTGTCTGAGCAGCTAGAACTATGCCCTGGAAAACGTCATATCGGCAATCATCACCACCTACCTGACCCATAGTCAGGTCATTCCAATTCAGCCCACCCAAGTAATTTTTTAGTCCTATGAAATCAGCCAAGCGGAAGTCAGGGACAGAGACGTGATTGCCATTATTAGGAGAATTTCATGATATATTAAAACTGAATGACTCGTGATCACTTTCCCCAAGCTCATTATTAATTAGCATTTCCCTGCTGGCAAGAACCAAGTCAAGCAGGTTATTTCCTCTTGTTGGTTAGGTTATCCTGGGAGGCTAATACTTAGGATTAAGAACCAGAAAAGTCTTACTTTATCTTATCATTCACAAACTATCCAGCGGACTAGAATTTACAAATATATCAGTCACTGCCTCAAGGTTCGTTTTCTTTATAAATGAAGTTTTCTTCTGATATCTAATCATAAGCTTTCAAACATTTTTATAATAAGAATAATAACAGTAATAATAATAATAATAATAATAATAATAATAATAATAATAATAATAATATATTGAACACGTCACTTGTCTAAGCAGAGTACATCATAGTATGTATACACAGTGTATAACCCTGTGTACAATGTACATATGTACTACGATTATATGTCCGTGTATATATATATATATATATATATATATTATATATATATATATATATATATATATATATATATATATATATATATATATGTGTGTGTGTGTGTGTATTCACCTAGTTGAGGTTGCAGGGGTAGAGTCCTAGCTCCTGGCCCCGCCTCTTCACTGGTCGCTACTAGGTCACTCTCCCTGAACCGTGAGCTTTATCATACCTCTGCTTAAAGCTATGTATGGATCCTGCCTCCACTACATCGCTTCCCAAACTATTCCACTTCCTGACTACTCTGTTGCTGAAGAAATATTTCCTAACATCCCTGTGATTCATCTGTGTCTTCAACTTCCAACTGTGTCCCCGTGTTACTGTGTCCCATCCTGTCTTTGTCCACCTTGTCAATTCCTCTCAGTATTTTGTATATCGTTATCATGTCCTCACTATCTCTCCTGTCCTCCAGTGTCGTCAGGTCGATTTCCCTTAACCTCTCTCGCGCGCGCGCGCGTGTGTGTGTGTGTGTGTGTGTGTGTGTGTGTGTGTGTGTGTGTGTGTGTGTGTGTGTGTGTGTGTGTACTCACCTAGTTGTACTCACCTAGTTGAGGTTGCAGGGGTCGAGTCCAAGCTCCTGGCCCCGCCTCTTCACTGGTCGCTACTAGGTCACTCTCCCTGAACCATGAGCTTTATCGTACCTCTGCTTAAAGCTATGTATGGATCCTGACTCCACTACATCGCTTCCCAAACTATTCCACTTCCTGACTACTCTGTGGCTGAAGAAATACTTCCTAACATCCCTTTGATTCATCTGTGTCTTCAACTTCCAACTGTGTCCCCTTGTTACTGTGTCCAGTCTCTGGAACATCCTGTCTTTGTCCACCTTGTCAATTCCTCTCAGTATTTTGTAAGTCGTTATCATGTCCCCCCTATCTCTCCTGTCCTCCAGTGTCGTCAGGTTGATTTCCCTTAACCTCTCCTCATAGGACATACCTCT
>NC_069408.1:36239836-36257336 GCF_026875155.1 Cherax quadricarinatus
TTATTATTATTATTATTATTATTATTATTATTATTATTATTATTATTATTATTAAGGGGGAGCGCTAAACCTGTAGGATTATGCAGCGCCAGTGGGGGAGATGTGGAAAGTATTCAGGCTTAATTCAGGGAACTGGAGCACAGATCCACTTCCCTAGATCAAGAGCCCCTCACCAACGTCAAGGAACCTTCCTTGAGGGGTGTGGGGTTGCTAGTATACACCAATATTCCAGTCTAAAGAGAAATGAAGAGTATTACCATCAAGGTTCTAAAAAAGAAGTAAATAAGAGTATTACCATCAAGGTCTTTCTAAAAAGTTCCACACAAATACATACCTTGATCTCTCCCACCTCCCCCAATATTTTATTATTTTTTTATCCCCCCTATGAACAATTTTAAGTGTATTTCTGAGACGCGCCTGCTAAACTATTATCTTTCTCATCCACTCAAATCTTCACCAAAATCCACTACAATGGGCAATTTAGCTTTTCCTAATACGCTGCTCTGTTCGGAGAAGCCACCAATATCTCAAGGCCCAGAAATTACTCTCAGGACATAAGAGTTTTGAGCCTTGAAAGAATTGCGTTGCAACTCCTCCACAAACACACAAGTTCCAATAATTTTCACCTGGGGGCAGTAACTTCTTTACCACTGACTGTGATTAAATGAAGTCATATACACTGTGTAATATAAATTATGCATATCTCAATACAAACTTTGTGGCTATGGCCACCAGTGTGTGGTGATAACAGGGGTGCGAGTGGATGATTAGTCACCAACTACTGGTGGTTCGTGGGCAGTCATCCATTGGTGGTTGGTGACCAGTCATCCACTGGTGGCTGGTGAGAAGATCATCCCTTCCTGGACATCGAGGATGGGGCACTGGATGAAAAATATGGATATTGACGCATATATTCCTGGGGGTGGGAGCGGAGGGGATGGCAGGGACCCAGGAGGATAACGGAAATGGAAGTGACGTTGACTAGACTCTGATTACTTAGGTTGGAAAAGTGGCTGTCTGAATTCAATCCCAAGGATGTAAGGAGATTGCTCAAAACTTATCTGGGTAAACATGTCACATAGCCAGGCTAAGGTGTTGACATAACGCACAGCCTATCTCCGGAACCATATAAACTAAATAATGTCAGCAGCATAATTCAAGCATGCAAATATAAGAATGACTTCAAGCAATGTAAATAAGGAACATTAAGAACATTATCAACGTTACATGGGAGTAATTTTCAAGTACGCGGCGCCACCTTAAAGCCTACATCTCTTCTGACAAACAAAATCTCTATGAACTAGAACACTTAAAACTAGAATTTGCTCAGCTCCTTTAACTATTATTACAAATTACACACAAAAAATCCTAGTTGACTGTAGTTTAAAAGGAGAAAGCCAAGAGCCAGCCAGGGCTCGAACCCGTGAAAACATGAGTGAGCAGACACACGGTCAACACTTACCATCCGTTGTAAGCGAAGAGTCCAGAGTAGAAGGAGAGAGCTATCTTGGTGATGTCATGCTCTGTGTTGTCAAAATTGAAGTACTGCGTCTGACCTGCGGGCAACCAAACAACCAAACTTAGCTCAACACATGGCACTGTACTACAAACTTTTAAGATCACCTCAGGTCACCTCTGACCACTATCAAGGTAGACAAGACAGGTCAGTGGTATAGACAACACATATAGCCGGGTCACAGAATGGAGAAGACCCGGGCCAGGAGCCGTTCTGGCGAACCTACCTGAACACTCACAGTATATGGTTCACTCACCCATCATAGATGTATCAACATACTACAAATAAAAAGCGTGTATCACAAAGAGCAATATCCCAAATAAAGAGCATGGATCATAAATAAAGAGCAAGTATCACAAATGAATAGCTAGTATCACAAATAAAGAGCGGAAAAGTAATGTGAAGGACCAGGGTGTGGTAATGTCTGAAGACCTCACCTTCAAGGATCACAATGCCACTATCACATCTGCTAGGAAACTGATAGGATGGATAATGAGAACATTCAAGACAAGAGATGCTAAGCCAATGATGATCCTTTTTAAATCGCTTGTTCTCTCTAGGCTGGAATACTGCTGTACATTAACATCACTCAAGGCAGGTGAAATTGCAGAACTAGATAATGTACAGAGAGCCTTTACTGTACGCATAATTTCCATCAAACACCTTAACTACTGGGAGTGCCTGGAAGCACTTGACTTGTACTCACTGGAGCGCAGGCGAGAGAGAGATATATCATAATCTACACCTGGAAGATTCTGGAGTGTCTGGTCCCTAATCTGCACACAGAAGTAACTCCCTACGAAAGCAAAAGACTTGGCAGGCGATGCAACATACCCCCAGTGAAAAGTAAGGGCGCCGCTGGCACACTAAGAGAAAATGCAATAAGTGTTCGGGGCCCAAGACTGTTCAACAGCCTCCCACCAGCCATACGGGGCATTACCAATAGACCCCTGGTTGTCTTCAAGGGGGAGCTGGACAGATACCTAAAGTCGGTGCCGGATCGGCCGGGCTTTGGTTCGTACGTTGGATTGCGTGCGGCCAGCAGTAACAGCCTCGTTGATCAGGCCCTGAACCACCGGGAGGCCTGGTAGTGGACCGGGCCGCGGGGGCGTTGATCCCCGGAATACCCTCCAGGCAGGTAGACTCCAGGTAGTATCACAAATAATGAGCTATAATAATATCTTTATTTAAAACAAGTACGTACATGTACAAGGTATACAGACCATAGCTGACATCAAGGACATACTACTATATAGAAAGCCACTTGTTATACAGAGAATTTCGGGCAAATTAGGTCATTGTCCCAGGATGCGACCCACACCAGTCGACTAACAGCCAGGTACCCATTTTACTGATGGGTGAACATAGACAACCGGTGTAAACAAACACGCTCAATGTTTCTACCCTCGCTGGAAATCGAACGCAGACCCTCGCCGTGTGAAGCGAGAGCTTCAGCCATCAGGCCACGGGGCTAGTATCACAAACAGCATGGATCACAAATAAGGAACATGAAGCACAAAGAGCAGATGACGCGTATGGAGAGTGGGTCAAGTTATGGTGACTAACATTATTATGTATCTCTTCTGACAAAGGAAGCAACAGGGGCGGTATGAACACTATTTACACAAATACCCACTCACTGGGAAGGCTTCAGTAAGCACCTAATCAACACTGACAGCTGCTAAGCGAAACGTAGTCACAATAATGCATGATGGAGTGTCAGTAATTTCATACAGAGATTAAAAGGTTTTTGGTCCGGTGCAGCATCCAGTCAGTGCAGAGGCCCACATGTCTAGACAGGAGTCCCCATGACAAACAGACACAGACAGGCACCCTCCCCAATCACATGAGAACATTCACAGTCCGATGTGTGAACTCATCCTTATCATCTGAGAGCATTCTTATCATTCATGGTCGTTAACCTCACACGAAGCTATCTTCACCCAGGCACCTAGCTAAAATCCCCACCCAGGCACATGGTTACCATCTCCACCCAGGCACCCAGCTACCATCTACACTAAGCACCTACCTAAGATATCAACACCTAAGCACCTAGGTCTAGGACTGGGCCTGGGAGAGGGGTGTTACCCCTGAACTCTACTCTAGGTTGACTCAATGTACACTACCATCTCCACTGAACGGATTTTGCTTCTTGACTGATTTGTCGGTGTTTACACTCTGTATTTTGTCGACTTAGTCTGTAAGTGGAAGGTATCTGCGTGCACGGAAGCACCCCTCCGCACCACACACACACACACACACACACACACACACACACACACAGAAGTAACCACTATTACCTCGCCCTTAGTACATATGTAGGGAATATTACTTGCTACTTTGCTTTTTAGATAGATCTACAACTACCCAAAAACCGATAAATCCCCAGCCCGATTAGTAATCCCTACCTAACAACAAAGCAGGAAGTACTGTTTATATTCTCTCTTCACATTAAACCATCACAATTATACATTCAAAGAAAAATTAAAGTCACAATACCGTGGCTGGAACAACTAAAAATAATCAAGGTTCGGGAAAGGGGAAAAACTCGATTTCGATTGGGTCCGTCTGAGACCGTTATCAAGTCGTTACTTTAAAATGGGTTGCAGGATGGACCGAAACGTCCAGTCTGAAGTATATTTGCTAAGTGTACATTGAACTTGAAGCATTGCTTAAGGTACATTTGTGGCAGCTAGGCAAGACACAAGGCCTTCCAAGCACACAAACCTCGCCAACTACATCCTGTATGTATACATCGTATACTTTTATAAGTCTCGCCAATAAACAAGTTATGTATAATGAGAGGTATACATACATCTTAAGAGAATATACACAAATGGGTGTAAACCTTTCATTGTATATTCTTTACGAGCTTACTTGAATCCCTATTTTTGTGATTAAAATATACCTGAATGGTGGTATACAAGTAACATTCAGCCTTCTAATGACCTCGTGTAATTAAAAGATTATAAAGACAACAGACTAACCAAGAAAATGACCTTCAGAAAGTGATGGCTCAGCATTCCTAGCGCCCAATATGTCCACCTGCTATATTGTCAGTGTGGCCCCTGCAACGCTGAGTACACAAACAGCTGTACGAGTAATAGTTATTCAGAGAGTGTACCACCAGAGGGAGTAACTTATATGGAAACTACGATCATCCTGACCTCTGGCGTCCTGGAGGTGACACCATGACCACCACCAGTACTGCTACCTCCCCATGACCACCACCAGTATTACTACCTTCCCATGACCACCACCAGTAATGCTACCTCTCCATGACCACCACCAGTACTGCTACCTCTCCATGGCTACCTCCAGTACTGCTACCTCTCCATGACCACCACCAGTACTGTTACCTCTCCATGACCACCTCCATCACTGCTACCTCTCCATGACCACCAGCAGCACTGCTACCTCTCCATGACTACCACCAGTATTGCTACCTCCCCATGACCATCTACAGCACTGATACCTCTCCATGACCACCACCAGTACTGCTACCAGCCCAGACTCTACTAGGGACCCTACCACAACCACAACTAAAACCGTAAATATACAACCATCATTGCACAAGACCGTGGCCCACAGTACAGATGTAGGAGAGGAGTCTCCTCCTTCCTCTACTGAGGAAAGTAGATGGGATCCAGGACGGGGTGACCTTGGCTTGGATACTGAGGATTATAGTGCAGTCCCAGAACCTGCAGAAATTGACAACACACCTCCCAACAATTCTCAACCAAAGGTGAATTTGTGCAAATATTATGCCTGGGGCATTTGTAAGCATGGAATATCAGGAAAAAAAAATGAGACATGCAACTTTGAGCATCCCAAAAAATATAGTGACCTCCTGTCTAAAGGAGTGTGTCGTTCTTCTTACTGTACTTTCTTTCACCCAAAAATGTGTCACTCCTCGGTCCTCTAGAAGCAGTGCTACAGCATCAACTGCCCTGCATACCATCTAAAAGGGACCAGGAGGCACAGACCCCACAAGACAAACAATAGTAGCTACGACAGCCCAACTCCAGGTGATTTTTTAGTGGCAGGAAACTGAAAAAGAAAATGGAAAGGGAAATACCAAAAATAGTCCACCACCTTGGAGCCTTGTTGGACTGGAGGCGCAGCCAGTGGCCCCCCATGGCCCCCCAGAACTAAAATTAAACTGATGCCAATAACAAAACCCCACCAACAAACACAGAATACAACCTCGTTCATATTTGCTAATACACAGGGCCTTAAGCCATCCACCAACAACAAAAATACCTTTTATCAGTGGACTTCTAGAGGAGTCTAATGCAATGTTTGCAGCCTTCACAGAGACTCACACAAAAAGATCACTTTGACAGTGAAAATTTTGGTAAGTGGTTACAACCGTTTTAGATGCGACAGAAAGAACAGGCAACAAGAGAGGGGGGGGGGGTTGGCCTGTATGTCAAAGAGTCCCTCATCTGCACGGAGTTGCTGAACACCACAAATGAGGGAGTTGAAAATTCTGTCAGTAAAGAAACGAGAACCAAAACCTAGTCATTTTTGGTTGCATACAAGCCCCCCCCAGACGCAGCCTCCCAACAGTTCAAGGAACAGCTACTGAAAATTGATTACTGTTTGGAAAACCTTCCAGCTCCATCCCCAAACATCTTACTGCTTGGTGATTTCAACCTAAGGCATACAAAATGAGCTACTAAGTCTCTGCGAAAAACACACCTTAAGCCAGCAGATAGTGGAGCCAACAAGACTAGAAAACACACTTGACCTTATCTTCACAAATAATGAGGACCTGATAAGAGACATAAGAATATCAAAAACAACTACGATCACAACCTAATCGAAGTCCAGACGTATATACATAGGGGTCCTGATCAGCAGAATGCATGTACCGGTGAAGGTGTCTTCACAAAATACAACTTCAACAACAAGAACATCAACTGGGACCAGGTGAACCATGTTCTAAATGAAACATGTTGGGAAGATATCTTAATGACATGGATCCAAACCAGTGCCTTGAAAAGATCAACTTCCTGGAAGCTTATGGATGTTCTAGGCATATTCCCCTAAGAAAGAAGAGGAGCAGGAGTAAATTGGAGAAAGACGCTCCCTCTACAGAAGACGACGAAGAGTCACTGAGCTCCTCAGGAGTGCTAGAATATCTGATACACGAAAGGAGGAGCTGACCATGGAAGTGGAAACTATTGAACATAAGTTAAATGACTCTTACAGGAACCAGGAGAGACAGTAGGAGCTTAAAGCTATTAGTGAAATTGAAAGAAATTCGAAATATTTCTTTTCATATGCCAAAAACAAGGCAAATACCACATCTAGTATCGGGCCCTTACTCAGGATAGGACTTACACAGATGACAACAAGGAAATGAGTGAAATATTGAAATCCCAGTACGACTCTGTGTTTAGTGAACCACTAATCAGTCTGAGGATCGACGACCCAAATAATTTCTTCATGAATGAGCCTCATAACTCCATAAATGTATACCAGATTTCCGACATTACTCTAACTCCGATAGACTTCGAAAAAGCCATTGACAACATGCCCATGCACTCAGCCCCGGGCCCAGACTCGTGGAACTCTGTGTTCATTAAGAACTGCAAGAAACTCCTCTTGCGTGCCCTAAGTACACTGCGGAGGAGGAGCTTGGACATGGGTGAAATTCCAGTCACTTAAAACAACGGATATAGCCCCACTCCATAAAGGTGGCAGCAAAGCATTAGCTAAGAACTATAGACCAATAGCTCTGACGTCCCACATCATAAAAATCTTTGAAAGAGTGCTAAGAAGCAGGATTGCAAATCACCTTTATTCCCAAAATCTGCACAATCCAGGGCAACATGGGTTCAGGGCAGGTCGCTCCTGACTCTTAACTACTGGATCACTATGATATGGCCTTGGATGCACTGGAAGAAAATCAGAATGCAGATGTAATATACACAGACTTGGCAAAAGCGTTTGACAAATGCGATAATGGCGTAATAGCGCACAAAAAACGTGCTAAAGGAATAACTGAAATTGGAGATGGATCTTCAAAACCCCCCTGCCCACAATAGTAGTAGTCAAACAGAGTTAAATCGGAGGCTGCTATAGTGAAGGCTCTGTTCCACAGGCACAGTACTCGCCCTCATCTTATCCTCTCCTCATAACAGAAATAGATAGAAGATATTCACCACAGCACAGTATCATCCTTTGGGATGATACTAGGAATCTGCATGATGACGTCATCTTGCCGAGGCGCGGTTAACCTCAAGAAGATAAAACAAATTTTCCAGTGGCAAGGCAAAATAATATGATGTTCAATGAAGCAAATTCCAAGCTACTCGTTATGGAAAAACTGGAGGAGATAATAACATAGACAGAGTATACTACAAACTCTGAGCCATACAGAGAGCGGAAAAATATGTAAGGGACTGGGGAGTAGTAATGTCTTGAGGAATTTCTCACTTTCAAGGATCATATACAGTGCACCGATCCAAGTGCAGAAAAATGATAGAATGGAAATGAGAACGTTCAAACGAGAGATGCCAAAGCCAAGATGATCCTTTTCAAATCACTTTTCTCTCTGGGTGGGATAATGCTGTACACTAACATCTCCATTCAACGCAGGTGAAATTGAAGATTAGAGAGCGTACAGAGATCCTTTACTGCACGTATAAGTTCTATTCAAGCCACCTTAACTTTTTTTTTTGACTGGGAACGCCTGGAAAGCACTTGGACTTGTACTCGTTGGGACGCAGGAGAGAGAGATATATCAATATCTACACTTGGAAAATCTGGAAAGGAATAGTCCCGAATCTTGCACACAGAATTCATCTCTACGAAAAGTAAAAGACTGGGCAAGCGATGCAAATACATCCCAATTAAAAGTAGGCGCCATTGGTACACTAAGAGAAAACCCATAAGTGTCCGGGGCCAAGAACTGCTCAACAGCCTCCCATCAAGCATTAGGGAATTACCAATAAACCCCTGGATGCCTTCAAGAGAGAGCTGGAAGATATCTTAAGTCAGTGCGGATCAGCCGGGCTGTGGCTGTACGTTGGACTGGTGCGGCCAGCAATAACAGCCTGTAGACCAGGCCTGATCCCACCTGGAGGGCCTGGTCATGGACCGGGCCGCGGGGGCGTTGATCCCCGGAATACCTCAGGTACCTCTCCATGACCACCAACCAGTACTGCTACTCTCCATGGGACTCCGTACTGCTACTCCCCATGACCCACCACCAGTTGTACTACTCCCCCTGACCCCCACCAGTACTGCTTACCTCTCCATGACCACCATACTGCTACCTCTCCATGGACCACCACCAGTACCTTGCTACCTTCTCCTGACCACCACCAGTACTGCTACCTCTCATGACCACCACAGTACTGACTACCTCTCCATGACACCACCAGTACTGCTACCATCCCCATGGACCCCACCAGTACTGTACCTCTCCATGACCACACAGTACTGTAACCTTCCTCATGACACCAGTACTGCTCCTCCCATGACCACCACCAGTACTGCTACCTCTCCATGATCACCACCAGTACTGCTACCTTCCATGACCACCACCTGTTCTGCTACCTCTCCATGACCCACAACCAGTACTGCTACTTCTCAATGACACCACCCGTACTGCAATCTCCGATCACCACCAGTACTGCTACCTCTCCATGCATCACCACCAGTATGCTACTCTCATGACCACCACCAGTTTACTGCTACTTCTCATGACCACACGTACGTAAACCTATCATGACCACCACCAGTACTGCTACTCCCATGACCAGACCAGGTCTGTACCTCCCCATGAACACCACCAGTACTGCTTCCCTCCCATGACCACCAACCAGTACTGTACCTCCAATGACCAACAGTACTGCTACCTCTCCATGACACCACCAGTACTGCTACCTCCCCATGCACCTCAGTACTGCTACCTCTCCATGACCACCACCGTACTGTACCTCCCATGCCACACCAGTACTGCTTCTTCTCCTAATGACCAACCACAGTACTGCTACTTCTCCATGATCACCACCAGTACTTTGCTACTCTCTCCATGACCACCACCAGTACTGTTACTTCTCCATGACCCACACCAGTCTGTAAACCTTCTCATGTCCCCAGTACTGCTTACCTCCCATGACCCACCTGCAGCACTGCTACCCTCCCCATGGACCACCACCAGTACTGCTACCTCCCCATGATCACCACCAGTACTGCTACCTCCCCATGACCACCACCAGTACTGCTACTTCTCCATGACCACCACCAGTACTGTAACCTTCTTATGACCACCAGTACTGCTACCTCCCCATGATCACCACCAGTACTGCTACCTCCCCATGACCACAACCAGTACTGCTATTCTCCATGGACACCACCCAGTTACTGTACCCTTCTGATGACCACCAGTACTGCTCCCTTCCCATGACACCTGCGCACTGCCTACCTCCCCCATGACCACCACCAGTACTGCTACCTCATCGTGAACCACCACCAGTACATGCTACTTCTCCATGACACCACCACGTTCTTTAACATTCTCATGACCACCAGTACTGCTACCTCCCCATGACCACCTGCAGCACTGCTACCTCTCCATGATCACCACCAGTACTGCTACCTCCCCATGACCACCACCAGTACTGCTACTTCTCCATAACCACCACCAGTACTGTAACCTTCTCATGACCACCAGTACTGCTACCTCCCCATGACCACCTGCAGCACTGCTACCTCTCCATGATCACCTTCAGAGAAAAAGTGAGAGAAAGAGAGGTGTTTTCTACTGACGTCATTCATATGTTAAGATCTGTAGTGGTACACGTGAAAACAGTTTGGTGATGCAGCAGATAATCTCGAGACAGAGCGTAAGATTTTCTGCAATCTATTTCTGCCATGTACGCCGTGTTCCCGCCGTGTAAGCCCGTGTTTCTGTCGTGTACGCCCGTGTTCCCGCAGTGTAAGCCCGTGTTTCTGCCGTGTACGCCTGTGCTCCCTCCTTGTACGCCCGTGTTCCCATCTTGTACGCCTGTGCTCCCAATTTCTTGAGTCAAAAGGCCATAATAAAGGAGCACTGCAGTAGGACTACTGGCTCCTGCTAAGCAGGTACTTCGTCTATAAGGTTCTTGTGGTCTCATTTCATTGCAGATCTAGAACCAGACTTTTGAATATTATCTTGAATATTATCTTGAATATTATCTTGAATATTATCTTGAATATTATCCGGGGGAATAATATTCAAGGGTCACTCTCACTCTGTGTGTGTGTTAGTTAGTTACCATTTTGTCCTAGGCACATGTCGATTTGACACTAGGCCTGTTGTATTTGAGAGTGTGGGTGTGTGTGTGTGTGTGTGTGTGTGTGTGTGTGTGTGTGTGTGTGTGTGTGTGTAGGTGTGTGTAGGGTGTGTAGGGTGTGTGTAGGTGTGGTGTGTGTAGGTGTGTGTAGGTGTGTGTGTGTGTAGGTGTGTGTGTGTGTAGGTGTGTGTTGTGTGTGTGTAGGTTTGTGTGTGTGTAGTTAGTTACCATTTTTGTCCTCGGCAATGTCGATTAGACAATAGGCTGTTGTATTTGGGAGTGTGTGTGTGTGTGTGTGAGTGTGTGTGTGTGTGTGTGGTGTGTGTGTGTGTGTGTGTGTAGGTGTGTGTAGTGTGTGTAGGTGTGTGTGTGTGTAGGTGTACTCACCTTTTTTGTATCCCCTATTTGTGGTTGCAGGGTCGGTAAGTCCTGGCCCGCCTCTTCGTGATTGCTACTAGGTCTCTCTCTCCTCCCCCATGAGCTTATCATACCTCGCCTTAAAACTATGTATGGTTCCTGCCCCCCACCACATCACTTTTTTGGCTTTTCCCGGCCTGACTTTTTGATGAAAAAATACTTTAACCCCCTTTTTGATTCATCTGAGTCTTCAATTTCCCAATTGTGACTCTTGTGTCTGTGCCCATCTTAAAAATCCGTTTTTTGTCCACCTGTTATTCCGCGCGTATTTTATTGTCTTATATGTCCCCCCGACCCTCCTGGCCCCCCAGTGTCGTCAGGGATTTCCCTAAACCCTTTCTTCATAGGACAACCCCCGTGCCTGGGATAGTCTTGTTGAAACCCTTTCACTTTTTTAAATTTTTCTTGACGTGTTTGACTGGGTGTGGTTTCCCAAAACTGGTGCTGATACTCAGTAGGGGCCCTGACGTGATGGTTTTTACAGAGTTTTAAACGAATCCTTACTGGGGTATGGGAAACGTATCCGTGGTTTCCCAGGCGCCGTATGCTGCAGCAGTTATTGTTTGTGGGGCCCCTCGGGGTTGCTCGGTTTATATCACCCCAGATTTTTTCCCTTTGTGAGGTTTGCGTTTTGGCCCATCTAAACTATATTGTGTTTGCGGTCTTCTTTGCCCTTCCCCCAATCTCATGATTTGCATTTGGCAGGGTTAAATTAAAGGAGCCAGTTGTGGACCAGGCTTTACCCTGTCCAGATCTCTTTGTGTCCTCCCTGACCCTGTCCGATTGATTCTTCTTTAATTACTTCGTCTGAAACAAGGACATTTCTGAGTTACCCCTTCCCGTTTGTCGTTCCGATACAAGAACAGCACAGGTCCTGGATGACCCCTGGGGGCCCCCGCTTGTCAAGGCGCCCACTTGACACTCGTCCGTCCATGATCGTTTTTTCCCCCTGTCAGGTATTCTCTGATCCTTTGCAGGCCTTTCCTGTTATGTGTCCTGGTCCCTAGTTTTTTGCAGAAAACCTCTTGTGAGGAACTGTGTCGAAACCCTTTTGCGTCCAAAAAATAGCAGTCGATCCACCCCTCCTTTTGTCTTATTTCTGTCCCCTTTGTAAAAAAACTTAGTGGGTTTTTGTGACCAGGATTTTCCTTCCCTGAAACCCCCGCTGGTTGTCAATTATCCCACTTGTTTTTTCCAGGGCCCCCCTCTCCTCCTGATGATTTCTCCTGCTTGTACTATACACTTAGAGTACAGGTCTGTAGTTTAGTGCCTATGTTGCCCCCTTTTTTAAAAAAATTTTGGGATACATTTGCCATTTTCCATCCCTAGGGAGTTGCCCAGTTTCAAATGATGGTTGAAGATCTTTTTTAAAGGGCTCACAAAAATTTTTTGCCCCCTTTTTAAAGGGACCCAGGAGAGTTTTGTCTGGTCCCACCCCCTTTTGAGGTGTAAAGTTGCATAGCAGCTTCTTCCCCTCCCCTTGGTTATATGTACCTCATCCAGACTTGTGGTGTGCCCCCCTGTTCTGATTTCTTGGAGTCCTACGGGTTTTCCACTGTAAATACCTCTTTAAATTTGTGTTGGCTCCGGGACTCCCTCTCGGTCTTTTCTTGTAAATTTCCCCCATCCCCCTTCCCAGTCTGTTCCCTGGTCCTGATGTTGTTTTCCCCCTGATGTGGCTGTAAAACACTTTGGGTCAGTTTTATTTTGAGCAAAGTTTTTTTTCTTTTGTCTCTGAGCCTCCCTTCTTATCTGTGTATTTTTTCTGTTTCGGCTGATTTCTTATTCTCTGAGTTCTCGGTTTCTGTACCTTTTCCATTCTCTAGTACACCTAGTTTTTGCCCCCCTACACCTTTGGGTAAACCAAAGGATCGTTCGTTTTTCCCCTTTATTTCTTTTTTCCCGGGGGAAAAACCTCTCCTCTGCCTCCTTGATTTTGTTGTAATAGCCCTCATTTCTTGTACGGTTTTCCGTCATTTCCCCTCTCCCACTGAATGTCTTGAAGGAGTTCCTCATGCCGAGTATTTCCCCCCTTTTGTTTTTGGGTTTTTTCCCAGCCTTTTCCCTGCTACTCTCCCCACTGGAGTCAACTATGTAGTCGAAGCACAGAAACCATTGATCACTGCCCCCAGGGGCCTTTCTACTGAACCCCTCGATGTCGAATTACTCATGGTGAATACAAGGTAAACCTTGCTGGTTCATCCTCTCCTCTCTCTTGGTGTGTCTTAAAGTTGATGCATGGGTTTTCCCAGTCCCCAACCCTTCTCTTGGCTTATGTTTCGGGCCCCCCCATGGGGCTCCGGTTTTCCAGTAATCTCCTTGTGATTGAAATCCCCTAACTAGAAATTTTTGCTCCCCCCATGTGTGCTCTCCTGGCCCCCTGGCTAGTGTGTTGATCATTGCTCTGTTGCCCCATCGTATTTTTCCCTTTTGGGCCCCTCCGCAGTTCTGTGGTGGGTTGTAATTACGCAATTATACCTTATGTCCCTCAGGGATTTTTTCCTACTAAGTAGCCCCTTTCCCCCTGCCATCCATTCCTTTCCCTTTTTTCTCAAAACCCCACGGGTTTTTAAATGAGCAGTGCAATCCTCCCCCCCTTCCCCCTTGTTTTCCTGAAGATTTGTTTCCGGATGGAAAGTTTGAAATTGTTTTTATTTGGTGAGTTTTGTTTCTGTGAGGTATTAGTCGGGGGAGTCCTTTTGATTCTTTCGTGAAAAATCTCTACTTGTTTGTTATTCCATCTGCATTTGTATACCACCCCTTCAACTTCTTTTCTAAGATGGGGTCGGGGAAGAAATTTTGGGGGTTTGGGGGAAGTGGGAAAACCGGGTAAGGAACTATGGGTGTTGCTGGGGGGGTGAAGTTTGTAATGTAGTGGGTGGGGGCATTGGTGTGGCAGGGTGTTTTATTTAGAGTGTTTGTTGCATGGGGGTTTACCTGGTTGGGGGGTTCTTAGAAAGTTGTGAGGGGGGCTGTGTTAGTCTTCCGGGTCTGGGGTCTCCCGTCTGTTTCTCCATCCCCCCTCTTTCCTCCTTTTCCTTTTTCCCTCTCTTCAGTTTTTTTCCTTTCTTCTTGTGTTCTGGCGGTCGAGATACACCCCCTTTTAGCCTCTGTCCCTTAAACTGCTTTTCCCGCAGTACCTGGTCCGAGTCGCTTCTCCTTGAAGGGCACTCTCATGGCCGGGTTCTTTTTTTTACAAACCCCCTATTCTCCCGTTTTTTTCCCTTCATTTATCTCTTCTTTCCTTTGCTTTTTATGATTGCTTTCAATTGCTTTTTTTTTCCCCTTGTTTTCTTGCTTCATTGTTTCCCCCTTTGATTCCCGGAGCCCCTAAAAAAGATGACCTCACCCTTTCATTCTCCCACTGATATCCCCGTGTATCCCCCCATTTAATTTTGGTTTTTCCACTGCGTTTCCTTTCTCGTTTACGGTAATGTACTTGGGTCGTGGCCCGTATTTTCCCTTCTCGGTTTCCCTTTGGGGTTGTTGTTGTCTGTTAGGGCCCCACATAAAATTAGCTCTTTCATTGCTACAGTTCTCTGATAGAGCATCTCCCTGCAGTTGTGCCCCTTCTTTCCCCACAGTCCCCCTTTTTGTGGGTGAGGTGCGTCTTGTTGTCAATCCCCAAAATGTTCTTTTGTTCTTTTGGTGTTTCAGATTTTTCAGTTCCTTTTTCTAAAAAACTGTATCCTGCCTCTGTGCTTGCGACCCCCACTTCCCGTTTCCCTATTTCCTCTCTTCCATTCTCATGTTAAGTTTTCTAGTTTCTTTTCCCCTTTGATCCCCTTTTTTTGGCTCTGCGCCCAAACTTCTGTGCATTTTCCCCCTCCCGCCCTTGGTTTTTCTTGTTGCTCTCTGGCACCCCTTTTTGTTTTTTCTGATTGCCCCGAGTGGGAAAAATATGTAGTTTTGTTGTTAGGTTTTGTGTGTGTGTGTCAGAGTGTGGGGGGGGAAATGTGAGGAACTGTGGCTATTTGGGGTGAGGGGAGGGGGTGGGGGGGGTTTGGGGTGAACGGGGGAGGGGGGGGGTGTGAGGGAAGGGGATGGATCGGGGAAAATAGTGGATGTCGGTGGGAGGGGGGAGTGTGTGTGTGTCTGGATATGTGTGTGTGTGTGTTGGTTGTGTGTGTGTGGTGTTGGGGTGTGTGGTGTGTGTGTGTGTGTTGTGTGTGTGTGTGTAATTTTGTGTGTAATTTTTGTGGGGGAATATGTGTGGGTTTATTATGTATGAAAAAGGGAGGTGGTTGTGTTGGGGTAATGTAGATTCTCAGTTTCGCTTGTGTCCAACCCTTTGACCTACTCCCCCCCCTTCAGTGTTTTCCTATATCACGTTTAGTGAGTTAAAAAACCTTGTTTAATGGTTACCATTTGCTAAACCCTTTTTGAATATTGATGCCTATTCTTTATCGTGCTAGAGAGTTAGACCCTTCACATTCAGCTTGGGGGTTAAATTTGGGAACCCGGGCCCCCCACCAAACAACCACTCTAGGTGTACAGTCTTGTAGGCAGTTGTAGCAGTGTAGGTTGTCCAGGTCGATGTGACGTCCTGGAGTGATCAGCCGATGTAGTCTGGCGTGATCCACCTCAAATTTTTCTCTTAATAATGTACCCTATTACTGTATTTTTTTCATGGTCACACTATTGTTTCCTTTATAAAATCTTTTGGGGGACATTGGCAACGCCCTTCACCTAGCCCGCGCCACAACGCTTTTTTTTCCAGATCCCAAAAATTGTGGGGTCTCCCCACCTTGTGTGGCTCAGGCAATTAAAAAAAACATTTAGGATTTCTGACTACCCTACACATTGCAACCCCTTTCAGAACCTTGTGCCTCCAAAAACATTAAAACCCCGGAGCACGACGGCGTGATAGCACCCACGGCTGGGGTGTGTGTGTGTGTAGGTGTTGTGTGGTAGGTGTGTGTGTGTGTAGGTGTGTGGTGTGTAGGTTTTGGTGTGTAGGGTGTGTGTGTGTAGGGTGGGGGTGTTACCATTTTGTCTTAGGCACATGCCGATTTGACCTAGGCTGTTGTGTTGGGGGTGTATGTGTATGTGTTGTTGTGTATGTGTGTGTGTGTGTGGGTGTGTGTGTGTCTGTATGTGAGTGTGTGTGTGTGTGTGTGTGTGTGTGTGTGTGTGTGTGTGTGTGTGTGTGTGATGTGTACTCACCTAATTTTTGTACTCACCTATTTGTGGTTGCAGGGGTCGAGATCTTAGTCCTGGCCCTTCTCTTCACCGGTTGCTACTGGGCCCTCTCTCTCCCCGCTCATGAGCTTACAAACCTCGTCTTAAAATAATGTGTATGGTTCTGCCTCCACTACTTCATTGTCTAGGCTATTCATGCTAGGACAACTCTATGGCTCGAAGAATACTTACTAATATTCACTGACTCATTTGGTGTCCTCAACTTTACCAATTGTGGCCTCTTTTTTCTGTGTCCACTCCTGGAACTTCATTGTCTTTGTCCTCCTTGTCTATTCCACGCAGAATTATATCGTCGTTATCATGTCTTCCCTGACCTCTGTCCTCCAGTGTCGTCAGGCCGATTTCCTCTTATTCTTTCTTCATAGGACATTCCCCTTAGCCTCTGGAAACTAACATTGTCGCAAACCTTTGTACTTTCTACTTAGTTTCTTGACGTGATTGATCAAGTGCGGTTCCAAACAGGTGTGCATACTCCAGTATGGCTGACATACACGGTGTACAGTGTCTTGAACGATTCCTTACTAAGGTATCGGAAAGCTGTTCTCAGGTTAGCACATGGCGCCCATATGCTGCAGACAGTTATCTGATTGACTGTGTGCTTCCGGAGACATGCTCGGTGTTATATCACCCAAAGATCTTTCTCCATGAGGAGGTCCTTGCAGTCTTTGGCCACCTAGCTATACTCGTCTGTGGTTCTTCTGTGCACCTTCCCCTATCTTCATGATCTTTGCATTTGGCAGGATTAAATTCGAGATGCCATTTGCTGGGACCAGGTTGTCCAGATCCTGTCCAGGTCCTCTTTGAAGTCCTGCCTGGTCATCATCTGTTTAATTCTCTCAGTAATTCACATCATTGCTAACAGGGACACTTCTGAGTCTAACCCTCTCCATCATGTCGTTCACATTATACAAAAATAGCACTGGTCTTAGAGACCCACGGACCCTTGTTGGGACCCCGCTCGTCACAGGTGCACACTGTGATACATCTTACTTACCATGACTCGTTGTTGCTCCCTGTCAGGTATTCTCTGTTCCATTGCAGTGCTCCGTCCTGTTATTTGCGCTTGTTGCTA
>NC_069408.1:36261171-36279887 GCF_026875155.1 Cherax quadricarinatus
CGCCCCACCCCAGTCGACACAGCCAGGTACCTTTTACTGATGGGTGAACATAGACAACCGGTGTAAAGAAACACGCTCAATGTTTCTACCCTCGCTGGAAATCGAACGCAGACCCTCGCCGTGTGAAGCGAGAGCTTCAGCCATCAGGCCACGGGGCTAGTATCACAAACAGCATGGATCACAAATAAGGAACATGAAGCACAAAGAGCAGATGACGCATATGGAGAGTGGGTCAAGTTATGGTGACTAACATTATTTTGTATCATTCTGACAAAGGAAGCAACAGGGGCGGTATGAACACTATTTACACAAATACCCACTCACTGGGAAGGCTTCAGTAAGCACCTAATCAACACTGACAGCTGCTATGCGAAACGTAGTCACAATAATGCATGATGGAGTGTCAGTAATTTCATATGGAGATTAAAAGGTTTTTGGTCCGGTGCAGCATCCAGTCAGTGCAGAGGCCCACATGTCTAGACAGGAGTCCCCATGACAAACAGACACAGACAGGCACCCTCCCCAATCACATGAGAACATTCACAGTCCGATGTGTGAACTCATCCTTATCATCTGAGAGCATTCTTATCATTTCATGGTCGTTTAACCTCACACGAAGCTATCTTCACCCAGGCCACCTAGCTAAAATCCCCACCCAGGCACATGGTTACCATCTCCACCCAGGCACCCAGCTACCATCTACACTAAGCACTACCTAAGATATCAACACCTAAGCACCTAGGTCTAGGACTGGGCCTGGGAGAGGGGTTGTTACCCCTGAACTCTACTCTAGGTGACCAATGTACACTATACCATCTCCACTGAAAGGATTTTGCTTCTTGACTGATTTGTCGGTGTTTACACTCTGTATTTTGTCGACTTAGTCTGTAAGTGGAAGGTATCTGCGTACACGGAAGCACCCCTCCGCACCACACACACACACACACACACACACACACACACACACACACACACACACAGAAGTAACCACTATTACCTCGCCCTTAGTACATATGTAGGGAATATTACTTGCTACTTTGCTTTTTAGATAGATCTACAACTACCCAAAAACCGATAAATCCCCAGCCCGATTAGTAATCCCTACCTAACAACAAAGCAGGAAGTACTGTTTATATTCTCTCTTCACATTAAAACCATCACAATTATACATTCAAAGAAAAATTAAAGTCACAATACCGTGGCTGGAACAACTAACAAATAATCAAGGTTCTGGAAGGGAAAACTCGATTTCGATTGGGTCCGTCTGAGACCGTTATCAAGTCGTTACTTTATATCGGTGCAGGATGGACCGAAACGTCCAGTCTGAAGTATATTTGCTAAGTGTACATTGAACTTGAAGCATTGCTTAAGGTACATTTGTGGCAGCTAGGCAAGACACAAGGCCTTCCAAGCACATAAACCTCGCAACTACATCCTGTATGTATACATCGCATACTTTTATAAGTCTCGCCAATAAACAAGTTATGTATACTGAGACGTATACATACATCTTAAGAGAATATACACAAATGGGTGTAAACCTTTCATTGTATATTCTTTACGAGCTTACTTGAACCCCTATTTTTGTGATTAAAATATACCTGAATGGTGGTATACAAGTAACATTCAGCCTTCTAATGACCTCGTGTAATTAAAAGATTATAAAGACAACAGACTAACCAAGAAAATGACCTTCAGAAAGTGATGGCTCAGCATTCCTAGCGCCCAATATGTCCACTTGCTATATTGTCAGGGGCCCCCCTGCAACGCTGAGTACACCAAACAGCTGTACGAGTAAAGTTATTCAGAGAGTGTACCACCAGAGGGAGTAACTTATATGGAAACTACGATCATCCTGACCTCTGGCGTCCTGGAGGTGACACCATGACCACCACCAGTACTGCTACCTCCCCATGACCACCACCAGTATTACTACCTTCCCATGACCACCACCAGTAATGCTACCTCTCCATGACCACCCCCATACTGCTACCTCTCCAGGGTTTACCTCCAGCACTGCTACCTCTCCATGCCCACCACCAGTACTGTTACTTCCCCCAAATGACCACCTCCATCACTGCTACCTCTCCATGACCACCAGCAGCACTGCTACCTCTCCATGACTACCACCAGTATTGGTACCTCCCCATGACCATCTACAGCACTGCTACCTCTCCATGACCACCACCAGTACTGCTACCAGCCCAGACTCTACTAGGGACCCTACCACAACCACCACTAAAACCGTAAATATACAACCATCATTGCACAAGACCGTGGCCCACAGTACAGATGTAGGAGAGGAGTCTCCTCCTTCCTCTACTGAGGAAAGTAGATGGGATCCAGGACGGGGTGACCCTGGCTTGGATACTGAGGATTATAGTGCAGCTCCAGAACCTGCAGAAATTGACAACACACCTCCCAACAATTCTCAACCAAAGGTGAATTTGTGCAAATATTATGCCTGGGGCATTTGTAAGCATGGAATATCAGGAAAAAAATGGGACATGCAACTTTGAGCATCCCAAAAAATGTAGTGACCTCCTGCCTAAAGGAGTGTGTCGTTCTTCTTACTGTACTTTCTTTCACCCAAAAATGTGTCACTCCTCGGTCCTCTAGAAGCAGTGCTACAGCATCAACTGCCCTGCATACCATCTAAAAGGGACCAGGAGGCACAGACCCCACAAGACAAACAATAGTAGCTACGACAGCCCAACTCCAGGTGATTTTTTAGTGGCAGGAAACTGAAAAAGAAAATGGAAGGAAATACCAAAAATAGTCCACCACCTTGGAGCCTTGTTGGACTGGAGGCGCAGCCAGTGGCCACCCATGGCCCTCCAGAACTACAACTACTGACGCCAATAACAAAATCCCACCAACAAACACAGAATACAACCTCGTTCATATTTGCTAATATACAGGGCCTTAAGCCATTCACCAACAACAAAATACCTTTTATCAGTGGACTTCTAGAGGAGTCTAATGCAATGTTCGCAGCCTTCACAGAGACTCACACAAAAGATCACTTTGACAGTGAAATATGGATAAGTGGTTACAACCGTTTTAGATGCGACCGAAAGAACAGGCAACAAGGGAGGGGGGGTTGGCCTGTATGTCAAAGAGTCCCTCATCTGCACGGAGTTGCTGAACACCACAAATGAGGTAGTTGAAGTTCTATCAATAAAGATCGAGAACCAAAACCTAGTCATTGTGGTTGCATACAAGCCACCAGATGCAGCCTCCCAACAGTTCAAGGAACAGCTACTGAAAATTGATTACTGTCTGGAAAACCTTCCAGCTCCATCCCCAAACATCTTACTGCTTGGTGATTTCAACCTAAGGCATACAAAATGAGCTACTAAGTCTCTGCGAAAAACACACCTTAAGCCAGCAGATAGTGGAGCCAACAAGACTAGAAAACACACTTGACCTTATTTTCCCACAAATAATGAGGACCTGATAAGAGACATAAGAAAAATCAAAAACAACTACATCACAACCTAATCAAAGTCCAAACGTACATGCATAGGGGTCCTGATCAGCAGAATGCATGTACCGGTGAAGGTGTCTTTACAAAATACAACTTCAACAACAAGAACTCAACTGGGACCCGGTGAACCATGTTCTAAATGAAACATGTTGGAAGATACTTAAAGACATGGATCCAAACCAGTGCCTTGAAAAGATCAACTTCATGGCAGCTATGCATGTTCTAGGCATATTCCCCTAAGAAAAAAGAGGGAGCAGGAGTAAATTGAGGAGAAAGACGCTCCCTCTACAGAAGACGACGAAGAGTCACTGAGCTCCTCAGGAGTGCTAGAATATCTGATACACGAAAAAGGGGGAGCTGACCATGGAAGTGGAAACTATTGAAAAATAAGTTAAATGACTCTTTCAGGAACCAGGAGAGACAGTAGGGGCTTAAAGCTATTAGTGAAATTGAAAGAAATTCGAAATATTTCTTTTCATATGCCAAAAAAAGGCAAATACCACAAACTAGTATCGGGCCCTTACTCGGATAGGACTTACACGGATGACAACAAGGAAATGAGTGAAATATTGAAATCCCAGTACGACTCTTGTTTAGTGAACCACTAATCAGTCTGAGGATCGACGACCCAAATGATTTTCCCTTTATGAATGAGCCTCATAACTCCATAAAGGGATACCAGATTTCCGACATTACCTAACTCCGATAGACTTCGAAAAAGCCATTTGACAACATGCCCATGCACTCAGCCCCGGCCCAGACTCGTGGAACTCTGTGTTCATTAAGAACTGCAAGAAACCCCTCTCGCGTGCCCTAAGTACAAATGTGGAGGAGGAGCTTGGACATGGGTGAAATTCCAGTCACTTAAAACAACGGATATAGCCCCACTCCATAAAGGTGGCAGCAAAGCATTAGCTAAGAACTATAGACAATAGCTCTGACGTCCCACATCAAAAAAAATCTTTGAAAGAGTGCTAAAAAGCAGGATTGCAAATCACCTTTATTCCCAAAATCTGCACAATCCAGGGGAACTTGGGTTCAGGGCAGGTCGCTCCTGCCCCTCAACTACTGGATCACTATGATATGGCCTTGGATGCACTGGAAGAAAATCAAATACAGATGTAATATACACAGACTTGGCAAAAGCGTTTACAAATGCATCATGGCGTAATAGCGCACAAAATGGTGCTAAAGGAATAACTGGGAAAGTGGGGAGAAAGGATCTTCAACTTCCTAACAAATCGAACACAATAGAGTAGTCCCAAAAGAGTTAAATCGGAGGCTGCTATAGTGAAGAGCTCTGTTCCACAAGGCACAGTACTCGCCCTCATCTTATTCCTCATCCTCATAACAGACATAGATAGAGATATACACCACAGCACCGTATCATCCTTTGCGGATGATACTAGGATCTGCATGATGCTGTCATCTGCCGAGGGCGCGGTTAACCTCCAAGAAGATATAAACAAAATTTTCCAGTGGGCAACGGAAAATAATATGATGTTCAATGAGGACAAATTCCAACTACTCCGTTATGGAAAACTGGAGGAGATAATAACTAGAACAGAGTATACTAAAACTCTGGGCCCTACCAATAGAGCGGAAAAATAATGTAAGGGACCTGGGAGTAGTAATGTCTGAGGATCTCACTTTCAAGGATCATAACAGTGCCACGATCACAAGTGCAAAGAAAATGATAGAATGGATAATGAGAACGTTCAAAACGAGAGATGCCAAGCCAATGATGATCCTTTTCAAATCACTTGTTCTCTCTGGGCTGGGATAATGCTGTACACTAACATCTCCATTCAAAGCAGGTGAAATTGCAGATCTAGAGAGCGTACAGAGATCCTTTACTGCACGTATAAGTTCTATCAAGCACCTTAACTACTGGGAACGCTTGGAAGCACTTGACTTGTACTCGTTGGGACGCAGGAGAGAGAGATATAAACATAATCTACACTTGGAAAATCCTGGAAGGAATAGTCCCGAATCTGCACACAGAAATCACTCTCTACGAAAGTAAAAGACTGGGCAAGCGATGCAAAATACTCCCAATTAAAAGTAGGGGCGCCATTGGTACACTAAGAGAAAACACCATAAGTGTCCGGGGCCCAAGACTGCTCAACAGCCTCCCATCAAGCATTAGGGGAATTACCAATAAACCCCTGGCTGCCTTCAAGAGAGAGCTGGACAGATATCTTAAGTCAGTGCCGGATCAGCCGGGCTGTGGCTCGTACGTTGGACTGCGTGCGGCCAGCAATAACAGCCTGGTTGACCAGGCCCTGATCCACCTGGAGGCCTGGTCATGGACCGGGCCGCGGGGGCGTTGATCCCCGGAATAACCTCCAGGTACCTCTCCATGACCACCACCAGTACTGCTACCTCTCCATGACCACCACCAGTACTGCTACCTCCCCATGACCACCACCAGTACTGCTACCTCTCCATGACCACCACCAGTACTGCTACCTCTCCATGACCACCAGTACTGCTACCTCTCCATGACCACCACCTACTGCACCTCTCCATGACCACCACCAGTACTGCACCTTCCATGACCCCACCAGTACTGCTACCTCTCCATGACCACCACCAGTACTGCTACCTCCCCATGACCACCACCAGTACTGCTACCTCTCCATGACCACCACCAGTACTGTAACCTCCTCATGACCACCGTATGGCAAACCCCCCCATGACCCCACCATACTGCTACCTCCTTCCATGATCACACCAGTACTGCTATTCCCCATGACCACCACAGGGGACTTTCTACCATCCATGACCACCCCCGTACGCAACTTTCTCCATGACCACCACCAGTACTGCTACCTCCCATGATCACCACCAGTACTGCTACCCTCCATGATCACCACCAGTCTGCTACCCTCCATACCCCCACCTACTGCTACTTCTCCTGACCCACCCCGTAATGTAACCTTCCTCATGACCACCACCAGTACGGCTACCTCCCCATGACCACACCAGTACTGGGTACCTCCCATGACCACCACCGTACTGCTACTCCCCATGACCACCACCAGTACTGCTACCTCCCATGACCACCACCCTACTGCTACCTCTCCATGACCCCACAGTACTGCTACCTCCCATGACCCCACCATACTGCTACTTCTCCATGACCACCACCAGTATGCTACCTCCCATGACCACCACCAGTACTTTCTACTTCTCCCTGACCACCACCGTACTGCTACTTCTCCATGATCACCCCAGTTGCTACCTTCCTGACCACCACCAGTACTGCTACTTCTCCATGACCCCCACCCTACTGTAACCTTTCAGGACCACCATACTGCTACCTCCCCCGGACCACCCAGCACGCTACCTCCCCCCCCCGACCCCACCAGTACTGGGTACCCCCCCCAAAGATCACCACCCTACGCACCTCCCCTACCCCACCGTACGCTACTTCCCATGACCACCACCTACTGTAACCTTCTTATGACCACCATACCTTCCTCCCCATGACACCAAACCCTACTGCACCTCCCCTACCCCCCCAAACCGTACGCACTTTTCCATGACCCCACCATACTGTAACCTTCTTATGACCAACAAAATGCTACCCTCCCATACCACCTGCAGCACCCCGCTACCTCCCCATACCACCACCAACTCTACCTCCCATGACCCCACCAGTACTGCTACTTCTCCCTGACCACCACCAGTTCGTAAAACCCTTTTATACCACCAGTACTGCACCTCCCCATACCACCTGCACACGCTACCTCCCATGACACCACCATACTGGCACCTCCCCATGACCACCACCAGTCTGCTACTTCTCCATAACCACCACCCTACTGTAACCTTCTCAGACCCCGACTGCTACCCCCCCTGACCCCTGCCACGCTACCCCCTCCATGATCCCTTTTAAAAAAAGTGAGAGAAAGAGAGGTTTTTCTACGACGTCATTCTATGTTTTAAATCTTATGGTACACGTAAAACAGTTTTTGGGGATGCAGCAATAATCTCGAGACAGAGCGAAGATTTTCGCAAACTATTTTGCCCGTACCCGTGTTCCCGCCGTGTAAGCCCGTTTTCTGTCGTGTACGCCCGTGTTTTCCCCCCATGTAACCCGTGTTTCTGCCGTGTACGCCTGGCCCCTCCTTGTACCCCGTGTTCCCTCTTTTACGCCTTGCTCCCAATTTCTTGAGTCAAAAGGCCATAAAAAGGAGCACGCAGAGGACTACTGGGTCCTGCTAAGCAGGATTCGTCTATAAGGTTCTTGTGGTCTCATTTTATTTCAGATCAAACCAACTTTTGAATATTATCTTGAATATTATCTTGAATATTATCTTGAATATTAATCTTGAATTTTAAACCCGGGGAATAATATTAAAGGGGTCACTCTCACTCTGTGTGTGTGTTAGTTAGTTACCATTTTGTCCTAGGCACATGTCGTTTTGGGACCACTAGGCCTGTTGTATTTGCGGAGTGTGTGTGTGTGTGTGTGTGTGTGTGTGTGTGTGTGTGTGTTGTGTGTGTGTGTGTGTGTAGGTGGGTGTAGGTGTGTGTAGGTGTGTGAGGTGTGTGTGTGTGTAGGTGTGTGTAGGTGTGTGTGTGTGTAGGTGTGTGTGTGTGTAGGTGTGTGTGTGTGTGTGTAGGTGTGTGTGTGTGTAGTTAGTTACCATTTTGTCCTAGGCACATGTCGATTAGACACTAGGCCTGTTGTATTTGCGAGTGTGTGTGTGTTTTGTGTGTGTGTGTGTGTTGTGTGTTTTGTGTGTGTGTGTGTGTGTGTGTAGGTGTGTGTAGGTGTGTGTAGGTGTGTGTGTGTGTTAGGTGTACTCACCTATTTGTACTCACCTATTGGTGGTTGCAGGGGTCGAGTCACAGCCCTGGCCCCGCCTCTTCGCTGATTGCTACTAGGTCCTCTCTCTCCCTGCCCCATGAGCTCTATCAACCTCGCCTTAAAACTATGTATGGTTCCTGCCTCCACCACATCACTTTCTAGGCTATTCCACGGCCTGACTACTCTATGACTGAAGAAATACTTCCTAACATCCCTTTGATTCATCTGAGTCTTCAACTTCCAATTGTGACCTCTTGTGTCTGTGTCCCATCTCTGGAACATCCCGTCTTTGTCCACCTCGTCTTTTTCCGCGCAGTATTTTATATGTCGTTATCATGTCTCCCCTGACCCTCCTGGCCTCCAGTGTCGTCAGGCCGATTTCCCTCAACCTTTCTTCATAGGACAATCCCCGTAGCTCTGGGACTAGTCTTGTTGCAAACCTTTTGCACTTTCTCTAATTTCTTGACGTGCTTGACTAGGTGTGGATTCCAAACTGGTGCTGCATACTCCAGTATGGGCCTGACGTAGATGGTGTACAGAGCCCTTAAACGAATCCTTACTGAGGAAAGGGAAACGCTATCCGTAGGTTTGCCAGGCGCCCGTATGCTGCAGCAGTTATCTGATTGATGTGCGCCTCAGGAGATATGCTCGGTGTTATACTCACCCCCAGATTTTTTTCCTTTAGTGAGGTTTGCAGTCTTTGGCCATCTAAACTATTTTGTGTCTGCGGTCTTCTTTGCCCTTCCCCAATCTTCATGACTTTGCATTTGGCAGGGTTAATTCAAGGAGCCAGTTGCTGGACCAGGCTTGTAGCCTGTCCAGATCTTTTTGTGTCCTGCCTGATCCTCGTCCGATTCGATTCTTCTCATTACTTCACATCGTCTGCAAACAAGGACACTTCTGAGTCTATCCCTTCCGTTATGTCGTTCACGTATACCAAGAACACACAGGTCCTAGGACTGACCCCTGTGGGACCCCGCTTGTCACAGGCGCCCACTCTGACACCTCGTCGCGTACCATGACTCGTTGTTTCCTCCCTGTCAGGTATTCTCTGATCCATTGCAGTCCCTTTTCCCGTTATGTGTGCCTGGTCCTCTAGCTTTTGCGTAACCTCTTTTTGGAAACTGTGTCGAAAGCCTTTTTGCAGTCCAAAAATACGCAGCGATCCACCCCTCTCTCTCTTGTCTTACTTCTGTCACCTTGTCAAAAAAACCTAGTAGGTTTGTGACACAGGATTTTCCTTCCCTGAAACCATGCTGGTTGTCAATTATACACTTGTTTTTTTCCAGGTGCCCCACCACTCTCCTCCTGATGATCTTCTCCTGACCTTGCATACTATACACGTTAGAGATACAGGTCTGTAGTTTAGGGGCCTCATGTCGTCTCCCTTTTTAAAAATTGGAACTACATTTGCCATTTTCATCCTCGGGGAGTTGCCCATTTTCAAATGATGTGTTGAAGATCTTTGTTAATGGCTCACACAATATCTCTGCTCCTCTTTAAGGACCCAGGGAAAGATGTTGTCTGGTCCCACCGCCTTTGAGGTGTCAAGTTCGCATAGCAGCTTCTTCACCTCCTCCTTGGTTATATGTACCTCATCCAGCACTTGCTGGTGTGCCCCCCTGTTCTGATTTCTTGGGAGTCCTACGGGTTTCCACTGTAAATACCTCTTTAAATCTTGTGTTGAGCTCCTGACATACCTCTGGGTCGTTTCTTGTGAATTCCCCATCACCCTTCCTCGTCTGATTACCTGGTCCTTGACTGTTGTTTTCCTCCTGATGTGGCTGTACAACAGCTTTGGGTCAGTCTTTACTTTTGATGCTATGTCATTTTCATATTGTCTGACCCTCCCTTCTTATCTGTGCATATTCGTTTCTGGCTCTTCGGCTGATTTCTCTTTTCCCTCCTGAGTTCTCTGTCTTCTGTCCCTTTTTTCCCATTCTCTAGTACACCTAGTTTTTGCCTCCCTACACCTTTGGGTGAACCAAGGACTCGTTTCTGTTCTTCCCATATTTCTGTTTCCCTGGGAACAAACCCCCTCTGCCTCCTTGCATTTTGTTGCTACATAGTCCATCTTTTCTTGTACTGGTTTTCCTGTCGTTCCCTCTCCCAGAATGTCTTGAAGGAAGTTCCTCATGCCTGAGTAGTTCCCCCTTTTGTAGTTTGGTTTTTCCCAGCCTATTCCGCTACTCTCTCCATTTGGAGCTCAACTAGTAGTCGAAGCACAGAACCACATGATCACTAGCTCCCAGGGGCCTTTCATACATGATACCCTCGAGGGTCCGAACTACTCAGGGTGAATACAGGTCCAACCTTGCTGGTTCATCCTCTCCTCTCTCTCTGGTAGTGTCTCTAACATGTTGATGCATGGGGTTCTCCAGTACCACATCCATCTTCTTGGCTCTCCATGTTTCGGGACCCCCATGGGGCTCCAGGTTTCCCAGTCAATCTCCTTGTGATTGAAACACCCATAACTAGTAACTTTGCTCCCCCCATGTGTGCTCTCCTGGCCACCTGGGCTAGTGTGTTGATCATTGCTCTGTTTGCTCTCATCGTATTCTTCTCTTGGCCTCCTGCAGTTCGTGGTGGGTTGTACATTACTGCAATTATCACCTTATGTCCCTCAGACTGGATTGTTCCTCTAAGTAGGTCCCTTTCGCCCATGCCATCCATTCCTTCCATTTTCTCAAAACCCCCCCTGGTTTTTAATGAGCAGTGAAACTCTCCTCCCCCTCTCCTCCCTCTGTCTTTCCTGAAGATTTGATATCCGATGGAAAGATTGAATCTGTTATTTATTCTGGTGAGTTTTGTTTCTGTGAGTGCTATTTGTCTGGGGATTCTCTTTGATTCTTTCGTGCAACTCCTCATACTTGTTTTTTTATTCCCCTCTGCATTTGTATACCACACCTTCAACTTCTTTTCTAAGACTGTGGTCTGGGGAAATATATTGGGGTTGGGGAAGTGGGGGACCTGGTAAGGAACTATGGGGTTTTTGCTGGGGGTGAAGTTTGTAAAGTAGTGGGTGGGGGCATTGGATGTGGCATGGGTTTTTTTGATTAGAGTGTTTGGTTGCACTGGGGTTGACCTGGTTGGGAGGCTTCTATAGAAAGTTGTGAGGGGGCTGTGTTAGATCTTCTTCCGGGTCTGGGATCTCCTGTCTGTCTTCTCCCCTCCCCTCTCTTTCCTCCTTTCTCCTTTTTACCATCTCTCTCATTTCTTCCTTTCTTTTTGTGTTCTGTCGCGGTCGAGATACACCCTCCTGTATGCCGTCATGTCCCTTAATCGGCTTTCTCCTGCAGTATCCCCGGTCCCAGTCGCTTCTGCCTTGAAGGGCACTCTCACCGGCCGGGTTCTTTTTTTTTCAAACCCCCCTATTCTCCGAAAATTTTCCAGCTGGGTCATATCGTCTTCTCCTATTGCTTACATGATGCTTTCAATTGCTTTTTTTTTTTCCCCCTTTTTTTCTGCTTCATATGTTTCCCCTTCGACTTCCTGGAGCCCATACACAAAGACTGACCTCACCCATTCATTCTCCCACTGCATATCCCTGTGTATCCCCTCATTTAATTTGGGTTTTCCTCCACTGCAAACTTTCCTTTCATCAGTTTCACTGGCTAATTACTTGGGCTCAGTGGCCTGTCATTTTCCCTTCTCGGCTTTCCTTGGGCTCTGTTGTTGTCTGTTAGGGCCTCCACATAAAGCTTAGCTCTTTCATTGCTACAGTCTCCTCTGATAGAGCATCTCCATGCAGTTGTGCCCCTTCTTTCCCTACAGTCCCCTTATTTGTGGCTGAGGTAACAGTCTCTGTTTTTCAATCCCCAAAAGTTCTTTAGTTCTTTAGGCTGTTTCAGATTTTTCAGTTCCTCTTCTAAACTCGTATCCTAGCCTCTTTCTGCTTTGACATGCACCTCCCACTTCCGCCTTTCCATATCAAACCTCTCTTCCATTCTCATGTTTTAAATTCTTCTAGTTTCTTTTTCCATTCATGATCCCTTTTTATGAGCTCTGCTGCCCAATCTTCCTGTGCATTTTCCTCCTCCTGTCCCTTGGTTTTTCTTGTTGCTCCTGGCAACCCTTTTTGTTTTATCCTGATTGCCTCAGAGTGGGAAACCTATGTAGTTCTGTATGTTAGGTTAGTAGTGTGTGTGTCAGAGTGTGGGGGGGAAGTAGTGGAGGAACTGTGGCTATTTGGGACTGAGTGGGGAGGGGTGGGGGGGGTTTGGGGTGAACCGGGGGAGGGGAGGGTGATCGAGGGAGGATGGATCAGGGGGAAATAGTGAGATGTCGGTGGTGGGGGGGAGTGTGTGTGTGTCTGGATATGTGTGTGTGTGTGTGGTTTGGTTGTGTGTGTGTGTGTGTGTGTGTGTGTGGGGTGTGTGTGTGTGTGTGTGTGTGTGTAATTTTTTGTGTAATTGTGTGGAAATTTTGTGTGGGTTTTTTTATTACTGAAAGGTAGGTGGCTGTGCTTGGAGTGTAATGTAGATTCTCAGTTGTCGCTTTTGTCCACAACCTCTTCTTGACCTGACTCCCACCCTTGCAGTGTTGCCTAAAATTTACCTGCTTATAGTGAGTTAATCCCTTGTTCAATGGATTACCATTTGCTAAACCCCTTTTTGAATACTTGAGTGCCTATTCTTTATCGTGCTATGAGAGTTAGACCATCACATTCAGCTTGGCGGTTAAATTGGAACCTGGACCCCACACCCAACAACCACTCAAAAGGTGATACAGTACTTGTATGCAGTTGTAGCAGTGTAGGTTGTCCAGTCGATGTGACGTCCTGGAGTAGATCCAGCTCGATGTACGTCCTGGCGTAGATCCACCTCAATTCTTCTCGTTAATAATGTACCCAAATTTACTGTATTTCTTTCACTGGTCACACAATTGTTTCACTTTATTAAAATCTTGGGTGACACTTGCAACGCCGCCTTCACACTAGCCTGCGCCACAACGCTTTTATTTTCCAGATCACTTTCAAAATTGTGGCTCTCCCCACACTTGTGTGGCTCAGGCAATTAAAAAAAACACTTTTAAGATTGCTGACTACCCTGACACACTTAGCAACCCTTGCAGAACACTTGTAGCCCTCCAAAAAAAACTTAAATCCCCGGAGCACCGACGGCGTGACTAGCACCGACGGCGTGTGAGGTGGTGTGTGTGTAGGTGTGTGTGTGTGTAGGTGTGTGTTGTGTAGGTGTGTGTGTGTGTAGGTGTTTGTGTTTTGTAGGGGTGTGTGTGTGTAGGTGTGTTTTGTTACCATTTTGTCTTAGCACATGCCCATTAGACACTAGGGCCCGTTGTGTGTGTGTGTATGTGTATGTGTGGTATGTGAGTGTGTGGTGTGTGTGTGTGTGTGGTTGTGTCTGTATGTGAGTGTGTGTGTGTGTGTTTGTGTGTGTGTGTGTGTGTGTGTGTTGTGTGTGTGTGTGTGTACCACCTATTTGTACTCACCTATTTTTGGTTGCAGGGGGCGAGTCTTACTCCTGGCCCCTCCTCTTCACCGGTTGCTACTGGGCCCCCTCTCTCCTCCCCGCTCCATGAGCTTTACAAACCTCGCTTTAAAAATGTGTATGGTTCCCTGCCTCCACTACGTCATTTTCTAGGCTATTCCACGCCTGACAAAATCTATGGCTGAAGAAAAAACTTCCTAATATCTCACTGACTCATTTGTGTCCCCCAACTTCCAATTGTGGCCTCTTGTTTCTGTGTCCCCTCCCTGGAACATCCTGTCTTTGTCCACCTTGTCTATTCCACGCAGAATTTTATATGTCGTTATCATGTCTTCCCTGACCCTCCTGTCCTCCAGTGTCGTCAGGCCGATTTCCCTTAATCTTTCTTCATAACATTCCCCTTTGCTCTGGAACTAACCTTGTCGCAAACCTTTGTACTTTCTCTAGTTTCTTGACGTGCTTGATCAATGTGCGGGTTCCAAACAGGTGCTGCATACCCATATGGGCCTGACATACACGGTGTACAGTGTCTTGAACGATTCCTTACTAAGGTATCGGAAAGCTGTTCTCAGGTTTGCCAGGCGCCCATATGCTGCAGCAGTTATCTGATTGATGGTGCTTCCGGAGACATGCCGGTGTTATACTCACCCCAAGATCTTTCTCCTTGATGAGGTTTTGCAGTCTTTGGCCACCTAGCCTATACTCTGTCTGTGGTCTTCTGTGCCCTTCCCCTATCTTCATGACTTGCATTTGGCAGGATTAAATTCGAGATGCCATTTCCCTGACCAGGTGTCCAGTCTGTCCAGGTCTCTTTGAAGTCCTGCCTGGTCCTCATCTGATTTAATTCTCCTCATTAACTTCACATCATCTGCAAACAGGACACTTCTGAGTCTAAACCCTTCCATCATGTCGTTCACATATACCAAAAATAGCACGGGTCTTAGGACCGACCCCGTGGGACCCCGCTCGTCACAGGTGCCCACTGTGATACATCATTACGTACCAGACTCGTTGTTGCTCCCTGTCAGGTATTCTCTGATCCATTGCAGTGCCCTTCCTGTTAAAATGCGTTTTGATGCTCTAGCTTCTGCACAAATTTCCTTGTGAGGAACTGTGTCAAAGGCCTTCTTGCAGTCCAAGAAGATGCAACCCAACCCACCCCTCTCTCTCGTGTCTTACTTCTGTTATTTTATCATAAAACTCCAGAAGGTTTGTGACACAGGATTTGCCTTCCATGATCCGTGCTGGTGGCATTTATACTCTTGTTCCGTTCCAGGTGCTCCACCACTCTCCTCCTGATAATCTTCTCCATAACTTTGCATACTATAAAACGTCAATACACAGGTCTATAGTTTAGTGCCTCTTTTCCCGTCTCCTTTTTTTAAAAATGGGAACACATTTGCCGTCTTCCATACCTCAGGTAGTTGCCCAGTTTCCAGGGACGTGTTTGAAGATTGTGTAAGTGGCATGCACAACATATCTGCTCCCTCTCTAAGGATCCATGGGAATGTCCCATTGGTCCCCACTGCCTTTGAGGTATCGATGTCCCTTAGCAGTTTCTTCACCCCCTCCTCATCTGTATGTATGTCGTCCAACACTTGTTGGTGTATTCCTTGCTGGGGTCCCCATCTGGTCTGTCCCCCCAGAGTCCTTCCTGTCTCTACTGTAAACACTTCCTTAAATCTCGTGTTGAGCTCCTCCATACCTCTTTGTTGTTTCTTGTGATTCCCACCTTTTTTTCCCAGCCTTACACCGGGGTCCTGACGTTGTCTTCCCCTAATGTAAAAGACAACATAAAGGGACCAGTGTGTTTGCTGTTTTTTGTGGGGGCGTGCGGGGGTGTGTGGGGTTTGTGTGTGCTTGTGTGCGCGCTGTGTGCGCGTCTGGGGCGCGTCTGTGGTGTGGTACTCCCCTATTGTACCACCTAGTTGAGGTTGGGGTCGGGCCGAGCCCTGGCCCCCCCCTCTTCACTGATCCTACTGGGTCACTCCCCCTGACCGGATTTTATCATACCTCGCTTAAAGCTAGTAGGGATCCTCCTCCACTACATCGCTTCCCAAACTACCCCTTTACTGACAAACCTGGGGCTGAAGAAATACCCCCTAACATCCCTGGATTTCACTGTGTCTTCAGCTTCCAACTGTGCCCCTTTGACGTCCCCAATCCTGAACATCCGTCTTTGTCCACCTTGTCAATTCCCTCAGTGTTTTGTATTCGTTATCAGCCCCCCCCTATCTCTCCTGTCCCCAGGCTCGGTTGTTTTCCCTAACCTCCCTCGTGGGACATACCCTTACTCGGGGACTATCTGTTTCAAACCTTTGCATTTTTCTCTATTTTTTCTTTACGTGCTTGGCTAGGTGGGGTCCAAACTGTGCCGCATACTCCAATATGGGCCTAACTACACGGTTACAGGGTCCTAATGTTTCCCTTATTAAATGTGGGAATGCGTTCTGAGGTTTGCTAGGGCCCATATCTGCGCAGTTATTTGGTTTATGTCCTTCAGGAGATGTGCCCGGTGTTATACTCCCCCAAGATTTTTTTCCTTGATGAGGTTTGTATCTCTGGCCCCCAGACTGTACTCCGTCGCGGTCTTCTTTCCCTTCCCCAATCTTCAGACTTTTCCTTGGGGGGATGAACTCCAGGGGGGGCCCAAATTTCGGACCATCGGCAGCCTTTAGATCCCCCTTTTTAGTTCGCCGGTCTTCGATCGAGTGAATTCTTCTCATCAACTTCACTCATCGCAAACAGGGGCACCTCAGATCTATCCTTCCCTCATGTCATTCACAAATACCAAAACAGCACTGGGCCTAGGACGACCCCTGTGGGACCCCCCTGGTCACAGTGCCCACTCTTTACACCTCGCCACGTACCTGACCCTCTGTCTTCCTGACAATATTTTCCCTGATCCATTGTAGTGCCTTCCCCCCTTTTCCCGTTTGGTCCCCAGTTTTTTCACCAAACTCTTTTGTGAACTGGTAAAAAGCCTTTTTTGCAGTCCAAGAAAAGCAAACCACCCACCCCTCTCTCTTGTCTTTCTGCTGTCACCGTGTCTAGAACTCCAGTAGGTTTAGTAGGTTTGTGGGTTTGTGTGTGTGTGTGTGTGTGTGGTGTGGTTGTGGGTGGGGTTGTGTGGTGTGTGTTGTGTGGTGTGTGTGTGGTGTGGTGTGTGTGCGTGGTGTGGTGGCGTGTGTGTGGTGTGCGGGTGTGCGTGTGTGTTGGTTTTGTTGCGTGCGCGGGGGTGTGTGTGGGGGTTGGTGTGTGTGTGGCGTGTGTGTGTGTGGTGTGGCGTGTGTGTGTGTGTGTGTGTGCGGTGTGGTGTGTGTGTGTGTGGTCGCGCGTGTGTGCGCGGCGCGGTGTGTATCAATTTAGTATTACCTACAGGGGTTTGGAAGGGTCGATTCACAGCTCCACCAGCCTTTTTCGCGGTCGCTACAGGTACACCCCCGACCCCAAAACCTTATCGTACCTTTTTAAGTTTTTTATGGAAAATTGCCTCTACAATTTGGGGGGGGAAATTACTTTGTTTTTTCTTGTTTCACTTTAAGATTTCCTCATATTTTATTGTCACGGAAGCCGGTTTCACTTTCTCCTTTCCCCCGAATTGGGTATTTATTAGTTAACTTCCAATTTTTGTACGCCACGCCCTTTCTTATTTAAGTCTTTTGGGGGTTTTTACATCTTTTTAAATTTCTTTTTTTTTCCATCAAGTTCTTGACTTGGGAACACCAAGCTATTTACTGGAAGAAAAATAGTTGATTTAATGTAAATATCACTGGGTTAAGTGGGGAGCCTCGGGGAACCCCCAAAGTTCAACCGAAAAACCCACCCCCCAACACAACGTAAGTTCCCTTTGCCCAATCCTGGTTCCCTTTCAAAGTTGCTTTTTTTTATTTTTAACTATAATAATTACTTTTTCCCCTTCTTTTATATTTAAAAGTCTCCCGATTAAATTTAAAATTTTGGAGTATCAAATACAAGTTTGAAAAAATTTAAAAGTAACTGCGCAGTTTCGAAGGATTTAAAGTATTGGCTGCGGGGTTCTGAAATACATTAAGATCGCAGGTTTTTGTATGGAATTCACGAACTTTTTCTTAACAGAAAACTTTTTTTCCCAAGGTAATTAATCAATTATATGGAACTTTTTTATGTTTTAGTAAAAACTAATGTATTGCTTCACTCTTGATGTTTGGTCGTATTTCTTCTCCTCTCTCCAGTAGGCTGCTCACCCAGGAACAATTTCAACGTCCCCTACATAACCTCGCCATTCCCGTGGCCCATCACCACTATCACCCATAATAAAATTAAACAAACACAAAAAGGAGGCCTACAAAAATTAATTGTAAAAATTTTTCCAGAGAGACACAGGGAAAAACCCCCGACACGTGCCCTTTTCACTTCCCCCAATCACACAAGTATTTACGCTACATACTCAAAATTCTTGAGGCAGTAGAAACAAAATTAATACACGCTTAAAAAGCGGTAAAAGGCTTCAAAAAAAGGCCAAAACCAGTAAAGTTATTGTGTTGGAAGCATTGTCAGGGCCTGACCCGACCCAACACAATTGGTGAGTTAAGTGTGTACCACAAATGGACTGTATATCACTTTATTCTGAACGTAGTGAAAAAATGATTGTGAGCCCCGCGTGGACGTTTGCCACACTCCCAAATGTGCTTCTATCCCGGGGTATTCCCACCCCGGGGTATTTGGACCAAATGTGCTTGTAAACCAAAAAGTCCCAAAAAACCCCTGTGGACAAAAGTGATTTTTGTTGGGGGAAGATATGGTATAAAAAACCAACAAATTAAAAAAAAAAATGTACGATTAGGTATTTTTAAAGAGGTTCTTCAGTCCTGGACCGAAAGGTCCCTTTGTGGCGAAAAAGTTTCATATTTTAAAAAAGTATCCAAAAACCGCACTGTCTTATTTTTACAACCCCGGCTGTCACCCCTGGCCA
>NC_069408.1:36280387-36351837 GCF_026875155.1 Cherax quadricarinatus
CGTTTTTGGATACTTTTTTGGTTATGTGCTGGAATGGGGCTGAAATTCAGGTTGTTGTCAAGGTATAACCCTGGGAAATTTTTTCCCCCAATTATTTCGGGTAATTAGAGTTTTTCAATTTTAATGTTAATTTGTGCATCCCCGCTCCGCTACCAAACATAATATAGTGGGTTTTTGTCAGTGTTAAGCAAAAGTTTTTGGCTGCATCCAATCGATATTTTAATCACCCCTCATTCACAATGGGTTGGGGTGGCAAGATTGGGGTGAGAGATACATAACGTGTCATCAGCAAAGAGAAGGGGGTTTCAGTTTGGGGAAAACGTTTGGAAGGTCATTGAGTATATGAGGAAGAGCGGGGGACCAAGGACCTTCCCTGGGGAACTCCAGTATCAAGGGGCCGGTTGCGATGCTGTTCTTTAAGGGTGACGTACTATCCCTATTGTAAGTAAAATTTTTAAAATAAGCAAGGCATGGCCTCTTATACCGTAATGGTCAATTTTGGGGAGTGGGTTTCGGGTCTACTGTGTCAAAAGTTTTTAGGTCAATAAAAATTCTAGTGATATTCCTTTTTTTCCCCAATGCTTGTAAAGCAATCTACATTTTTTGATTGCATCATTGGGCTTTTTTTTTTTCCTGAATCCAAATTGGCGGGGGGTTGAGTATTTTGGAGCCTTTATAAAAATACACTCCTGTGCACGGTTTTCTCAAAGTTTTGGGATACAAGGGTAAGTTAGATATTGGCCTATCGTTGTTTAAGTCTGTAGGGTCCCACCTTTATGTTTGGTTTAAACCCTTGCCATCTTACGTAGTTTGGGGAAGGGCCGTCCCTCTAGTGACTTTTTAAAAAAGTAAAAAAATAGAAAGCGAAAGGACATGGGCCCTGCTTGAAAGTAATGGTGGGACATGAGACAGATTCCCCAGTTTTTTTTTTAAGTGACTTTATAATCCAGTGACTTCCGGGGCTCATTGGGCAAGTAGAAGGGTTTGGGTAATTTTTCCCATCTGGGAGTCCCCGGGAGGGGGATTTGGAGTGGGGTTTTTTCGCGAGATTTGATCCATGGTTAGAAAAAATCGTTATCTTGTTTGCTGTGTCATGGGATTAGTGGTGTTTTATTGGGTTTTGTTAGGACAATATTCTTTGGTTTTTTCTCATTTGTGGGGCCCTAAATCGAAGAGTGTTTTCAGTCTTTTTTAAAATCTCCTCTAGGTCTGTGAATCTACTGGGGTGTTAAATTTTTGGCTTTTTTTATTACTTTGGGGGAAGCTATGAATAGGTTTAAAAATATCTTTTTGTATTAAACCCTGTCTTATTGCTTTTCATATGGTTTTTCTTTTCAAAGGGTTTTTGAATGGTGCTGGTTACCTGGGCAACCCAAACCGTTGTTTGGACGTTTTTTTTTTATAGGACAATGTTTGTTGTATAGTCAAGTAATTTGTTAAGAAAAAAGCTGTCCAGTCATCAATACCATTGGCCTTGGAGAATTCTGTAGGCCAGTCAACAGTCTTAGGTCAGCTGTGAACTTCCTTACTGAGGCCTCGTCATGGAGTTAAGATGAGACTTTGTTGTATTCAAGTGGTGGTTTACTAATGTTTGTCAGGAGGAGGTAGGGTAGTGGTCTGTAGTTGCTATCTGTGTTTATCCCTGATTTAAGCGGGGCTAGTATATTGGTGCATATGTGGTCTATTATGGTGCACTTTGTCTCTGTGAGCTGGTTGGTTTAGTTATTGATGGTATGAGATGTGTGTTGTTCATATTGGTTGATGAATGTCAGTTACAGGCTGATCATCTAGTAAGCCAGGTTGATGTGAAGTCTCCAGTAAGAGAAGGTGGGTGTTATCATTTGTCTGTTTTGTTATTTGTGACTTTAATTTCTCACTGAAAATTTGGGATGTTTTGTGTGAGGTATCCGGTAAATGGCACGATTGTTGTTATAGGCGTCTTAAGTTTTTTTGCAGTAAATAAAATAGCAATAATGTATTCCCATATCATCACTAAAGCAGGTGGTGCTATGACAAGATAATTTGGTTAAGTATACAACCCAACTTGGTTTGGTCTGCAGTTGGAATTGCTGTGTATCTGGTAGAGGGTAGATTATTATTGTGTCCTGCTTAAGCAGGTCTCAGTAAGAAGGTGTGTCTTTAGTGATTCAAGGAGTTGCTAAGAGGGTCATCATAGTCTAGTGTTTGATTAAGACCTGATGTTTGTAAGTTAAGTACTGATAGACTTTTAGCATTGTTTAGGATAGTGCGGCTTTGTGTGCTGGTGTAATAAAGCAGTTACTTTCCATTATTTTTGATTGGGTGTCAAATTATGGTGGTTTAGGATCAGGGTCAACGTTGATAATCATCTTCTTGTTTAAATTATGGTATTTATACTGAGTTGTGATGTTGAGTTCTAGTACTGATATCTGTAGTGGATAGGAAGTTTTTGGACAGTTATAGCTAGAGTATTTTGGTGACATGTAGAGTATAGTCACTACTCACATTATGAAGTTGATGTTGTCTATGTGTTGTGGCTGGAATGAACTTAAAGTAAAACTAGGTATAAACTAGTAATATAAAATACAAATTAAAAATAAACAAGACTCTCACTTGTATTGCACTAAGGTCTAATAATGACTTTTGTGGGTCTATGTTTTGAGCTTGAATGAGCTAAAGTACAATAGGTTTATTTATAATATAAATTACAAATTAAAAATAGCACTAGTCTCTTCACCTAGTAATTGCACTATGGTCTAATATAGTGAATTTGGGATTGGACTATGTTATTGAGCTAGAAAGAGCTATAGTACAACAAGGTTTAGTCTAATATATAAAAATTACAATTAATAGTAGCACCAGTCTCTTACTTGTAATTGCATATGGTAGTATAGTGATTTGGTATTGAACTATGTATTGAGCTTGAATGGCTAGAGTAAACTGTGATTAATCTAATAATATAATGAAGGAACATAGACTCTCAATTGTAATTGCACTAAGGTCTTATATAAGTTGTTTACAAGAATTAGAGTATAATTAGATTTAAATTGACAGGATAAAATACAAAAATTATGGTAGCAAAAGAATAATAAAAAAAATGATAAAAATAAAAATGGCAATGACTTGGTTATAATATGCTAGTAAGATGGTTGACAGGATAATATAAAAGTTGTAGTTGAAAATACTAGTTTAAAAAGTATGGAATAAAAATGGTCAATAAAAGAAGTTTACAATAAGTTTGATCAATATAGTTTAAAGTAAAATTGGGCAATAATAGGGATTTAGAATAAAATTGGGCAATTGAGTATTTTTTAAAGTGAGGTAGAATTATTGAAGACAAGTTATGGTTAGTTTATAATAAAATAAGATGGAACAGTGATGTGGTAAGTTGTAAAAAAGGAGATAGATTCTGTAATGTTAAGTTGGCCCATAATGCCAAGGCATATAGAGGCTATCTTTGTATGGCAACCCACTATTGTATATACACATTCTCAATGTACTGTTTTACAAAGACATTACATAATAAATAAATAAACAAATTATAGAGTAATGAGCAATTCACACTTCCACACCGGTGACAACTGTAATGAGTTACTGGTGCAAATATTGATGTTGAGAACACACACACACACACACTCACATACACACACACACACACTCAATACACACACTCACATACACACACTCACATACACCACACTCACATACACACACACACACACACACACAACACACACACACACACACACACACACACACACACACACACACACACACACGATAGGCTGTGCGTCATGTCAACACCTTAGCCTGGCTATGTGACATGTTTACCCAGATAAGTTTTGAGCAATCTCCTTACATCCTTGGGATTGAATTCAGACAGCCACTTTTCCAAACCAGCAGCAGCCTAAGTAATCAGAATCTAGTCAACGTCTCTTCCATTTCCGTTATCCTCCTGGGTCCCTGCCATCCCCTCCGCTCCCACCCCCAGGAATATATGCGTCAATATCCATATTTTTCATCCAGTGCCCCATCCTCGATGTCCAGGAAGGGATGATCTTCCCACCAGCCACCAGTGGATGACTGGTCACCAACCACCAATGGATGACTGCCCACGAACCACCAGTAGTTGGTGACTAATCATCCACTCGCACCCCTGTTATCACCACACACTGGTGACCATAGCCACAAAGTTTGTATTGAGATATACATAATTTATATTACACAGTGTATATGACTTCATTTAATCACAGTCAGTGGTAAAGAAGTTACTGCCCCCAGGTGAAAATTATTGGAACTTGTGTGTTTGTGGAGGAGTTGCAACGCAATTCTTTCAAGGCTCAAAACTCTTATGTCTTGAGAGTAATTTCTGGGCCTTGAGATATTGGTGGCTTCTCCGAACAGAGCAGCGTATTATTATTATTATTATAATCAAAAAGAAGCGCTAAGCCACAAGGACTATACAGCTGCAGCGTATTAGGAAAAGCTAAATTGCCCATTGTAGTGGATTTTGGTGAAGATTTGAGTGGATGAGAAAGATAATAGTTTAGCAGGCGCGTCTCAGAAATACAGTTAAAATTGTCCGTAGGGGGGATAAAAAAAATAATAAAATATTGGCGGAGGAGTGGGAGATATCAAGGTATGTATTTGTGTGGAACTTTTTAGAAAGACCTTGATGGTAATACTCTTATTTACTTCTTTTTTAGAACCTTGATGGTAATACTCTTCATTTCTCTTTAGACTGGAATATTGGTGTATACTAGCAACCCCACACCCCTCAAGGAGGTTCCTTGACGTTGGTGAGGGGCTCTTGATCTAGGGAAGTGGATCTGTGCTCCAGTTCCCTGAATTAAGCCTGAATACCTTCCACATCTCCCCACTGGCGCTGTACTATTCCTACGGGTGTAGCGCTCCCCCTTGATAATAATAATATAATAATTATAATAAATATAATAATAATAATAATAATATAATAATAATAATAATAATAACAACAGCAACCCCACTTTGAAGGCCACATTGCAGAAATGGAGAATGTATATAGAGCCTTCATTGCTCATATAAATTTAGCTCCTGATGACGTGTTGATTGTAACACGAAAGTCCTGGAGCTATCTTTCAACTCCCCAGTGCTTTAAATGAGTTCTTGCTAATTGACCAATTTTACCTATTCGTCACGACATGAGAACTTCATTGACACTAGTGCAGTCGATAGACTTTAAACTTCACACCACAGTATCTGGGAAGATTGAGTACAGTGGCATCAGAAGCAGGTCAGGGTATTGGTCATGGGTACTCTCTTGGCAAGGAGGAACCAGGGCACGTTGACCCTCGTGCCAAGTGGGGCAACATTATCATCCCAAGAATATTATTATTCTTGACGTAGTGGGTACCACCTCCCTTGTAGTGGGTACCACCTCCACTTGTAGTGGGTACCACCTCACTTGTAGTGGGTACCACCTCCACTTGTAGTGGGTACCACCTCCACTTGTAGTGGGCACCACCTCTACTTGTTGTAATGGTAACACCTCTGCTTGTTGCAGTGGTAACACCTCTGCTTGTTGTATTGGTAACACCTCTGCTTGTTGTAGTGGTAACACCTCTGCTTGTTGTAGTGGTAACACCTCTGCTTGTTGTAGTGGTAACACCTGCTTGTTGTAGTGGTAACACCTCTGCTTGTTGTAGTGGTAACACCTCTGCTTGTTGTAGTGGTAACACCTCTGCTTGTTGTAGTGGTAACACCTCTCTTGTTGTAGTGGGAACACCTCTGTTGTTGTATGGTAACACTTGTTTTGTAGTGGGAACACCCTTTTTGTGCGCCTCAGGAGATATGCTCGGTGTTTATACTCACCCCCAGGAGATCTTTTTCACTTTAGTGAGTTTGCAGTCTTTGGCCATCTAAACTATATTGTGTCTGACGGTTTCTTTGGCCCTTCCCCAATCATCATGGACTTTGCATTGGCAGGGTTAATTTCAAGGAGCAGTTGCTGGACCAGGCTTGCCTCTAGCCTGTCCAGATCTCTTTGTAGTCCTGCCTGATCCTTCGTTCTTCCGATTCGATTCTTTCATTATTCACATCGTCTTGCAAAAACAGGACACTTCTGAGTTCTATCCCTTCCGTTATGTCGTTCACGTATACCAAGAACAGCACAGGTCCTAGGACTGACCCCTGTGGGGACCCGCTTGTCACAGGCGCCCACTTTGACACTCGTCGCGTACATGATCGTTGTTTCCTCCCTGTCAGGTATCTCTGATCCATTGCAGTGCCTTTCGTTATGTTGTGCCTGGTCCTCTAGCTTTTGCAGTAACCTATTGTGGGAAACTGTGTCGAAAGCCTTCTTGCAGTCCAAAAATACGCAGGATCCACCCCTCTCATCTCTTGTTTATTCTGTCATTAAACCTGTCATAAAAACTCTAGTAGGTTTGTGACACAGGATTTTCCTTCCCTGAAACCATGCTGGTTGTCAATTATACCACTTGTTTCTTTCAGGTGCCCCACCACTTCTCTCCTGATGATCTTCTCCTGACTTGCATACTATACACGTTCTAGAAGATACAGGCTGTAGTTTAGTGGCTCATGTCTGTCTCCCTTTTTAAAAAAATTGAACTACATTTGCCATTGTCATACCTCAGGGAGTTGCCCAGTTTCAAATGATGTGTTGAAGATCTTTGTTAATGGCTCACACAATTCTCTGTCCTCTTTAAGGACCCATGGAGAGTGTTGTTGCGTCCCACCGCTTTGAGGTGTCAAGTTCGCATAGCAGCTTCTTCACCTCCTCCCTTGGTTATATGTACCTCATCCAGCACTTGCTGGTGTGCCCCCCTGTTCTGATTTCTTGGTGTCCCTACTGGTTCCACCTGTAAATACCTCTTTAAAAATCTTGTGTTGAGCTCCTGACATACCTCTCGGTCGTTCTTGTGAATTCCCTCACCCTTCCTCGTTGACTACATGGTCCTTGACTGTTGTTTTCCTCTGATGTGGCGTACAACAGCTTTGGGTCAGTCTTTACTTTTGATTGCTATGTCATTTTCATATTCTCTGAGCCTCCCTTCTTATCTGGCATATTGTTTCTGGCTCATTCGGCTGATTTCTCTATTCTCTGAGTTCTCTGTCTTCTGTACCTTTTCCATTCTCTAGTACACCTAGTTTTTGCCTCCCTACACCTTTGGGTGAACCAAGGACTCGTTCTGTTCTTTCCCATATTTCTGTTTCCCTGGGAACAAAACCCTCCTTGCCTCTTTGACATTTTGTTGCTACATAGTCCATCATTTCTTGTACTGGTTTTCCTGTCTGTTCCCTCTCCCATGAATGTCTTGAAGGAAGTTCCCCTCATGCCTGAGTAGTTCCCCCTTTTGTAGTTTGGTTTTTCCCAGGCCTATTCCGCTACTCTACTCCACTTGGAGCTCAAACCTAAAGTAGTCGACGACAGAACCACATTGGATACTAGCTCCCAGAGGGCCTTTCATACATGAACCTCGATGTCCGAAACTACTCATGGTGAATACAAGGTCCAACCTTGCTGGTTCATACTCTCCTCTCTCTCTGTAGTGTCTCTAACATGTTGATGCAATGAGGTTCTCCAGTCCACATCCATCTTCCTTGGCTCTCCATGTTTCGGGACCCCCTGGGGCTCCAGGGTTTCCCAGTCAATCTCCTTGTTATTGAAACACCCATAACTAGTAACTTTGCTCCCCCCATGTGTGCTTCCTGGCCACCTCGGCTAGTGTGTTGATCATTGCTCTGTTTGCTCTCATCGTATTCTTCTCTTGGCCTCTGCAGTTCTGTGGTGGGTTGTACATTACTGCAATTATCACCTTATGTCCCTCAGACTGGATTGTTCTTTAAGTAGTCCCTTTCGCCCATGCCATCCATTCCTTCCATTTCTTCAAAAACCCACTGGTTTTTAATGAGCAGTTGCATCTCTCCTCCCCCTCTCCTCCCTCAGTCTTTCCTGAAGATTTGAATATACGATGGAAAGATTGAATCTGTTATTTTATTCTGGTGAGTTTTGTTTCTGTGATAGGAGTGTGCTATTATTGTCTGGGGATGTCTCTTTGATTCTTTCGTGCACTCCTCATATTGTTTGTTATTCCATCTGCATTTTATACCACACCTTCAACTTCTTCTTCTAGACTGTGGTCTGGGAAGTATTATTGGGGTTGGGAAAGTGGGATACCTGGTAAGGAAACTATGGTTGTTTGCTGTGGGGGTGAAGTTTGTATGTAGATGGGTGGGGGCATTGGATGAGGCATGGGTTGTTTTGATGTAGAGTGTTTGGTTGCACTGGGGTTGACTGGTTGGGAGGCTTCTATAGAAAGTTGTGAGGGGGGCTGTGTTAGATCTTCTTCCGGGTTGGGATCTCCTGTCTGTCTTCTCCATCCCCTCTCTTTCCTCCTTTTCATTGTACCATCTCTCTCAGTTTCTTCCTTTCTTCTTGTTGTTCTGTCAAGCGGTCGAGTACACCCTCCTGTGCATGCCGTATGCCCTTAATCGGCTTTCTCCGCAGGTATCCTGGTCGAGTCGCTTCTGCCTTGAAGGTCATTCTCCCTGGCCGGGTTCTTTTTTTACAAAACCCCCTATTCTCCGAAAATTTTCCAGCTGGGTCATATCGTCTTTCCTATTGCTTTCATGATGCCTTTCAAATTGCTTTTTTTTTTCCCCTTGTTTTCTTGCTTATATGTTTCCCCCTTCGACACTTCTGGAGCCCATAACAAGACTGACCCTCACCCATTCATTCCCCACTGCATATACCTGTGTATCCCCTAATTTAATTTGGTTTCCTCACTGCAAGCTTTCCTTTCATCAGTCTTCACTGGCTAATGTACTTGGGGCTCAGTGGCTGTCATTTTCCTTCTCGGCTTTCTTGGGCTCTGTTGTTGTATGTTAGGGCTCCAATAAAGCTTAGCTATTTCATTTGCTACAGTCTCCTCTGATAGGAGATCTCCCATGCAGTTGTGCCCCTTCTTTCCCTACAGTCCCCTTATTTGTGGCTGAGGTAAAGCAGTCTCTGTTTGTCAATCCAAAATGTTCTTTAGTTCTTTAGGCTGTTTCAGATTTTTCAGTCTCTTCTAAAAAACTCTGTATCTAGCCTCTTGCTGCTTTGGGAAGCACCTCCACTTCTGCCTTTCCATATCTACCTCTCTTCATTCTATGTTAAGGTCTTCTAGTTTCTTTTCCATTCATGTCACTTTTTATGAGCTCTGCTGCCCAATTCTTTCCTGTGCATTTTCCTCCTCCTGTCCCATTGGTTTTTTCTTGTTGCTCTCTGGCAACCATTTTTGTTTTATCTGATTGCCTCAGAGTGGGAAAAAACCTATGTAGTTCTGATATGTTAGGTTGTAGTGTGTGTGTCAGAGTGTGGGGGTGGGAAGTAAAGATAGTGGAGGAACTGTGGCTAGTTGGGAGCTGAGTGGGGAGGGGAGGGAGGGTTTGGGGTTGACTGAACGGGGGAGGGGAGGGTGATCGAGGGATGTGTGACGAGATGGATCAGGGGAAGTAGTGAGTTGTCGGTGGTGCGGGGGGGGAGTGTGTGTGTGTTGGATATGTGTAGTGTGTGTGTGTGTGTGTGGTGTGTGTTGTGAATGTGTGTGTGTGTGTGTGTGTGTGTGTGTGTGTGTGTGTGTGTGTGTAATTTTGTGTTGTAATTGTGGGTGGAAATTATGTGTGGGTTTTATTAGGTACTGAAAGGTAGGTGGACTGTGCTTGGAGTGTAATGTAGATCTCTCAGTTGTCGCTTGTGTCCACAACCTCTCTCTTGACCTGACTCCCACCCTTGCAAGTGTTGCCTATATCACCTGCTTTAGTGAGTAATCCCTTGTTCAATGGATTACCATTTGTAAACCTTATTAGAATAATTGAGTGGCTATTCTTTATCGTGCTATGAGAGTTAGACCATTCACATTCAGCTTGGGCGGTTTTAAATTGGAACCTGGACCCACACCCAACAACCACTCAATGGTGATACCAGTACTTGTAGTGCAGTTGTAGCAGTTGTAGGTTGTCCAGGACGATGTGACTTGTGACGTCATGGAGTAGTCCAGTCGATGTACGTCCTCGGCGTAGTCCACCTCAATTTCTTCTCGTTAATAATGTACACAATTCACTGTATTTCTTTCACTGGTCTCACTATTGTTTCACTTTATTAAAATCTTGGGTGAACACTTGGCATAACGCCGCCTTCACACTAGCCTGACGCCACAACGCTTTATTTCAGATCCACTTTCAAAATTGTGGCTTTCCCCACATTGTGTGGCTCACGGCAATTAAAAAAACCACTTCTAGATTGATGACTACCTGACAACTTAGCAACCCTTGCAGAACACCTTGTAGCCCTCCAAAAAACACTTAAATCCCCGAGAGAGCACCGACGGCGTGATAGCACCGACGGCGTGTGAGAGTGGTAGTGTGTGTAGGTGTGTGTGTGTTGTAGGTGTGTGTGTGTGTAGGGTGTGTGTGTGTGTAGGTGTTTGTGTGTGTAGGTGTGTGTGTGTGTGGTGTTGTGTGTTACCATTTTGTCTTAGGACATGCCGATTTAGGACACTAGGGCTGATGTGTGTGTGTGTATGTGTATGTGTGTTGTATGTGTATGTGTGTTGAGTGTGTGTGTTTGTGTGTGTGTGTGTCTGTATGTGAGTGTGTGTGTGTGTGTGTTGTGTGTGTGTGTGTGGTGTGTGTGTGTGTGTGTGTGTGTGTGTACTTCACTATTTGTACTCACCTATTTGTGGTTGCAGGGGTCGAAGTCTTAGCTCCTGGCCCCTCCTCTTCACGGTTGCTACTGGGCCCTCTTCTCCCCGCTCCATGAGCTTTATCAAACCTCGTCTTAAAACTGTGTATGGTTCCTGCCTCCACTACGTCATTGTCTTGGCCTATCCACTGCCTAACAAACTCTATGGCTGAAGAAATACTTCCTAATATTCATGATCATTTGTGTCCTCAACTTCCAATTGTGGACTCTTGTTTCTGTGTCCCCTCCCTGGAACATCCTGTCTTTGTCCACCTTGTATCTATTCCACGCAGATTTTATAGTGTTATCATGTCTTCCCTGACCCTCCTGTCCTCCAGTTGTCGTCAGGCCCCGAATTTCCCACTTAATACTTTCTTCATAGGACATTCCCCTTAGCCTCTGGAACTTAACATGTCGCAAATCCTTTGTACTTCTTAGGTTTCTTGACGTGTGCTTGATCAATGTGCGGGTTCCAAAAACAGGTGCTGCATACTCCAGTATGGGCCTGACATACACGGTGTACAGTGTCTTGAACGATTCCTTACTTAAGGTATCGGAAAGCTGTTTCAGGTTGCCAGGCGCCCATATAGCTGCAGCTGTTATTGATTGATGAGTGCTCGGAGACATGCTCGGTGTTATATACCCCAAGATCTTTCTCCTTGAGTGAGGTTTGCAGTCTTGACCACTAGCCTATACTCTGTCTGTGTCTTCTGTTGCCCTTCCCCTATCTTCATGACTTGCATTTGGCAGGATTAAATTCGAGATGCCATTTGCCTTGACCAGGTCGTTCGTCTGTCCAGGTCTCTTTTGAAGTCCTGCCTGGTCCTCATCTGGATAATTCTCATCATTAACTTCACATCATCTGCAAACAGGGACACTTCTGAGTCTAAACCCTTCCATCATGCGTTCACTTATACCAAAATAGCACTGTCTTAGGACCGACCCCTGTGGGGCCCCGCTGTCACAGGTGCCCACTGTGATACATCAATTACGATACCAGACTAGTTGTTGTCCCTGTCAGGTATTCTTGATCCTTTGCAGTGCCACTCCTGTTATATGCGCTTGATGCTCTAGCTTCTGCACTAATTCCTAGTGAGGAACTGTGGTCAAAGCTTCTTGCAGTTCCAAGAAGATGCCAATCAACCCACCCCTCTCTCTCGTTGTCTTACTTCTGTTATTTTATCATAAAACTCCAGATGGTTTGCGACACAGGATTTGCCTTCCATGATCCGTGCTGGTAGGCATTTATATCTTGTTCCGTTCCATGGTTGCTCCACCACTCTCCTCCTGATATCTTCTCCATAATTTGCATACTATACACGTCAAAGACCAGTTATAGTTTAGTGCCTCTTTTCTGTCTCTTTTTTTTTAAAAATGGGAACTACATTTGCCGGTCTCCTACCTAGGTAGTATGCCCAGTTTCCAGGGGACGTGTTTAGAAGATTGTGGTAAGTGGCATGCACACATATCTGCTCCCTCTCTAAGGATCAATGGGGAGATGTTCCAATTGTGTCCCCACTGGCCTTGGTTAAGGTATCGATGTCCCTTAGCAGTTTCTTCACCCCCTCCTCATCTGTATGGATGTCGTCCAACACTTGTTGGTTTGTATTCCTTGCTGGTCAGTCCCTTATGGTCTGTCCCCCCAGAGGTCCTTCCTGTCTCTACTGTAAACACTTCCTTAAATCTGTGTTGAGCTCCTCACCTACCTCTTGATTGTTTCTTGTGAGTTCTCCACCTTCTTCTCAGCCTTTTACCTGGTTCCTTGACTTGTTGTCTTCCTCCTAAGGTAGAGGGAAGACAACAGTCAAGGACAGTGTGTGTGGTGGTGTGTTTTTGTGTGCGTTGCGTGGTCGCGTGTGTTGTTTTGTGTGTGCGTCTCGTGTGCGCGTCTGTGTGCGTCGTCTGGTGGGTTGCGCGTCTGTGTGTGTGTGTACTCGCCTTAGTTGTGACTCACCTAGTTGAGGTTTGCGGGGGTCGAGGCCGAGCTCCTGGCCCCGGCCTCTTCACTGATCGCTACTAGGTCATCTCCCTGAGCCGTGGAGCTTTATCATACCTCTGCTTAAAGCTATGTATGGGGATCCTGCCTCCACTACATCGCTTCCCAAATATTCCACTTACTGACTACTCTGTGGCTGAAGAAAATCTTCTTAACATCCCTGTGATTCATTCTGTGTCTTCAGCTTCCACTGTGTCCCCTTGTTGCTGTGTCCAATCTATGGAACATCCTGTCTTTGTCCACCTTGTCAATTACTCTCAGTGTTTTGTAGTCGTTATCCATGTCCCCCTATCTCTCCTGTCCCAGTTCGTCAGGTTGATTTCCCTTAAAACTCCTCCTCGTAGGACATACCTCTTAGCTCTGGGACTAGTCTTGTGGCAAACCTTTGCACTTTCTCTAGTTTCTTTACGTGCTTGGCTAGGCTAGGTGTCGGGGTTCCAAAACTGGTGCCGCATACTCAATATGGGCCTAACGTACACGGTTGTACTGGGTCCTGAATGATTCCTTATTAAGATGTCGGAATTGCTGTTCTGAGGTTTGCTAGGCGCCCATAGCTGCAGCAGTTATTTGGTTGATGTGCACTTCAGGAGATGTGCTGGTGTTAACTCACCCCATGATCTTTTTCCTTGGTGGTTTGTAGTCTTGGCCCCCTAGACTCGTACTCCGTCTGCGGTCTTTCTTTGCCCTTCCCCAATTTCTTCTCATGGACTTTGCCATCTTGGTGGAGATTGAACTCCAGGAGCCAATTGCTGGACCAGGTCGGCACCTGTCCAGATCCTTTGTCAGTTCTGCATGGTCTTCGATCGATGTGAATTCATCTCATCAACTTCACATCATCTGAAAAGGGACACCTCAGTGTCTATTCCTTCCGTCATGTCATTCACAAATACCAGAAAACAGCACTGCGTCTAGACTGACCCTGTGGGACCCCGCTGGGTCACAGGTGCCCACTCTGACACCTCGCCACGTACCATGACTCGCTGCTGTCTTCCTGACAAGTATTCCCTGAATCAATTGTAGTGCCCTTCCCTGTTATCTCTGTTTGGTCTCCAAGTTTTTGCACAAATCTCTTGTGTGGACTGTGTCAAACGCCTTCTGCAGTCCAAGAAAATGCAATCCACCCACCTCTCTTCTCTCTTGTCTTATGCTGTTCTCGTGTCATAGAACTCCAGTAGGTTAGTAGGTTTGTAGGTTTTGTGTTGTGTGATGTGGGTGTGTGTGTGTGTGTGTGTGTTGTGTGTGTGTGTGTGTGTGTGTGTGTGTGTGTGTGTGTGTGTGTGCGTGTGTGTGCGATTGTGTGTGCGTGTGCGTGTGTGTGCGCCCATGTGCGTGTGTGTGGCGTGTGTGTGGTGCGTGTGTGGGATGCGTGCGGCGTGTTGGCGTGTTTGTGCGCGTTGTGTTGTGTGTTGTGTGGCGCGTGTGTGTGTGTGTGTTGTGTGCGTCGTGTGTGTGTGTGTCGTAGTAGTGCGTGTGTGTGTGTGTGTGGTGAGTGTGCGCGCGTGTGTGCGCGCGCGCGTGATGTACTCAATTATATGTATTCACCTACATGATGGTTGAATGGGTCGATTCACAGCTTCCAGATCAGCTCTTCGCATGGTCGCTACTAGGTACACTCCCGACTCAAGAACCTTATCGTACCTTCTTCTTTAAAGTTTTATATGGGATCCTGCCTCTACAACTGGGGAGGGGGAAATTACTTTGATTTCGTCTTGTTGCACGTTAAGATTTTCCTCATATATTATTGTCCACGGAATCGGTCTTGCACTTTCTCCCCCATTCCCCGAAGTTGGTTATTTTACTTACTTAACTTCCATACTTTTGTCACGCCACGTCCTTCATTCATTTTAAGTCTTCTTGTGTGGAGTTTACAGTCATTTTAATTTCTTTAATTTGCCCCATTTTATCAAGTTCTTGCAACATGGGAAACCAATCATAGCTATTTACTGCGTCAAGCAAATAGTTGACTTTAATTGTAAATATCAACTAGGTTTTAAGGTGCGGAGCCTCGGGAACGGCCCAAGTTCCAACACGACAAACCACGACCAAACAACGGCTAAGTTCCCTCTTGTCACATCCTGGTTTTCCTCTCAAGTTGCAATTTTTTATTATTTTAACTATAATTAATTTACATTTAACCCTTCTTTTATATTTAATGTCTCCTTGATTAATTAAATTTGGAGGCTTCAATGTAACAAGTTTGAAATAGTTAAATGTAATCTGCCAGTCAGTTCGAAGGATTTTAAAGATCTGGGCGGGGATTCTGAAAAACATTAAGTTCAGCAGGCTTTCTTCGTATGGGAATTCAGCCTGGTATCTTTTTTCCTCTAACAGAAAACTTATTTTCACCAAGCGTATCTGAATCAATTATATGGAACTTTTCTATGTTTTAGTAAACACTAGATGTATTGCTTCACTCTTGATGTTTGTGTCTGTATTTCTCTCTATCTCTCTCTCCAGATAGGCTGCTCACCCCAGAGGACACAATTATCAACGTCCCACCTACATAAGCCTAGCCATAAACGTAGGCCCATTCTAAGCCACTAGCACCCATAATTAAAATAACACTAACACACAAAAAGTGAGGCCTACGAATATTAATTGTTAATAATTCCAGAGAGATCACGAGCAAAACGTGACCCACAGTGCTTTACACTTACTCAATACACACAAGTATTCACTGCTACCATACTCAAAAACTTCATGAGGCAGTAGAAACAAATTCAATACACAGCTTAAAATGCTGTATAGTAGGCGCTTCAGAAAGGCCATTAAACCGTAATGTTATTAGTGTGGGAAGGCATAGTCAGGGCCTGAGCCTCGACCCAACACAACTTGGTGAGTTTAAGTCGTGTACACACAAAACTGGACTGTATATTCTACATTTTATTTCATGAACGTAGTGTAAAACATGGAAATGGTGAGCCCCACAGCGTGGACGTTTGCCACACTCCTAAATGTGCTTCTAGTCCACTCGGTGTAATTATCCCACCGCTGGGTATATTGACCTAAATGTGATACTTGTAACCAAAATTGACCCAAATATTACCCCTGTGTGGACAAAACGTGATTTGGATGTTGGGTTAAGATATGGTATTAAAATACCAACAAATTAAAAAAAAGACATGTACAGTATTACGGTATTTTAATGAGGCTTCTTCAGTCCTGCTCGGACGAAGGTGCCCATTCGTGAGCCGAATCGTTTCATCATTAAAATAGTATCCCAATTACCGCCGTGTCTTATTCACAACCCATGGCTGTCCACCACCTGGCCAGGGGCCTCCAACGTGCGTCACATTTCCAATAAATATTAACATACTGTACGTTAAAAATGTTATTATTGCCCAAGCAATGTTAATGAATTATCTTTCGTATCTTTATCGGCAACGAATCTATAAATCAAGGTCTTGTCAAATGTGCAACTAGGTTTTAAAAATTTTGTAGTTAGCTATACTTGCTTAATAGGGTATTCCAAGAACGGAATTCTGTAAATCCTAGGACCATCTAAGTTGTCCCTCTTACATTGTGGGTTAGTTGTGAATATTTAAACTAATGGAAAATCAGCAATTAAAAAACAATTAATCAGTATCTTATATTTAATTTGTGACCCGCTGTGCACACAGCTATCACATAACATCAGGCAGTCAAAACATCTACACGTGTCACCAGCTGTGCAGACCCCTGGTACGTTTCTACAGCTACTGAGCTCAGCGTCCTTGGTAATAATACAAGAAATATCCCCCTGGGCAATTCTACAGATCCTAATCCTTGCTTGAAGCAATCCAAACAGGTACAAACCCAAACACATGTAAAACCCCCTACGTTCCACCCCCATCGACACAGGTACACCCCCCACACACACGTATGCAAGCCATCAACAACACATCCTGGGAGGGGACCCTAGCAATCACTCTTATTTAAGTGTTGAAGATCCCCACAGCAACCTGGCCAACTCCTCTCGTTTCTCTTTCACCGCTCTTCTATACTTTTTTTTTTTTGCGCCATCTAACTCCAGATCCTACTGTTTAATAAGCGAAGGATTAAGAAGAGATAAAGATATAAACCTTTAACTTGGAATAATGAATCCTTTAACGTAACAGCAATAGTTACCTGGAGGTTATTCCGGGGAATCAACGCCCCCCGCGCCCCCCCGAGTCCATGACCAGGCCTCCCGATGGAAAATCAGGGCTGATCAACTAGGCTGTTACTGCTGGCCGCACGCGTTCCAAACGTACGAGCCACAGCCCGGATGATCCGGCACTGACTTTAGGTATCTCTCCGCTCCTCTCTTAAAGGCCAGCAGGGGTTTTAATTGGGCAATTCCCCTAATGCTTGATGGGAGGCTGTTGAACAGTCTTGGGCCCCGGACACTTAATGGTGTTTTCCCTTATGTGTACCCAATGGGCGCCCCTACTTTTTATTGGGGGCATTTTGCATCGCCTGCCACAGTTTTTAAATTTCGTTTAGGGAGTGAATTTCTGTGTTGCAGATTTGGGACCATTTCATTCAGGATTTTCCAAGTGTAGTTATGATATATCTCTCTCACTTTACTAGTTGGTAAAGTAGAGAACTCTCAAAGGTCCAGCATTCTAGATATTTGTTGTTCATCCGCGTACAAATTATCCGGGGAAACTTTAAAAGGTATCTACTGTAGTGGACATAGTGGAACATCCACCCCATGCAGCAGAAACAAAAAACCATGTCGACCATAGAAACAAAAACCACTACCGCCGACACAGAACAAGTCGGACTACAGAAACAAAAACAACCGTCTTCGTGACATGTCGACCTAGGAAACAAAAACACCCACCGTCGGCACAACAAGAACAATAATTATGTGACCACACAAGGTTGAGGTATGGTGACAACTAGATTCTAGCTGGTTAAGTAGCAAGTCATCTCTCTCAGCGACACTAATTCCTTAACTATGTCATGTTATCAGCACCACTCTGCACATCTCTCTCTCACTCACTCTCTACAAATATTTGACATGTAACTCGTGTTTAATGGACCCAGGTCAGATACAGTGTGTAACTTAACAGCTTCACTGTATTCAACCCCACTTTTTTTTTTTTATACACAAGGACGTTAAGACATATAAAAAAAAATATTTAATGCAGTCCAAGTTTTAATTACGCAGTCATGTATAAATGTTTATGATTTGGCTCTTTCAGGATTCACAGTATTTTTTTTACCTATACACATTGTTTAATTGTTTATTGGATGATGTTCGTTTAATTACCTGCGATTACGTTTATAACGTATAGGTGTAGTTATATTATTTTAAAACATATATAAACTAAACCTAATGCAGTAAAACGTGACAATTACGCTGATATGTTGCTTATCCCCAAACTCTCCTCCCTCGGCCCTCTGATGCTGCAAATGTTCAGGCCACGTGTTCCACATCAAAATATAAGCGAGTCCATCTTTTCACCGATGATCGTGTCTGTGATGGTGCTAATAGCTGTGATGGTGCTAATAGCTGTGGATGGTGCTAATAGCTGTATTGATGGTGCTAATAGCTGTGATGGTGCTAATAGCTGTGATGGTGCTAATAGATGTGATGGTGCTAATAGCTGTGATGGTGCTAATAGCTGTGATGGTGCTAATAGCTGTGATGGTGCTAATGCTGTGATGGGGGCTAATAGCTGTTGATGGGTGCTATAGCTGTGATGGTGCTATAGATGTGATGGTGCTAATAGCTGTGATGGTTGCTAATAGCTGTGATGGGTTGCTAATAGATGTGATGGTGCTAATAGCTGTGATGGTGCTAATAGCTGTGATGGTGCTAATAGCTGTGATGGTGCTAATAGCTGTGATGGTGCTAATAGCTGTGATGGAGATAAAAATAATGAGATCATATATGAGATACAATTTATGAGATACAATTATTCAGTATTTATTTAGTTTGTGAGTGAGTAAGTGATTTTTGAGGAAGAGACCTAGAATTAATAAACAGTGTTTCTTTTATATTCACAGGCAATGAATTCCAGATTTTAGGGCCTTTTATGTGCATTGAGTTTTTGCATAGCGTGAGATGGACACGAGGAACATCAAAGAGAGACTGTGCCTTGTGTTATGGTCAAGTGTTCTGTTTGAGGTTGGTAAGGAGATTGTTTGAGGGGAGGGTTTATGTCAGAGTTAAGTGTTTCTATGTAGGTAGTAGGTGCAGTAAATAAGTTAATGGATGTTTTGGATTGTGAGTAGGTTTAGTAGTTTTGAATATTATTGGAGTGTGCTGTCTGTAGTGGGAATTTGTTATTCTGACTGCAGCCTTTTGTTGGGTGATTAGTGTCTGAGATGGTTTATTGTTGTTGGAGGCGCAGCCAGTGGCCACCCATAGACCACCAGAATTACAACTACTGATGCCAATAACAAAATCCCACCACAAACACAGATACAACCTCGTTATATTTGCTAATATACAGGGCTTAAGCCATCACACCAACAACAAAATACCTTTTATCAGTGGACTTCTAGTGGAGGTCTAATGCAATGTTTGCAGCCTTCACAGAGACTCACACAAAAGATCACTTATGCAGTGAAATATGGATAAGTGGTGTACAACCTTTTTAGAGCGACAGAAAAAACAGGCAACAGGATGGGGGGGGGGGGGGGTTGGGGGTTTGCCTGTATGTCAAAGGTCCCTTATCTGCCACGGAGTTGCTGAACCCCACAAATGAGGTAGTTGAAGTTCTATCAATAAAAAGATCGAGAACCAGGAAACCTGTCTGTGGTTGTATACAAGCACCAGAATTTCAACCTCACACAGTTCAAGAACAGTACTGGAAATCGATTACTGTTTAGAGGGGAAAACCTTCCAGCTCCATCCCCTAATCATCTTACTGCTTGGTGATTTCAAACCCTTAAGGCATACAAAATGGAGAAAGTAGCAAATAATGTTATAGCTGAAACAATTCCCGATGGTAGCGCATGATGAAAGGTCACACACACATGAGCTACTAAGTCTCTGCGAAAAAACACACCTTAAGCCATCAGTTTTTTTAGTGGAGCAACAAGGACTAGAAAACACATTGACCCTTATCTTCACAAATAATGAGGACCTTATGATAAGAGACATAAGATATCAAAAACAAACTAATTCTGATCACAATTCTAATCGAGGTCCAGGGACGTACATGCATAGGGGGGTCCTGAACAGCGAATGCATGTACCTGTGAAGGTGTCTTTCACAAAATACAATTTCAACAACAAAGAACATCAAACTTGGGACAGGTAAACCCATGTCCTAACGAAAACATGTTGGGAAGATGTTTAAATGACATGGATCCAAACCAGTGCTTGAAAGGATCAACTTCTGTAGCCGAAGCCATGTTTAGGCATATTCCCCTAGAAAGAAGAGCAGGAGTAAACTGGAGAGAAAAGACGCTCCCTCTACAGAAGCGACGAAGAGTCACTGGAAGCTCCTCAGGGGGAGTGCTAGAATTCTGTACACGAAAAAAAAAAAAAAAGGAGGGCGACTGACCAGGGAGTGGGAAAACTATGAACTTAAGCTTAAATGACTCTTACGGAACCAGGAGAGGCAGGAGGAGCTTAAGCTATTAGTGAAATTGAAAGAAAATTCAAAAATATTTCTTTTCATATGCCAAAAAACAAGGCAAATAACACTTCTTTTAGTTCTGGCCCACTTACTCAGACAGGATGGGACTTACACAGATGACAAAAGGAAATGAGTGAAATATGAAAAATCCCAGTACGACTCTGTGATTTAGTGAACCACTAATCGGTCTGAGGATCGACGACCCAAATGTTTCTCATGATGAGCCTAAAACTCCATAAATGTATGCCAGATTTCCGACATTACCCTTAACTCGATAGATTTTCGAATAAACCATTGACAACATGCCTATGCACTCAGCCCCGGGGGGGCCCAGAACTCGTTGGAAACTCTGTTTTCATTATGAAACTGCAAGAAACCCCTCTCGAAAGAGCATGCCCTAAGTACACTATGGGAGGAGGAGCTTGGACATGGGTGAAATCCACAGTCACTTAAAACAACGGAATAGAGCCCCAACTCCATAAGGTGGCAGCAAAGCATTAGCTTAAAGAACTATTGACAAATAGCTCTGACGTTCCCACATCATAAAAATCTTTGAAAGAGTGCTAAAAGCAGGATTGCCAAATCACCTGGATTCCCAAAATCTGCCACAATCCAGGGCAACATGGGTTCAGGGGCAGGTCGCTCCTGCCTCTCCAAACTACTGGATAACTATGACATGGCCTTGGATGCACTGGAGAAAAATCAGAATGCAGATGTATTAATATACACAGACTTCTGCAAAAGCATTGACAAATGCGATCATGTGCGTTAATAGCCCATAAAATACGTACTAAAGGGAATAACTGGGAAGTGGGGAGATGGATCTTCAACTTTCCTAACAAAATGAACACAAAGAGTTAGTGCGCTCACAGAGTTAAATCGGAGGCTGCCTATAGTGAAGAGCTCTGTTCCACAAGGCACAGTACTCGCCCCATCTTATTACTTATCCTCTTATCAGACAATAAACAGAGATATCACCAACAGCACCCGTATCATCCTTTGCGGATGATTACTAAGATCTGCATGAGGCTGTTATCTGCTAGAGGAACGCCGGTTAACCTCCAAGGGAAGATTAAACAAAGTTTTCCAGTGGGCAACGGTTATACAATATGTGTTCAATGAGAGACAAATTCCAACTACTCGTTTATGGAAAACTGGAGGAGTAATAACTAGAACAGAGTATACTCATGACTCCGGCATACAATAGGAGTGGAAAAATAATGTAAGGGACCTGGGGAAGTAGAAAAGTCTGAGGATCTCACTTTCAAGGAATCACAAACAGTGCCCACATCGCACGTGCAAAAGAAATGATAAGATGTGATAATGAGAAACTTTCAAACGAGAGATGCCAAGGCCCCCATGATGATCCTTTCAAATCACTTGTTCTCTTAGGGGAATACTGCTGTACATTAACATCTCCATTCAAAGCAGGTGAAATCGCAGATCTAGAGAGTGTACAGAGATCCTTTACTGCACGTATAAGTTCTGTCAGCACCTTCTACTGGGAACGCTTGGAAGCACTTGGCTTGTACTCGTTGGAACGCAGGATGGGAGGAGAGATACATCATAATCTACACCTTGGAAAATCTTGGATGAGAGAATGGTCCCAAATCTGCACACAGAAATCGTCACTCCTACGAAAGTAAAAGATCTGGGCGCAGGGGGGGGGGGGCGATGGCAAAATGCCCCCAATTTAAAAAGTGGGGCGCCATTGGTACCTAGAGAAAACACCATTAAGTGTCCGGGGAGCCAAACTGTTCAACAGCTCCATCAGCTTAGGGAATTGCCAATAAAACCCCTGGCTGCCTTCAGAGAGGATGCTGGACAGATACCTAAAGTCAGAAAAAAAAAAACTGCCGGATCAGCCGGGCTGTGGCTCGTACGTTGGTGGGGGAATTTGATTGATTGTGCGCCTCAGGAGATATGCTCGGTGTTTATACTCACCCCCAGGAGATCTTTTTCACTTTAGTGAGTTTGCAGTCTTTGGCCATCTAAACTATATTGTGTCTGACGGTTTCTTTGGCCCTTCCCCAATCATCATGGACTTTGCATTGGCAGGGTTAATTTCAAGGAGCAGTTGCTGGACCAGGCTTGCCTCTAGCCTGTCCAGATCTCTTTGTAGTCCTGCCTGATCCTTCGTTCTTCCGATTCGATTCTTTCATTATTCACATCGTCTTGCAAAAACAGGACACTTCTGAGTTCTATCCCTTCCGTTATGTCGTTCACGTATACCAAGAACAGCACAGGTCCTAGGACTGACCCCTGTGGGGACCCGCTTGTCACAGGCGCCCACTTTGACACTCGTCGCGTACATGATCGTTGTTTCCTCCCTGTCAGGTATCTCTGATCCATTGCAGTGCCTTTCGTTATGTTGTGCCTGGTCCTCTAGCTTTTGCAGTAACCTATTGTGGGAAACTGTGTCGAAAGCCTTCTTGCAGTCCAAAAATACGCAGGATCCACCCCTCTCATCTCTTGTTTATTCTGTCATTAAACCTGTCATAAAAACTCTAGTAGGTTTGTGACACAGGATTTTCCTTCCCTGAAACCATGCTGGTTGTCAATTATACCACTTGTTTCTTTCAGGTGCCCCACCACTTCTCTCCTGATGATCTTCTCCTGACTTGCATACTATACACGTTCTAGAAGATACAGGCTGTAGTTTAGTGGCTCATGTCTGTCTCCCTTTTTAAAAAAATTGAACTACATTTGCCATTGTCATACCTCAGGGAGTTGCCCAGTTTCAAATGATGTGTTGAAGATCTTTGTTAATGGCTCACACAATTCTCTGTCCTCTTTAAGGACCCATGGAGAGTGTTGTTGCGTCCCACCGCTTTGAGGTGTCAAGTTCGCATAGCAGCTTCTTCACCTCCTCCCTTGGTTATATGTACCTCATCCAGCACTTGCTGGTGTGCCCCCCTGTTCTGATTTCTTGGTGTCCCTACTGGTTCCACCTGTAAATACCTCTTTAAAAATCTTGTGTTGAGCTCCTGACATACCTCTCGGTCGTTCTTGTGAATTCCCTCACCCTTCCTCGTTGACTACATGGTCCTTGACTGTTGTTTTCCTCTGATGTGGCGTACAACAGCTTTGGGTCAGTCTTTACTTTTGATTGCTATGTCATTTTCATATTCTCTGAGCCTCCCTTCTTATCTGGCATATTGTTTCTGGCTCATTCGGCTGATTTCTCTATTCTCTGAGTTCTCTGTCTTCTGTACCTTTTCCATTCTCTAGTACACCTAGTTTTTGCCTCCCTACACCTTTGGGTGAACCAAGGACTCGTTCTGTTCTTTCCCATATTTCTGTTTCCCTGGGAACAAAACCCTCCTTGCCTCTTTGACATTTTGTTGCTACATAGTCCATCATTTCTTGTACTGGTTTTCCTGTCTGTTCCCTCTCCCATGAATGTCTTGAAGGAAGTTCCCCTCATGCCTGAGTAGTTCCCCCTTTTGTAGTTTGGTTTTTCCCAGGCCTATTCCGCTACTCTACTCCACTTGGAGCTCAAACCTAAAGTAGTCGACGACAGAACCACATTGGATACTAGCTCCCAGAGGGCCTTTCATACATGAACCTCGATGTCCGAAACTACTCATGGTGAATACAAGGTCCAACCTTGCTGGTTCATACTCTCCTCTCTCTCTGTAGTGTCTCTAACATGTTGATGCAATGAGGTTCTCCAGTCCACATCCATCTTCCTTGGCTCTCCATGTTTCGGGACCCCCTGGGGCTCCAGGGTTTCCCAGTCAATCTCCTTGTTATTGAAACACCCATAACTAGTAACTTTGCTCCCCCCATGTGTGCTTCCTGGCCACCTCGGCTAGTGTGTTGATCATTGCTCTGTTTGCTCTCATCGTATTCTTCTCTTGGCCTCTGCAGTTCTGTGGTGGGTTGTACATTACTGCAATTATCACCTTATGTCCCTCAGACTGGATTGTTCTTTAAGTAGTCCCTTTCGCCCATGCCATCCATTCCTTCCATTTCTTCAAAAACCCACTGGTTTTTAATGAGCAGTTGCATCTCTCCTCCCCCTCTCCTCCCTCAGTCTTTCCTGAAGATTTGAATATACGATGGAAAGATTGAATCTGTTATTTTATTCTGGTGAGTTTTGTTTCTGTGATAGGAGTGTGCTATTATTGTCTGGGGATGTCTCTTTGATTCTTTCGTGCACTCCTCATATTGTTTGTTATTCCATCTGCATTTTATACCACACCTTCAACTTCTTCTTCTAGACTGTGGTCTGGGAAGTATTATTGGGGTTGGGAAAGTGGGATACCTGGTAAGGAAACTATGGTTGTTTGCTGTGGGGGTGAAGTTTGTATGTAGATGGGTGGGGGCATTGGATGAGGCATGGGTTGTTTTGATGTAGAGTGTTTGGTTGCACTGGGGTTGACTGGTTGGGAGGCTTCTATAGAAAGTTGTGAGGGGGGCTGTGTTAGATCTTCTTCCGGGTTGGGATCTCCTGTCTGTCTTCTCCATCCCCTCTCTTTCCTCCTTTTCATTGTACCATCTCTCTCAGTTTCTTCCTTTCTTCTTGTTGTTCTGTCAAGCGGTCGAGTACACCCTCCTGTGCATGCCGTATGCCCTTAATCGGCTTTCTCCGCAGGTATCCTGGTCGAGTCGCTTCTGCCTTGAAGGTCATTCTCCCTGGCCGGGTTCTTTTTTTACAAAACCCCCTATTCTCCGAAAATTTTCCAGCTGGGTCATATCGTCTTTCCTATTGCTTTCATGATGCCTTTCAAATTGCTTTTTTTTTTCCCCTTGTTTTCTTGCTTATATGTTTCCCCCTTCGACACTTCTGGAGCCCATAACAAGACTGACCCTCACCCATTCATTCCCCACTGCATATACCTGTGTATCCCCTAATTTAATTTGGTTTCCTCACTGCAAGCTTTCCTTTCATCAGTCTTCACTGGCTAATGTACTTGGGGCTCAGTGGCTGTCATTTTCCTTCTCGGCTTTCTTGGGCTCTGTTGTTGTATGTTAGGGCTCCAATAAAGCTTAGCTATTTCATTTGCTACAGTCTCCTCTGATAGGAGATCTCCCATGCAGTTGTGCCCCTTCTTTCCCTACAGTCCCCTTATTTGTGGCTGAGGTAAAGCAGTCTCTGTTTGTCAATCCAAAATGTTCTTTAGTTCTTTAGGCTGTTTCAGATTTTTCAGTCTCTTCTAAAAAACTCTGTATCTAGCCTCTTGCTGCTTTGGGAAGCACCTCCACTTCTGCCTTTCCATATCTACCTCTCTTCATTCTATGTTAAGGTCTTCTAGTTTCTTTTCCATTCATGTCACTTTTTATGAGCTCTGCTGCCCAATTCTTTCCTGTGCATTTTCCTCCTCCTGTCCCATTGGTTTTTTCTTGTTGCTCTCTGGCAACCATTTTTGTTTTATCTGATTGCCTCAGAGTGGGAAAAAACCTATGTAGTTCTGATATGTTAGGTTGTAGTGTGTGTGTCAGAGTGTGGGGGTGGGAAGTAAAGATAGTGGAGGAACTGTGGCTAGTTGGGAGCTGAGTGGGGAGGGGAGGGAGGGTTTGGGGTTGACTGAACGGGGGAGGGGAGGGTGATCGAGGGATGTGTGACGAGATGGATCAGGGGAAGTAGTGAGTTGTCGGTGGTGCGGGGGGGGAGTGTGTGTGTGTTGGATATGTGTAGTGTGTGTGTGTGTGTGTGGTGTGTGTTGTGAATGTGTGTGTGTGTGTGTGTGTGTGTGTGTGTGTGTGTGTGTGTGTGTAATTTTGTGTTGTAATTGTGGGTGGAAATTATGTGTGGGTTTTATTAGGTACTGAAAGGTAGGTGGACTGTGCTTGGAGTGTAATGTAGATCTCTCAGTTGTCGCTTGTGTCCACAACCTCTCTCTTGACCTGACTCCCACCCTTGCAAGTGTTGCCTATATCACCTGCTTTAGTGAGTAATCCCTTGTTCAATGGATTACCATTTGTAAACCTTATTAGAATAATTGAGTGGCTATTCTTTATCGTGCTATGAGAGTTAGACCATTCACATTCAGCTTGGGCGGTTTTAAATTGGAACCTGGACCCACACCCAACAACCACTCAATGGTGATACCAGTACTTGTAGTGCAGTTGTAGCAGTTGTAGGTTGTCCAGGACGATGTGACTTGTGACGTCATGGAGTAGTCCAGTCGATGTACGTCCTCGGCGTAGTCCACCTCAATTTCTTCTCGTTAATAATGTACACAATTCACTGTATTTCTTTCACTGGTCTCACTATTGTTTCACTTTATTAAAATCTTGGGTGAACACTTGGCATAACGCCGCCTTCACACTAGCCTGACGCCACAACGCTTTATTTCAGATCCACTTTCAAAATTGTGGCTTTCCCCACATTGTGTGGCTCACGGCAATTAAAAAAACCACTTCTAGATTGATGACTACCTGACAACTTAGCAACCCTTGCAGAACACCTTGTAGCCCTCCAAAAAACACTTAAATCCCCGAGAGAGCACCGACGGCGTGATAGCACCGACGGCGTGTGAGAGTGGTAGTGTGTGTAGGTGTGTGTGTGTTGTAGGTGTGTGTGTGTGTAGGGTGTGTGTGTGTGTAGGTGTTTGTGTGTGTAGGTGTGTGTGTGTGTGGTGTTGTGTGTTACCATTTTGTCTTAGGACATGCCGATTTAGGACACTAGGGCTGATGTGTGTGTGTGTATGTGTATGTGTGTTGTATGTGTATGTGTGTTGAGTGTGTGTGTTTGTGTGTGTGTGTGTCTGTATGTGAGTGTGTGTGTGTGTGTGTTGTGTGTGTGTGTGTGGTGTGTGTGTGTGTGTGTGTGTGTGTGTACTTCACTATTTGTACTCACCTATTTGTGGTTGCAGGGGTCGAAGTCTTAGCTCCTGGCCCCTCCTCTTCACGGTTGCTACTGGGCCCTCTTCTCCCCGCTCCATGAGCTTTATCAAACCTCGTCTTAAAACTGTGTATGGTTCCTGCCTCCACTACGTCATTGTCTTGGCCTATCCACTGCCTAACAAACTCTATGGCTGAAGAAATACTTCCTAATATTCATGATCATTTGTGTCCTCAACTTCCAATTGTGGACTCTTGTTTCTGTGTCCCCTCCCTGGAACATCCTGTCTTTGTCCACCTTGTATCTATTCCACGCAGATTTTATAGTGTTATCATGTCTTCCCTGACCCTCCTGTCCTCCAGTTGTCGTCAGGCCCCGAATTTCCCACTTAATACTTTCTTCATAGGACATTCCCCTTAGCCTCTGGAACTTAACATGTCGCAAATCCTTTGTACTTCTTAGGTTTCTTGACGTGTGCTTGATCAATGTGCGGGTTCCAAAAACAGGTGCTGCATACTCCAGTATGGGCCTGACATACACGGTGTACAGTGTCTTGAACGATTCCTTACTTAAGGTATCGGAAAGCTGTTTCAGGTTGCCAGGCGCCCATATAGCTGCAGCTGTTATTGATTGATGAGTGCTCGGAGACATGCTCGGTGTTATATACCCCAAGATCTTTCTCCTTGAGTGAGGTTTGCAGTCTTGACCACTAGCCTATACTCTGTCTGTGTCTTCTGTTGCCCTTCCCCTATCTTCATGACTTGCATTTGGCAGGATTAAATTCGAGATGCCATTTGCCTTGACCAGGTCGTTCGTCTGTCCAGGTCTCTTTTGAAGTCCTGCCTGGTCCTCATCTGGATAATTCTCATCATTAACTTCACATCATCTGCAAACAGGGACACTTCTGAGTCTAAACCCTTCCATCATGCGTTCACTTATACCAAAATAGCACTGTCTTAGGACCGACCCCTGTGGGGCCCCGCTGTCACAGGTGCCCACTGTGATACATCAATTACGATACCAGACTAGTTGTTGTCCCTGTCAGGTATTCTTGATCCTTTGCAGTGCCACTCCTGTTATATGCGCTTGATGCTCTAGCTTCTGCACTAATTCCTAGTGAGGAACTGTGGTCAAAGCTTCTTGCAGTTCCAAGAAGATGCCAATCAACCCACCCCTCTCTCTCGTTGTCTTACTTCTGTTATTTTATCATAAAACTCCAGATGGTTTGCGACACAGGATTTGCCTTCCATGATCCGTGCTGGTAGGCATTTATATCTTGTTCCGTTCCATGGTTGCTCCACCACTCTCCTCCTGATATCTTCTCCATAATTTGCATACTATACACGTCAAAGACCAGTTATAGTTTAGTGCCTCTTTTCTGTCTCTTTTTTTTTAAAAATGGGAACTACATTTGCCGGTCTCCTACCTAGGTAGTATGCCCAGTTTCCAGGGGACGTGTTTAGAAGATTGTGGTAAGTGGCATGCACACATATCTGCTCCCTCTCTAAGGATCAATGGGGAGATGTTCCAATTGTGTCCCCACTGGCCTTGGTTAAGGTATCGATGTCCCTTAGCAGTTTCTTCACCCCCTCCTCATCTGTATGGATGTCGTCCAACACTTGTTGGTTTGTATTCCTTGCTGGTCAGTCCCTTATGGTCTGTCCCCCCAGAGGTCCTTCCTGTCTCTACTGTAAACACTTCCTTAAATCTGTGTTGAGCTCCTCACCTACCTCTTGATTGTTTCTTGTGAGTTCTCCACCTTCTTCTCAGCCTTTTACCTGGTTCCTTGACTTGTTGTCTTCCTCCTAAGGTAGAGGGAAGACAACAGTCAAGGACAGTGTGTGTGGTGGTGTGTTTTTGTGTGCGTTGCGTGGTCGCGTGTGTTGTTTTGTGTGTGCGTCTCGTGTGCGCGTCTGTGTGCGTCGTCTGGTGGGTTGCGCGTCTGTGTGTGTGTGTACTCGCCTTAGTTGTGACTCACCTAGTTGAGGTTTGCGGGGGTCGAGGCCGAGCTCCTGGCCCCGGCCTCTTCACTGATCGCTACTAGGTCATCTCCCTGAGCCGTGGAGCTTTATCATACCTCTGCTTAAAGCTATGTATGGGGATCCTGCCTCCACTACATCGCTTCCCAAATATTCCACTTACTGACTACTCTGTGGCTGAAGAAAATCTTCTTAACATCCCTGTGATTCATTCTGTGTCTTCAGCTTCCACTGTGTCCCCTTGTTGCTGTGTCCAATCTATGGAACATCCTGTCTTTGTCCACCTTGTCAATTACTCTCAGTGTTTTGTAGTCGTTATCCATGTCCCCCTATCTCTCCTGTCCCAGTTCGTCAGGTTGATTTCCCTTAAAACTCCTCCTCGTAGGACATACCTCTTAGCTCTGGGACTAGTCTTGTGGCAAACCTTTGCACTTTCTCTAGTTTCTTTACGTGCTTGGCTAGGCTAGGTGTCGGGGTTCCAAAACTGGTGCCGCATACTCAATATGGGCCTAACGTACACGGTTGTACTGGGTCCTGAATGATTCCTTATTAAGATGTCGGAATTGCTGTTCTGAGGTTTGCTAGGCGCCCATAGCTGCAGCAGTTATTTGGTTGATGTGCACTTCAGGAGATGTGCTGGTGTTAACTCACCCCATGATCTTTTTCCTTGGTGGTTTGTAGTCTTGGCCCCCTAGACTCGTACTCCGTCTGCGGTCTTTCTTTGCCCTTCCCCAATTTCTTCTCATGGACTTTGCCATCTTGGTGGAGATTGAACTCCAGGAGCCAATTGCTGGACCAGGTCGGCACCTGTCCAGATCCTTTGTCAGTTCTGCATGGTCTTCGATCGATGTGAATTCATCTCATCAACTTCACATCATCTGAAAAGGGACACCTCAGTGTCTATTCCTTCCGTCATGTCATTCACAAATACCAGAAAACAGCACTGCGTCTAGACTGACCCTGTGGGACCCCGCTGGGTCACAGGTGCCCACTCTGACACCTCGCCACGTACCATGACTCGCTGCTGTCTTCCTGACAAGTATTCCCTGAATCAATTGTAGTGCCCTTCCCTGTTATCTCTGTTTGGTCTCCAAGTTTTTGCACAAATCTCTTGTGTGGACTGTGTCAAACGCCTTCTGCAGTCCAAGAAAATGCAATCCACCCACCTCTCTTCTCTCTTGTCTTATGCTGTTCTCGTGTCATAGAACTCCAGTAGGTTAGTAGGTTTGTAGGTTTTGTGTTGTGTGATGTGGGTGTGTGTGTGTGTGTGTGTGTTGTGTGTGTGTGTGTGTGTGTGTGTGTGTGTGTGTGTGTGTGTGTGCGTGTGTGTGCGATTGTGTGTGCGTGTGCGTGTGTGTGCGCCCATGTGCGTGTGTGTGGCGTGTGTGTGGTGCGTGTGTGGGATGCGTGCGGCGTGTTGGCGTGTTTGTGCGCGTTGTGTTGTGTGTTGTGTGGCGCGTGTGTGTGTGTGTGTTGTGTGCGTCGTGTGTGTGTGTGTCGTAGTAGTGCGTGTGTGTGTGTGTGTGGTGAGTGTGCGCGCGTGTGTGCGCGCGCGCGTGATGTACTCAATTATATGTATTCACCTACATGATGGTTGAATGGGTCGATTCACAGCTTCCAGATCAGCTCTTCGCATGGTCGCTACTAGGTACACTCCCGACTCAAGAACCTTATCGTACCTTCTTCTTTAAAGTTTTATATGGGATCCTGCCTCTACAACTGGGGAGGGGGAAATTACTTTGATTTCGTCTTGTTGCACGTTAAGATTTTCCTCATATATTATTGTCCACGGAATCGGTCTTGCACTTTCTCCCCCATTCCCCGAAGTTGGTTATTTTACTTACTTAACTTCCATACTTTTGTCACGCCACGTCCTTCATTCATTTTAAGTCTTCTTGTGTGGAGTTTACAGTCATTTTAATTTCTTTAATTTGCCCCATTTTATCAAGTTCTTGCAACATGGGAAACCAATCATAGCTATTTACTGCGTCAAGCAAATAGTTGACTTTAATTGTAAATATCAACTAGGTTTTAAGGTGCGGAGCCTCGGGAACGGCCCAAGTTCCAACACGACAAACCACGACCAAACAACGGCTAAGTTCCCTCTTGTCACATCCTGGTTTTCCTCTCAAGTTGCAATTTTTTATTATTTTAACTATAATTAATTTACATTTAACCCTTCTTTTATATTTAATGTCTCCTTGATTAATTAAATTTGGAGGCTTCAATGTAACAAGTTTGAAATAGTTAAATGTAATCTGCCAGTCAGTTCGAAGGATTTTAAAGATCTGGGCGGGGATTCTGAAAAACATTAAGTTCAGCAGGCTTTCTTCGTATGGGAATTCAGCCTGGTATCTTTTTTCCTCTAACAGAAAACTTATTTTCACCAAGCGTATCTGAATCAATTATATGGAACTTTTCTATGTTTTAGTAAACACTAGATGTATTGCTTCACTCTTGATGTTTGTGTCTGTATTTCTCTCTATCTCTCTCTCCAGATAGGCTGCTCACCCCAGAGGACACAATTATCAACGTCCCACCTACATAAGCCTAGCCATAAACGTAGGCCCATTCTAAGCCACTAGCACCCATAATTAAAATAACACTAACACACAAAAAGTGAGGCCTACGAATATTAATTGTTAATAATTCCAGAGAGATCACGAGCAAAACGTGACCCACAGTGCTTTACACTTACTCAATACACACAAGTATTCACTGCTACCATACTCAAAAACTTCATGAGGCAGTAGAAACAAATTCAATACACAGCTTAAAATGCTGTATAGTAGGCGCTTCAGAAAGGCCATTAAACCGTAATGTTATTAGTGTGGGAAGGCATAGTCAGGGCCTGAGCCTCGACCCAACACAACTTGGTGAGTTTAAGTCGTGTACACACAAAACTGGACTGTATATTCTACATTTTATTTCATGAACGTAGTGTAAAACATGGAAATGGTGAGCCCCACAGCGTGGACGTTTGCCACACTCCTAAATGTGCTTCTAGTCCACTCGGTGTAATTATCCCACCGCTGGGTATATTGACCTAAATGTGATACTTGTAACCAAAATTGACCCAAATATTACCCCTGTGTGGACAAAACGTGATTTGGATGTTGGGTTAAGATATGGTATTAAAATACCAACAAATTAAAAAAAAGACATGTACAGTATTACGGTATTTTAATGAGGCTTCTTCAGTCCTGCTCGGACGAAGGTGCCCATTCGTGAGCCGAATCGTTTCATCATTAAAATAGTATCCCAATTACCGCCGTGTCTTATTCACAACCCATGGCTGTCCACCACCTGGCCAGGGGCCTCCAACGTGCGTCACATTTCCAATAAATATTAACATACTGTACGTTAAAAATGTTATTATTGCCCAAGCAATGTTAATGAATTATCTTTCGTATCTTTATCGGCAACGAATCTATAAATCAAGGTCTTGTCAAATGTGCAACTAGGTTTTAAAAATTTTGTAGTTAGCTATACTTGCTTAATAGGGTATTCCAAGAACGGAATTCTGTAAATCCTAGGACCATCTAAGTTGTCCCTCTTACATTGTGGGTTAGTTGTGAATATTTAAACTAATGGAAAATCAGCAATTAAAAAACAATTAATCAGTATCTTATATTTAATTTGTGACCCGCTGTGCACACAGCTATCACATAACATCAGGCAGTCAAAACATCTACACGTGTCACCAGCTGTGCAGACCCCTGGTACGTTTCTACAGCTACTGAGCTCAGCGTCCTTGGTAATAATACAAGAAATATCCCCCTGGGCAATTCTACAGATCCTAATCCTTGCTTGAAGCAATCCAAACAGGTACAAACCCAAACACATGTAAAACCCCCTACGTTCCACCCCCATCGACACAGGTACACCCCCCACACACACGTATGCAAGCCATCAACAACACATCCTGGGAGGGGACCCTAGCAATCACTCTTATTTAAGTGTTGAAGATCCCCACAGCAACCTGGCCAACTCCTCTCGTTTCTCTTTCACCGCTCTTCTATACTTTTTTTTTTTTGCGCCATCTAACTCCAGATCCTACTGTTTAATAAGCGAAGGATTAAGAAGAGATAAAGATATAAACCTTTAACTTGGAATAATGAATCCTTTAACGTAACAGCAATAGTTACCTGGAGGTTATTCCGGGGAATCAACGCCCCCCGCGCCCCCCCGAGTCCATGACCAGGCCTCCCGATGGAAAATCAGGGCTGATCAACTAGGCTGTTACTGCTGGCCGCACGCGTTCCAAACGTACGAGCCACAGCCCGGATGATCCGGCACTGACTTTAGGTATCTCTCCGCTCCTCTCTTAAAGGCCAGCAGGGGTTTTAATTGGGCAATTCCCCTAATGCTTGATGGGAGGCTGTTGAACAGTCTTGGGCCCCGGACACTTAATGGTGTTTTCCCTTATGTGTACCCAATGGGCGCCCCTACTTTTTATTGGGGGCATTTTGCATCGCCTGCCACAGTTTTTAAATTTCGTTTAGGGAGTGAATTTCTGTGTTGCAGATTTGGGACCATTTCATTCAGGATTTTCCAAGTGTAGTTATGATATATCTCTCTCACTTTACTAGTTGGTAAAGTAGAGAACTCTCAAAGGTCCAGCATTCTAGATATTTGTTGTTCATCCGCGTACAAATTATCCGGGGAAACTTTAAAAGGTATCTACTGTAGTGGACATAGTGGAACATCCACCCCATGCAGCAGAAACAAAAAACCATGTCGACCATAGAAACAAAAACCACTACCGCCGACACAGAACAAGTCGGACTACAGAAACAAAAACAACCGTCTTCGTGACATGTCGACCTAGGAAACAAAAACACCCACCGTCGGCACAACAAGAACAATAATTATGTGACCACACAAGGTTGAGGTGGTGACAACTAGATCTAGCTGGTTAAGTAGCAAGTCATCTCTCTCAGCGACACTAATTCCTTAACTTATGTCATGTTATCAGCACCACTCTGCACATCTCTCTCTCAACTCACTCTCTACAAATATTTGGACATGTAACTCGTGTTTAATGGACCCAGGTCAGATACAGTGTGTAACTTAACAGCTTCACTGTATTCAACCCCACTTTTTTTTTTTTATACACAAGGACGTTAAGACATATAAAAAAAAATATTTAATGCAGTCCAAGTTTTAATTACGCAGTCATGTATAAATGTTTATGATTTGGCTCTTTCAGGATTCACAGTATTTATTTTTACCTATACACATTGTTTAATTGTTTATTGGATGATGTTCGTTTAATTACCTGCGATTACGTTTATAACGTATAGGTGTAGTTATATTATTTTAAAACATATATAAACTAAACCTAATGCAGTAAAACGTGACAATTACGCTGATATGTTGCTTATCCCCAAACTCTCCTCCCTCGGCCCTCTGATGCTGCAAATGTTCAGGCCACGTGTTCCACATCAAAATATAAGCGAGTCCATCTTTTCACCGATGATCGTGTCTGTGATGGTGCTAATAGCTGTGATGGTGCTAATAGCTGTGGATGGTGCTAATAGCTGTGATGGTGCTAATAGCTGTGATGGTGCTAATAGCTGTGATGGTGCTAATGACTGTGATGGTGCTAATAGCTGTGATGGTGCTAATGACTGTGATGGTGCTAATAGCTGTGATGGTGCTAATGACTGTGATGGGGGCTAATAGCTGTTGATGGGTGCTATAGCTGTGATGGTGCTATAGATGTGATGGTGCTAATAGCTGTGATGGTTGCTAATAGCTGTGATGGGTTGCTAATAGATGTGATGGTGCTAATAGCTGTGATGGTGCTAATAGCTGTGATGGTGCTAATAGCTGTGATGGTGCTAATAGCTGTGATGGTGCTAATAGCTGTGATGGAGATAAAAATAATGAGATCATATATGAGATACAATTTATGAGATACAATTATTCAGTATTTATTTAGTTTGTGAGTGAGTAAGTGATTTTTGAGGAAGAGACCTAGAATTAATAAACAGTGTTTCTTTTATATTCACAGGCAATGAATTCCAGATTTTAGGGCCTTTTATGTGCATTGAGTTTTTGCATAGCGTGAGATGGACACGAGGAACATCAAAGAGAGACTGTGCCTTGTGTTATGGTCAAGTGTTCTGTTTGAGGTTGGTAAGGAGATTGTTTGAGGGGAGGGTTTATGTCAGAGTTAAGTGTTTCTATGTAGGTAGTAGGTGCAGTAAATAAGTTAATGGATGTTTTGGATTGTGAGTAGGTTTAGTAGTTTTGAATATTATTGGAGTGTGCTGTCTGTAGTGGGAATTTGTTATTCTGACTGCAGCCTTTTGTTGGGTGATTAGTGTCTGAGATGGTTTATTGTTGTTGGAGGCGCAGCCAGTGGCCACCCATAGACCACCAGAATTACAACTACTGATGCCAATAACAAAATCCCACCACAAACACAGATACAACCTCGTTATATTTGCTAATATACAGGGCTTAAGCCATCACACCAACAACAAAATACCTTTTATCAGTGGACTTCTAGTGGAGGTCTAATGCAATGTTTGCAGCCTTCACAGAGACTCACACAAAAGATCACTTATGCAGTGAAATATGGATAAGTGGTGTACAACCTTTTTAGAGCGACAGAAAAAACAGGCAACAGGATGGGGGGGGGGGGGGGTTGGGGGTTTGCCTGTATGTCAAAGGTCCCTTATCTGCCACGGAGTTGCTGAACCCCACAAATGAGGTAGTTGAAGTTCTATCAATAAAAAGATCGAGAACCAGGAAACCTGTCTGTGGTTGTATACAAGCACCAGAATTTCAACCTCACACAGTTCAAGAACAGTACTGGAAATCGATTACTGTTTAGAGGGGAAAACCTTCCAGCTCCATCCCCTAATCATCTTACTGCTTGGTGATTTCAAACCCTTAAGGCATACAAAATGGAGAAAGTAGCAAATAATGTTATAGCTGAAACAATTCCCGATGGTAGCGCATGATGAAAGGTCACACACACATGAGCTACTAAGTCTCTGCGAAAAAACACACCTTAAGCCATCAGTTTTTTTAGTGGAGCAACAAGGACTAGAAAACACATTGACCCTTATCTTCACAAATAATGAGGACCTTATGATAAGAGACATAAGATATCAAAAACAAACTAATTCTGATCACAATTCTAATCGAGGTCCAGGGACGTACATGCATAGGGGGGTCCTGAACAGCGAATGCATGTACCTGTGAAGGTGTCTTTCACAAAATACAATTTCAACAACAAAGAACATCAAACTTGGGACAGGTAAACCCATGTCCTAACGAAAACATGTTGGGAAGATGTTTAAATGACATGGATCCAAACCAGTGCTTGAAAGGATCAACTTCTGTAGCCGAAGCCATGTTTAGGCATATTCCCCTAGAAAGAAGAGCAGGAGTAAACTGGAGAGAAAAGACGCTCCCTCTACAGAAGCGACGAAGAGTCACTGGAAGCTCCTCAGGGGGAGTGCTAGAATTCTGTACACGAAAAAAAAAAAAAAAGGAGGGCGACTGACCAGGGAGTGGGAAAACTATGAACTTAAGCTTAAATGACTCTTACGGAACCAGGAGAGGCAGGAGGAGCTTAAGCTATTAGTGAAATTGAAAGAAAATTCAAAAATATTTCTTTTCATATGCCAAAAAACAAGGCAAATAACACTTCTTTTAGTTCTGGCCCACTTACTCAGACAGGATGGGACTTACACAGATGACAAAAGGAAATGAGTGAAATATGAAAAATCCCAGTACGACTCTGTGATTTAGTGAACCACTAATCGGTCTGAGGATCGACGACCCAAATGTTTCTCATGATGAGCCTAAAACTCCATAAATGTATGCCAGATTTCCGACATTACCCTTAACTCGATAGATTTTCGAATAAACCATTGACAACATGCCTATGCACTCAGCCCCGGGGGGGCCCAGAACTCGTTGGAAACTCTGTTTTCATTATGAAACTGCAAGAAACCCCTCTCGAAAGAGCATGCCCTAAGTACACTATGGGAGGAGGAGCTTGGACATGGGTGAAATCCACAGTCACTTAAAACAACGGAATAGAGCCCCAACTCCATAAGGTGGCAGCAAAGCATTAGCTTAAAGAACTATTGACAAATAGCTCTGACGTTCCCACATCATAAAAATCTTTGAAAGAGTGCTAAAAGCAGGATTGCCAAATCACCTGGATTCCCAAAATCTGCCACAATCCAGGGCAACATGGGTTCAGGGGCAGGTCGCTCCTGCCTCTCCAAACTACTGGATAACTATGACATGGCCTTGGATGCACTGGAGAAAAATCAGAATGCAGATGTATTAATATACACAGACTTCTGCAAAAGCATTGACAAATGCGATCATGTGCGTTAATAGCCCATAAAATACGTACTAAAGGGAATAACTGGGAAGTGGGGAGATGGATCTTCAACTTTCCTAACAAAATGAACACAAAGAGTTAGTGCGCTCACAGAGTTAAATCGGAGGCTGCCTATAGTGAAGAGCTCTGTTCCACAAGGCACAGTACTCGCCCCATCTTATTACTTATCCTCTTATCAGACAATAAACAGAGATATCACCAACAGCACCCGTATCATCCTTTGCGGATGATTACTAAGATCTGCATGAGGCTGTTATCTGCTAGAGGAACGCCGGTTAACCTCCAAGGGAAGATTAAACAAAGTTTTCCAGTGGGCAACGGTTATACAATATGTGTTCAATGAGAGACAAATTCCAACTACTCGTTTATGGAAAACTGGAGGAGTAATAACTAGAACAGAGTATACTCATGACTCCGGCATACAATAGGAGTGGAAAAATAATGTAAGGGACCTGGGGAAGTAGAAAAGTCTGAGGATCTCACTTTCAAGGAATCACAAACAGTGCCCACATCGCACGTGCAAAAGAAATGATAAGATGTGATAATGAGAAACTTTCAAACGAGAGATGCCAAGGCCCCCATGATGATCCTTTCAAATCACTTGTTCTCTTAGGGGAATACTGCTGTACATTAACATCTCCATACAAAGCAGGTGAAATCGCAGATCTAGAGAGCGTACAGAGATCCTTTACTGCACGTATAAGTTCTGTCAAGCACCTTAACTACGGGGAACGCTTGGAAGCACTTGACTTGTACTCGTTGGAACGCAGGAGGGAGAGATATATCATAATCTACACTTGGAAAATCTTGGAAGGAATGGTCCCAAATCTGCACACAGAAATCACTCCCTACGAAAGTAAAAGACTGGGCAGGCGATGCAAATGCCGCCAATAAAAAGTAGGGGCGCCATTGGTACACTAAGAGAAAACACCATAAGTGTCCGGGGCCCAAAACTGTTCAACAGCCTCCCATCAAGCATTAGGGGAATTGCCAATAAACCCCTGGCTGCCTTCAAGAGAGAGCTGGACAGATACCTAAAGTCAGTGCCGGATCAGCCGGGCTGTGGCTCGTACGTCGGACTGCGTGCGGCCAGCAGTAACATCCTAGTTGATCAGGCCCTGATCCATCGGGAGGCCTGGTCATGGACCGGGCCGCGGGGGCGTTGATCCCCGGAATAACCTCCAGGTAACCTCCAGGTAACCAATGGCGCCCCTACTTTTTATTGGGGGCATTTTGCATCGCCTGCTCAGTCTTTTACTTTCGTATGGAGTGATTTCTGTATGCAGATTTGGGACCATTCCTTCCAAGATTATCCAAGTGTAGATTATGATATATCTCTCCCTCCTGCGTTCCAACGAGTACAAGTCAAGTGCTTCCAAGCGTTCCCAGTAGTTAAGGTGCTTGACAGAACTTATACGTGCAGTAAAGGATCTCTGTACACTCTCTAGATCTGCGATTTCACCTACTTTGAATGGAGATGTTAATGTACAGCAGTATTCCAGCCTAGAGAGAACAAGTGATTTGAAAAGGATCATCATTGGCTTGGCATCTCTCTTTTTGAACGTTCTCATTATCCATCCTATCATTTTCTTTGCACGTGCGATCGTATCACTGTTGTGATCCTTGAAAGTGAGATCCTAGACATTACTACTCCCAGGTCCCTTACATTATTTTTCCGCTCTATTGTATGGCCAGAGTCTGTAGTATACTCTGTTCTAGTTATTATCTCTTCCAGTTTTCCATAACGGAGTACTTGGAATTTGTCCTATTGAACATCATATTGTTTACCGTTGCCCACAGGAAAACTTTGTTTATATCTTCTTGGAGGTTCACAGGAAAACTTTGTTTATATCTTCTTGGAGGTTAACCGTCGTCCTCAGCAGATGACAGCCTCATGCAGATCCTAGTATTATCCGCCAAGGATGATACGGTGCTGTGATGTATATCTCTGTCTATGTCTGATATGAGGATAAGGAATAAGATGGGGGCGCGTACTGTGCCTTGTGGAACAGAGCTCTTCACTATGGAAGCCTCCGATTTAACTCTGTTGACCACTACTCTTTGTGTTCGATTTGTTAGGAAGTTGAAGATCCATCTCCCCACTTTCCCAGTTATTCCTTTAGCACGTATTTTATGGGCTATTACGCCATAATCGCATTTGTCAAATGGTTTTGCAAAGTCTGTGTATATTACATCTGCATTCTGATTTTCTTCCAATGCATCCAAGGCCATATCATAGTGATCCAGTAGTTGTGAGAGGCAGGAGCGACCTGCCCTGAACCCATGTTGCCCTGGATTGTGCAGATTTTGGGAATCCAGGTGATTTGCAATCCTGCTTCTTAGCACTCTTTCAAAGATTTTTATGATGTGGGACGTCAGAGCTATTGGTCTATAGTTCTTAGCTAATGCTTTGCTGTCACCTTTATGGAGTGGGGCTATATCCGTTGTTTTAAGTGACTGTGGAATTTCACCCATGTCCAAGCTCCTCCTCCATAGTGTACTAAGGGCACGCGAGAGGGGTTTCTTGCAGTTCTTAATGAAAACAGAGTTCCACGAGTCTGGGCCCGGTGCTGAGTGCATGGGCTTGTTGTCAATGGCTTTTTCGAAATCTATTTCGAAATGTCGGAAATCTGGCATACATTTATGGAGTTCTGAGGCTCATTCATGAAGAAATCATTTGGGTCGTCGATCCTCAGACCGATTAGTGGTTCACTAAACACAGAGTCGTACTGGGATTTCAATATTTCACTCATTTCCTTGTTATCATCTGTGTAAGTCCCATCCTGTCTGAGTAAGGGCCCGATACTAGATGTGGTATTTGCCTTGTTTTTGGCATATGAAAAGAAATATTTTGAATTTCTTTCAACTTCACTAATAGCTTTAAGCTCCTCCTGTCTCTCCTGGTTCCTGTAAGAGTCATTTAACTTAAGTTCGATAGTTTCCACTTCCCTGGTCAGCTACTCCTTTCGTGTATCAGATATTCTAGCACTCCTGAGGAGCTCAGTGACTCTTCGTCGTTTGTAGATGAATGGTTCAAGATTGATGGACTGACCACATCGACTCAAGGTTGAGGGACTGATTACCTCATTCTCCTCCTGCTCTTCAAGATTCTCCTTTGTATGGACTGATGAAGCCACTGTGTGGCGAAACGTTTCCTCAATAGAGATACCCAAGAGTTGCACATGTGTCTAATTTATCAACTCTTCATCGTCTTCTGTAGAGGGAGCGTCTTTCTCTTTCCAGTTTACTCCTGCTCTTCTTCTTTCTTAGGGGAATATGCCTAGAACATGCTTCGGCTGCCAGGGTAGTTGAGTGGAACAGTCTACCTAGTTGGGTTACTGAGGCTAAAACCTTGGGTAGAATCAAATTTAGGATGGATAACTACATGAGCGAGAGGGGTTGGATTTGAGTGGGACTTGCATATATTAGTGGATAGAGTTATCAGACCTTATTGCTTGGGTAGCATTAAAAACTGGGTTTGGCAAATGTTTTGTTAGCGGGATGGATTGTAAAGGACCTGCCTAGTATGGGCCAACAGGCCTGCTGCAGTGTTCCTCCTTTCTTATGTTCTTATGCTTAGCCCGACCTTGCCCATAGGCTGCGTGACACAAGACTTAAAAGAGAGTGTTGCTTTAGAAATGTGCTTGATTTTTAATATTTTTTTTCTCTCTGATTTCACACAGAAAGACATCAACAATATTCCAGTAATTAATTTTTATAGTGGGCCTGAAGAAGATAAATTATTTGCATGATGCAAACATCGGCTGGATGTGGGCGCCAGGGAGGTGGTGTATGGTACCCAGCAACAGGAAGGTCACAACTCTTCTCAAGGAGTAGTTGTATAAGCAGCAGCTTACGCCAGCAGCACAAACGAACGAATCCAGGACTAGTCCATGAAGAGTGTAGGATCTTGTGTCATGGTTGTCAGTAACCATCTCCTTAGTTGGGTACCTTGCTGCCGGCGCAGAATCGTGGCTATTTTGGGCAGGCGTTTATGTATCTTACTCTGTCAGCCAAGGAAGGTAACGGGCCATCAGATCTGAGACATAATGTGTTGGTCCAGATGGGGGCCCCAAGCATAGTTCTTATCGCCTGATTTTGTACGACCTCCACCCTTTGCCTGCTTTGCAGGAAGAGATGAGCTAATGCCGGGTGGCACTGTAGTCAATGAGCGAGCATATAGCATGTATAGAGTACAAGCGACGTACATCTTTGCTTCCCCTCTGCACGGTGCCTCGTTATGGCTCTCATGGCGTTGAGTCTGAGTAGAGCACGTGACCTGACATACTCGGCCTGTTTCTGAAAGGTCAGCTTTTTTCAATGTAGATTTCCAAGTACAGGTAGGAGCCTGTCCACTCAAGTTCTATATCCTGAAAAACGTAATCTTTTTCACAGGATCTGGTCCCTTGAACATCATTGCAAGAGAATTCGGGGCCGAGATCTTGAGGCTTAGTTCCTTGCAAGACTGCGTAATTAGGTCCCAAAGCTCTCTGAGCCTGTCGCTCTAAATTGCCTTTCCCATTAACTACGAGTGCAAGATCATCGGCATAGCTGAGAAGCTGCGTACCACTATGAAAGGGAAGGCTCACAAGTTCCTGCATAAGGATGTTAAACAGGGTAGGACTGAGCACACCTTGTGACGTGCCATTTTCCAGGGTTTTAAAGGAAGAGTAGTGTGGGGAAATGGTATGGTGATACCGACAAGATGTGGAAAAAGACACTTTTGTACAGTTCAGGACATTTATTAAAGGAAACTTTTCGCCACGAGTGGCTTCTTCAGTCCTAATACAGAAAAAACTAAGAAAACATTTATATATAAAAGTGGCAGGAGTCAGGTGAGGTGACGCGTGGGTAGAGGAGGTGGTAGTAGTAGTAGTAGTAGTAGTAGGTAAATGGAAAAGGACCGCTGCATCGCAAGGGGAGGGAACCTGCTGTATAAGAAATAAACCATTCCTAGAATGGTTAAAAATACCTCTGTGCTTACCTAAATTTTGAAATACTGTAACTACCGGATTTTTTGCTTTATAGTTTACTGACAGAAATTAGTGCAGCTTCAATGCATTTTCTCCGTCTTAAGTCGTCTTCTTTAATAACTAGTTTAGCTTCATTGAATTTCATGAGGTGTCCAACATCGTCTCTATGTTGAACACATGCGTTTTTGCGGTCATCATTTCTGCAAGCATTTTTGTGTTTCTGCTATTCTAATGTCCAGAGTTCTGGCTGTTTCCCCTACATATACTTTGTCACACCCCCCACATGGTATAGTGCAGATTCCTGCACTTGTGCCAGAATCATGCTTGGGTTTTTGTATCAGGTTCCTGATAGTAGTTGAAGAGCTGGTAGATATTTTAGCCAGTTTTCTGTCAAACATTTTTGAAACATTAGTGGCAACGTTGCTGACCGGTAAAAACGATGTAACTTGGAGGCTTTTTCTTCAATTTGATAGGTGTTGGTCTTGCTGAGAATAAGTGCCGCACGTTTCCTACAGTCCCCGTATGAAGTGTAGGGGAAAGTGCAGTGAACTAAAAGAGTTGGTGATGTATGTACATTCTTCTTCGAGGAACTGTGGACTGGAAATTCTGTAGGCTTCAGAAAGAAGCCAATAACTACCCCTCTTTTAGTTCTTGTGTCATGGTGAGAGAAGAAATGTAGAAGATCGTTCTTGTAGGTAGGCTTCCGGTAGACTTTAAAAGAAAGTATCAGGATCTCGACATGAGTGATAAGAAGCTTGCAAGTTTTGACGTGACTGCCTTATTCACCAATGTCCCAGTTGATCAAGCCATTGATCTGTTCGCAGGGTGATTAAAGATGATACAGAGTTACCTTACCCCCCGCCAAGATTTGTGAGCTTTGTCGAACTTGTGTTCGTTATAACTGTTTTAGGTTTGAGGACAAGAAGTACAAACAACTCTTCGGACTAGCCATGGGATCCCCCCTTAGTGCAGTTCTTGCCAATTTATATATGGAGGACCTGGAATCAAGAAGGATCCTCAGTAACATCCCTCGCTCAGTTTTTATGGATGGGTACATAGATGATATTTTGTCATTGTACCCAAAAATCTTGACGTACGGGGCATCCTCAAACACCATCAACACTCTGGAACCTACTATTAAATTTACACTAGAGGAGGAGAAGGACAACCAATTACCTTTTCTCGACGTTCTCTTACGCACAGGGGAAAATAAACTTTCTTTTAAAGTCTACCGGAAGCCTACCTACCATGACACAAGAAATAAAAGAGGGGTAGTTATTGGCTTCTTTCTGAGAGCCTACAGAATTTCCAGTCCAAAATTCCTCGAAGAAGAATGTACATACATCACCAACTCTTTTAGTTCACTGCACTTTCCCCTACACTTCATACGTGACTGTAGGAAACGTGCGGCACGTATCCTCAGCAAGACCAACACCTATCAAATTGAAGAAAAGCCTCCAAGTTACATCGTTTTACCGGTGAGCAACGTTGCCACTAATGTTTCAAAAATGTTTGACAGAAAACTGGTTAAAATATCTACCAGCTCTTCAACTACTATCAGGAACCTGATACAAAAACCCAAGCATGATTCTGGCACAAGTGCAGGAATCTACACTATACCATTGTGGGGGGTGTGACAAAGTATATGTAGGGGAAACAGCCAGAACTCTGGACATTAGAATAGCAGAACACAAAAATGCTTGCAGAAATGAGACCACAAAAACGCATGTGTTCAACATAGAGACGATGTTGGACACCTCATGAAATTCAATGAAGCTAAACTAGTTATAAAGAAGATGACTTAAGACGGAGAAAATGCATTGAAGCTGCACTAATTTCTGTCAGTAACACTATTAAGCAAAAATCCGGTAGTTACAGTATTTCAAAATTACTAAGCAAGAGGATATTACCCATCCTGGGAACTGGTGTTACTTGATGCCAGCAGGGCCCTCTCTTGCCTCACCTCCTTAGTTCCATTACTACTAAATACTACTACTACCACCTCTACCCACGCGTCACCTTCACCTGACTCCTGCCACTATATATATAAATGTTTTCTTAGTTTTCTCTGTATTAGGACTGAAGAAGCCACTCGTGGCGAAACGTTTCCTTTAATAAATGTCCTGAACTGTACATAAGTGTCTTTTTTCCACAACGAAGAGTAGTGTTCCTGAAAGCTGACACAGGCCTGCCTGCCCCTAAGGTAGGACTCTATCCAGGCCAGGAGGCGTCCTTTGATTCCCTTCCGAGCTAGTATTGCTAGAATTGCTGTGGGGCTGGCTAGCTCAAATGCCTTCTCAGGGTCGAGGTAGACGATGATACTAGGTTATTTTGTTACTATCAGCAATCTTGCTTAGTAGAGTGGTTATGCACTCTGCTGTACCCACTCCTTTGGTGAGGCCAAATATTTTGATGATGAGAGGGTCCAAGTTTCCATAGGAGGCGATTTAACACCATCCTCTCAGCAGTCTTGCTAAGCAGCTGGTCATCGATATGGTCTCATACTGCCTGGGTCATTGGGCTTTGGAATTGGCACGATGGTCCCATCCATTTTTCCCCCAGCCCGTGCAGTCATGGAGTACGTAACACCATCGATGCCTGGGGCAGTGTCACCTGTGTTCTTAATGGCACTCGAATTCCAAGTCCGTGAGGTCTTCATCATCACATCTTCCGACTCATATGCAGCTTGTATCGTTAGCTGGCGCTGTGGCAGAAGATCCGTCTGTATATTCCGGATGTCCTGTGGGAGCTGAGTGGAGGCTCCCCTGGAAGTGAAAAGCTCCACTAGTTCCTCAGCTTCCTGGATGGGTTGGGGTGTGCTGGTGGCCTAGGCTTGCTCTTGCCAGTTGCAAATGTTGAGCTTCCCCCATATCTCAGATAAGGTGGTGTGAATCCGAATGTTGAGCACCATCCAGCCATTTCTCAGTTTTTACTCTGAGAGAGACTGCGGGCATGCTGCACAATGGCTCTCAGAGTATTCCTGTTCTCTGCCATAGGGTTACGCCTGTATAGCTTCCTAAAAGAGTTGATGCGGTGGTTCTGCTCCCGCACCTCGTCGTTGTAGAACCACGAGTCTCTTTTGTGAGTGCGTTCTTCGGACTTCTTTGGAATTGCTCACTCTGCTGCCTGGATGAGAACAATGATTAGCTCCTGTTCAGCCGTATCACAGTCTTCAGATAGAGAGTATGTGGACCACCAGTCATGAAGATAATCCTGGAACACCTTCCAGTTGGCCCTCTTTACGTCTCATCTAGAAGGCAGCACAACTGTGGGAGGCCTGTTGATGTTGAAGGTGGTGATCACTGCAAAGTGGTCACTGACAAGGTGAGGATGAGTTTCCCATGTGGCTCCTGCTGCAGTTGTCTTGACCCGAAGGTAAGGTCGAGGCAGCCACCCAACAGGTGTGTGGGGTCTCCATTGTTTAACAACTTTACCTCTGAAATATCGTGTAGGAGCATTGCTATGTGTCTGCCAGCAGCATTGGTTGCTGAATGAGAGTGCAGCATTGGGTGATGTGCATTGAAATCTCCACCCACAATAATACACTCAGTGAGTGCTAGTGCGAGGAGCTCTGCAATGTCGAGGGTGTGTCTTGGGTTCTTGTAAATGTTATAGGTGGTAATTGGCGCCCCAGGTATGTGTGCAAGGATGGCCTGTACATCAACATCCTCCCCACAGTCCACAGGGTTGGCTATAACCTCGTGAGGTATTGTATTTTATACAAATACAGCTGTGCCTCTGCAGTGAACGCCCGGGTCCATGTGCCGAAAATACCCAGCAAAACCGGGTAGTCTTGGGAACATAATCGGGACAGTCAGAGTTTCTTGTAGCAAGACGATGTCAACCCGGATCGGGTTGACATCGAATTACTGCCTCCAGCAAGAGGTGCTGTTTGCCCCTCAGGCCCTGAATGTTCCATTGTAGGACCCTGAGGGTGTGATTTGGTACCGAGGTTATTCCATTGCTGTTGTTTCCTGAGCTGGAGACTGAGTCCTGCCCGCTCTGAGAACCTGCAAATTCATGGCATCCACTGTCTCCTCCTCTGTCAGTAAGCACACTCTCAGGAGCGTACTGACCATCTGCCGGAATATGCTCTGTTGTTCCGTGGAGTTGATTGTGTTGCAAATAAGATCTGTGAACACCTTGATGAGTGCTACGAGATCCTCCCTGGCGAGGGCCTGCTTTGGGGTTGGGTTCGAAACAGTTGATATTATCTGGGCTGTTGTGGTCTGTAGGGACTGCTGAGGGTTGGATTTCTCTATTGTATGCACCGTGGTCTGTTGCTGTATACCAGGTTGGGTAGCCGGGATCTACTGGTGAGGTGCCAGATGAGCCTACGAAGCACCTGTGCCGGGTAAGGAGTGCCTGCGTTGTCGTGCTATGGCCGGTGGGGGCTCGTTTAGTGCCGCCTGCTGATAGCATTGACCAGATGCACCCAGTTGACGCCTCCTGTTCCTCCCGTTTCTGTTTCTTCGTTGAGGTAGGGGTGCAGGAGGTTCTTGACCTTGATGCCTGGGTGAGGCTTCGAGAGGAATGAACGAACGAACGAGAGTTCAGGTAAGATCCCAAATAGGATGAGCGGGGAAGACGGGACAGACGAAGAATAGTGCTGGAGAGAGATGTTCTTAGTTGTAGAAATAGAGCCAGGGCTTAACCCAGCAGCGAAGGCGATCGTGGGACAGATATTGAGAAGAGAAATTCAGGCTCTTCTGTTGGGACTCCGGTAGGGTGAGCGGGGAGGAAAGGACATGCGACGTTTAGCGCTAGAGAGGAGTGTAGAACTGGGCCATGTCTTAACCCAAAAGCTAAGGCGAACGTGGGTCAGAGAATGGTACCTATCATAGAAGGTCCCTGTCAGCGAATCCAAGGTTATTTGTAAATGGGGTTTAGGAGCAGGATCATGCAAGGAGTAGAAAAGGTTGTATTGGCCCTGTGGGTCTGCAAAAGTCTTCGTCAAGGAGAGAGGTCCATTAGTCGTGTCGTGTCTCAAGTTTTTTCTATCTGTCGTCACTGAGCGTCTTCCAGTACAGTTTCAGCACAGGGATTTTTAAATTTGGGGCATGGAGAGACTCGCTTGGGGCGAAGTCCTCCCATCTGACATCAAGCACTCACGCAGCGCCTTGTTCTAGACACGCTGCAGTTTAAGTAAGTTTGTTTTTGCTGCAAGAGAGAGGGCTAGAGGAGAGTAAGTTATCAGGGGGACGTATTAGGGATTTGAAAGAGGTGTAGTTTGGTGCGTTGAGAGGCATGTTTCAGTTTGTAGAGGCCCCCGCAAGGGCCTTACTAGCTATTGCATGCCTCGAGTGAAATGTGTCCGTGTAAACAAAGAAGGAAGTCAAGATTAACGCCAAGGACAGTGACAGATTGTGTGATGGGGATGTAAGTGCGGGTGTCAGCTGTTCTGAGCTCGACAGGTAATGGAGGATCACGTTTTCTGTAGTTAAAATACGTAATGCTGGATTTAGCTGCATTGGTTTTGATCCCCTTTTTTTGTTCCCAGAGGCGATCCTGTCGACCTCATTTTGTGTTTTGTGGTGAGTATAACTATATTGGCATGAGTGAAAAGTTGTGTAAATGTCGTCTGCATAGGCTAGTGTGAGGGAGTTTGTGGTATACAGGTGTTGGAATGTCGTTAGTGTAAAAAGGGTGTAGAGGGTAGGGGAGAGGACAGATCCCTGGGGTATCCGCATTTAGTGTGAAGTAGTCAGAGTAACAGTCTGGGATTTGATTTTCATGGTCCCGGCCGCTAGGAAGTTGCAGAGGAGTTTACGAGTATTGAGAGGCAGGCTGACGTTAGTGCAGAGTTTGTACTTGACCCGTTGTGCCAGAGTGTCAAAGGCTTTTTCAACGTCTTTTGCAATCAGGGCTCTCCTGTTTCTTTGTTTTTGTGGTGTTGATGTGGGTAGTTGAGAATGATGTTAAATGGCATCCTGTGTGGATCTGTGTGTTCTGAAGCCGAACTGGCCATCGCGAAGGCGATGATTGATGAGTTTTTTCAAAGAGTTTTCCTAAAGTTTCGAGGAGCCTGATAGGGCGATAGTTTCTAGGGTCAGAGTGGTCTTTATTTGGTTAGGAAGGAGGATAGCAGTAGCAGCTTTGAAAAAGGAAGGGAAGTATCCAGAGACAAGGGAGGCATTGGGGAGGTTTGTGTAGGCAGAATGATAGAGTCAGAAGGTGTTCAGGATAATAGGGGTTTAGGCCAGAGGCACCGGGGGCCTTGGGAGGAAGGTGTTTGAGGAGAGTTTTAACGTCTGTTTTGGTGAAAGGAGTGTCAATTTTCTTGGGAGGAGGTAAGAGAGTCCAGATGGATGTGGCTGTCTTGTGTTGTTTCGTGTGTGTGTGTAGTGTTCCAGTGTTCTATGTTCTGAATGTGTTGAATAGCGTTAGGGTGTGGTGGGTGAGGGTAGAAGATGTTCTCACAGATTGTGTTTGAAGATGTTAGTACAGCCCTGCGGGTCTGAGATTGGGGGTGTTTTTTGTGGGTGATGTGTTTGAATTTGTTGGTGGAGTGGTGCCCTGATTTTTTTTGATAAAGTTCCAGGAGGCTTTGGTGTTTTGATGTGCCGTTTGCCCGCTTGAAAGTATGAGCGTGACCAGTGATTGTTGTGGTCTTGGTCTAGACTGTGTAAAATGTTGTTTCTGAGGTAAGTGAGATCTAATCGGGCTTGATTAAATTTATTTTGTGTTGTAAGAAAGTGGTTGTGGTAACAGATAATTAGTCTTCTTGTTCTGATTGAGGGTTTGAAGGAATAACGAGTGGTGTGGGTTTTCTTTGGTAATGCGGTGTTGGCTGCTTGTGTAATGGTGTCTTGGATGAGAGCAAGTTGAGTGTCAGTGTCAGAGATGGGTTTGTTGTTGTAGTCATACGGAGGTTAGTATTATCTATGTGTTGTTTTTAAGGCCCTCCCAGTCAGCGTTCTTGTAGGAGAAGGAAGGTGTGGCCAGGGTAGGATAGGGTTCGAGGGAAAAGTGTCAGATGACTGGATGTGATCAGAGCCTGTAATAGGGCCAGGTGATATGTAGTGTTGAAAAAAAGACTGGCTCGGTTTGCCAGAATGATGTCTGGGCCCAGGTGAACTAGGTGTTTTTTGGGGTTTTTGAAGTTGAGCAATTGGTGACCAAGTTGGTTGTTAAATGGTGTGATGAAAGGCGGGGTGTTTGGCATTCATATCAGCAAAAAAGGTTGTTGGTTGTTGGTGTAGTTGAAGACTAAGGAAAGGTCGTGTATGTTTGAGAAAAAGTTTTTTGGGCGAGCATAGGTGGTGAAAAAGATAAAGGGGCCAAGGAGGGAGAAATTAGTGTTTTATATTGGATTTGACAAGGATGCAACCCCAAACGTGGGGATCATAGGTGACTGTAGTGCAGTATAACCATTAATGGCAGATACGTTGAGGGCTTTGAGGCAGGTTTCTGTTTAGCCAAACAATATCTGGCCTCTCTGCTTCAAGGAGCTCGGCCAGTAGGTTTCTAATTGAAATAAGAACGTACGTTGAACTGAATCACCTTAAACATGATTTAATGGTTTTGTCATAGCAAAGTTAATGTTGGGGAGGAGTTTGGATTAAAGCCTTTGATAGTGGTGCCATCAGTGGATTGTGTTTGTGGGTGCTACGGACCCGTTTCCTGGAGAGGGAGAAGAGATGGATCTGTTTTTTTTGTTTCTTTGGTCTGTCTGTCAGAAGTTGGGACAGGTTTAGGTTTTAGTGGATTTTCTCTGGAGGAGGTGGAGTTGGACCTGGATGAAGTTTTGGTTGTGGTGGAGGAGTGGGCGAAGGTGAGCAGAGGAAGTGAAGCTTTTTGGGAGGAGATGAGGAAGATGAAGCTATGGTAAGGAATGAGGAAGTGGAAGCTAGGTAAGGGTGAGGAAAATGGAAGCTAAAGTAAGGGATGAGGAAGTGGAAGCTAAGGTAATGGATGAGGAAGGAAAACTAAGGTAGGGATGAGGAAGTGGAAGCTTTGGAAGGGGATGAGGAAGTGAGTAAGGAAGTGGGGGGAGGGGGGGTCGTAGCAGCAGCAGTAGGGGTGGTTGGTGGAGGTGTAGAAAAAGTGAAGAGGGTAGGGGAGGAGGAGAGCTGGTGGGAGTAGGAAGTGAGGGGTGGGATAGAGGAAGGAGGGAGAGATTATAGGAGGCATAGAAGAGAAGCCCGGAAGGAGGGATAATTAAAAAAGGGGAAAATTGTTAGCAGACAAGATTAGGTTAAGGACATGTGAGTAGTCTGATTGGTAAGCTTGAGAGATTACAATCGCAGAGTGGCAGCAGTGGCGAGTTGACAGTTAGTTTTGTAGTCTAGTGTGGGGGTAGGTGTAGAAGGAGAAGTGCTTGTAGTCGTGTGTTCGTGTTTGATGTGTGTAGAGTAGAAGAGGGCCCCGGCATTGTGGGTAGGGATGGGAGGTGCAGGGAAGGGGTTGGGTAGGGAGGGAGGGTTTGGGTAGCTCTAAGGATGAGAGAAGGTGCTTTCTAAAGGGGAGGAATTTGCTACGCAGTGTGTGACCCGCCGCAGTTAGAACATTTTAAGGGGAGGTTGCAAGTATTCCAGAAGTGGCCAGTTGCTGAATATCTGTAGCAGACTTGTGTAGATGTGCATGTTTTGTCGTGGCTGAATTTGTAGCATTTAAGACATTGTGTGATTGGGTAGAAGTTCGGAGTGAAGAGAGAGTTTGGAGGAATGCGGATGGTCTTGGCAAGGATTCCTGATGAAGAGTGTAGAGGCGTCAGCAGGAGTAGAACAGCGTATTTTGAGAATGGTAGAGTTTTCGGGTCTTAAATATCGTCAAACAGAGACTTTGTTCTTAGTACTGATATCTTTTATTAAATCTTCTTTGTCTGTGTCAAGGCTGTCAGGGAGAGGAGTCTACGTGTTTAGCAATGACTGTGCTTTTGGCATGGTGCTCAGGAGTCCAAAAAAATTGTGAAGCCTGCGTTGAGAAGTTTTTGTCTGGTATCGCTTTTACGTGTCGCTTCGTAGGAATGTTTTGTCAAGAAGGAGTTTTAAAGGGCCGAGTTTTGGGTTTTGAAGACTTTAAAAATTTAGGGGCCCAGTGACTGAAAATAAATTTTTTGGGCAGACATGGGGCAGGATTAGAAATTGAGGGTTTGCGAGAAGGGAAATTGATTTAGAAACAGAGCAGGTTTTTTGGGGGTTGGGGGAGAGGAAGGGGGGGGAGGTTGAAGGCAACGAAGGCATCGTCTAATTACGAAAAGATGTAATTGGCGTACAATCGGCCAAAAAATAAGATTGTTATGAATGGTAAAAATACCACAAATAGATTAAGACACATGTGCAACATCTGGGGATCTTAAAAGTAGCTTTCGCATCCGTGGGGTTTATCAATACAAATTCAGGACTAACTTAAGACATAGAACAAGTACAAAGATGAGGAATCAGTCCCTCAACCTAGGAGTATGGGGAAGAGCACCATAGTCGTGGAATTCCCGAAGCAAAGAAAGGGCCTGGGGCTTATAAAGTAACGCAGGGGACAACGAGGGGAATTCACTGGTAGGCGGGATTCCCCCGTGGGGAAATAGGGCCTTCCCAAAGAGATGGGGTTTGTTTATATATTGTCGAGTCTGGGGGTTATGACAGTCCCAAATTAAGATTCCATGATGTTGCAGTGTCTGACAATTTGTACAAGGTATTAAACCGACAAATGAGATTAGACACTTCAAAATCGGTATCTTTAATTTTAGACGTTTCGGGCCCTCCAGTGGGTTTAAAAAAAAAAATTCAGGACATAACTTGAAAACATAAACTACGTACAGAAAAAGAGGGAATCGTCCCTCAACCTAGGAGTAGGTGCGAAGAGCACCCTATCGTGGGAAATTTTGAAACAGAAGAAAGGAGCCTGGGGCTTTTATGTAAACGTCAGGTGTACAGACGAGGGGATATTCACTGGTAGGCGGGATTCCCCCCTGGAAGTAGGGGGCCTTCCCAAAGGATGGGTTTTGTAGTAGTATTGTCGTGTCATGGGGGTTATGTACATGTTAAAAACATTCCCCCCTCCCCCCCGGGGAATACCACCAGTGAAATATGCCCTCTTTCTTTTAATGCGTTCAAATAAACCAGGCTCCTTCTTCTCTTAGAACTCCACGTAAGGTGCCGCACCTATCCTGGTTGGGGGACTGATTACCTCATCTTATTACATAGTAATGTCCTTAAGTATGGGGCCTAGAATTTGTAATTGATAAAGCCACTGGAAAGGCGAAACGTCCCCACAAAAAATGCCCAATTGGTTTTTGCACATGTGTCTTAATCTATCTTGTCGGGTTTTTAAAACCATTCGTCAAACTTTTCAGACCTGCAACACAGGAACTTAAATTTTGAGAATGTACATAACCTCCACGACACGACAACTACTACTACAACTAACCCATCTCTTTGGGGAAAGGCCTACTTTCCCCTGTGAATCCCCCACCAGGAATATGCCCCCTCGCTACCCCTACATTTTATAAAAAGCCCGACTCCTTTTTTCTGCTTCAAATCTCCACGACTATGGTGCTCTTCGCACCTACCCTATTGAGGACGATACCTCTCTTCGTACTAGTTCTACTGTCTTCAAGTTATGCACCAAATCGCGAAATAGCAGAAAACCCATCATTTTTAACCACTTTTTTTTTCGATTTTTTCAATGCTTCAGGTTTTTTTTAAAAAACAGATGAAAAATTAAAAATTTTTTCTAATTTCATCGAAATTTTATTGGTTTTTTTGAAAAAAAAGTAACATACTTTAAAATGTTAAAAATCCGAAAATTTCAATTCATCATAAAATTTTTTAAAAATACCTAAAGCGAAATTTTTCAGTAAAAAAAAAGTTCCAAATTTTTTTTCGATTTTTCAGTGCTTCAGGTTTTTTAAAAAAAAATGTATGAAAATTCAAAATTTTTTCTGAATTTCAACGAAATTTAATGGATTTTTTTAAATAATATGTAATATAGTTTAAAATGTTGAAATACTCAAAAATTTTTCAATTCCATCAAAATTTTTTTTTTAAATCCCTAAAGCACTGAAAAAACAAAAATATGGTAAAATAAATTTTTTACTTACATTTTCGACGATTTAGGCATTTAGAACACTTTTCAAAAATCTAAATTTTAAAAAAAATTCAGGTTTTTCAAACTTTTTTATCAGAATTACTGATGGAATTAAATTTTTTATCGAAAGAATTTAAAATATTTTGATGATTTATAGCTTTTAACACTTTTTCAACAAACTTTTTTTTTTTAGCTAAAATTAGGGTTTTTTAAACTTTTTATCAGAATTACTGAGGATTTGAAATTTTTTGAGCATTTTCAAAATTTGAAGTGTTTACATATTTCTCAAAAAGCTCTTAAATTTTCCCTAAAAATTTGAAATAATTTTTAATATTCATAATATTTTTTAAAAAAAACCTGAAGCATTGAAAAAATCGAAAAAAAATGTATTACGCTTATTTCGACGATTTTTGGGCGTTTTGAAAACTTTTCAGACAAACAGTATTTATTCTAAAATTCATTGGGTTTTCAAACTTTTTTATCAAATTTCTGATAGAATTGAATTTTATGCTGAAAGTAACTTAAATATGACATTTTAGTGTATAATGTGTCAATACGTATTTCAATGGTGTGAAAATCCATGTATTTTAGCTAAAAAGTAGGTATTGTTTGAAAAAAGTCTCTAATGCTCCAAATCGTCGAAATTTTTCAGTAAAACGTCATGTTACCATATTTTTTACGATTTTTTTTTCAGGCTTCTGGTATTTTTAAAAAAATGTATGAAATATTCAAAATTATTTTCTGAATTTCAACGAAATTTTATATGGCTTTTTGTGAATAATATTTAATATAAGTTTACAATGTTGAAAAATTCTCAAAAATTTCAATTCATGAGCATATACTTTTTTAAAATACCTAAAGCACAGAAAAAAATCGAAAAATATGGTAAAATGATTTTTACTGCACATTTCGACAATTTAGGGCATAAGAAACTTTTTCACAAAATCTGATTTTTTAGCTAAAATTCATGGATTTCAAACTTTTTATCAAATTAACTGATGGAATTGAATTTTAAGCAGAAAGTAAACTTAATATGACATTAGTGGTATATTTTGTCAATGCAACATTTCAAGTGTGAAAATCCATGTCTTTTAGCTAAAAGGCAGGTTTGTTTCGGTATATGTCTCTAAATGCTCGCAAATCGTAGCGAAATAATGTCAGTAGGATACATAATTTTTATTAAACCATATTTTTCGAATTTTTCAATGCTACAGGTATTTTAAAAAATATGAAATAATCAAACAATTTCTGAATTTCATCAAATATTTTGGGCTTTTTGAAAATATGTAATATACTTTAAAATGTTGAAAATGCTCGAAAATTTCAATTCCATCCAGTAATTCAGATAAAAAAGTTGAAAATCCCAATGATTTTTTAGCTAAAGAATCAGGTTTGTCCTGAAAAGTGTTCTAAATGCCCTAAATCGTCGAAATATGCAGTAAAAAAATAATTTTTACTATATTTTTTGTGCGATTTTTTCAATGCTTCAGGTGTTTTAAAAAAAATATGTACTGATGGAATTGAAATTTTCGAGCATTTTTCAACATTTAAAGTATATATTACACATTTTTCAAATGCCGATAAAAATTTCGATGAAAATAGAAATAATTTTGAATGTTTCATATTTTTTTTTCAAAAAAACCAAAGCATTTATAAAAATATAAAAATGTGGTAAAGTTATGATTAACTGCATATATTCGACCATTTAGGAGCATTTAGAACACTTTTTCAGACAAACCTGATTTTTTTAGAGCAAAATTCATAGATTTTTCAAACTTTTTTATCAAATTACTGATGGATTTGAATTTTTCGAGCATTTTTCAACATTTTAAAGTAATTACATATTTTTCAAAAAGCTCTTAGATTTTCAATAAAATTCAGAAATAATATTTGAATGTTCATAAATTTTTTTTAAAAATACCTGAAGCATTGAAAAAATCGAAATTTGGTAAAAATGTTGTAATAACTGCAATATTGGAACGATTTGGAGCGTTTGGGAACACTTTTCCTGGCAAACATGATTTTTTGCTAAAATTCATGGATTTTTCAAACTTTTCTATCAGAATTACTGAGGAATTGATTTTATGCTGAAAGAAACTTAAATATGACATTTTGTATTGTATTGTGTCAATACATATTTCAATTGTGAAAATCCATGTATTATAGCTAAAAAGTAAGGTATGTTTGAAAAGGGCTCTAAATGCTCCAAATCGTCGAAATTTTCAGCAAAACATCATGTTACCATATTTTTCCATTTTTTTCTGTGCTTCAGGTATTTTTAAAAAAATGTATGAAATATTCAAAATTATTTCTGAATTTCAACGAAATTTTATAGGCTTTTTGAATAATTTGTAATACAGTTTAAAATGTTGAAAAATTCTCAAAAATTTCAATTCCATCAGCATATATTTTTTTAAAATACATAAAGCATTGAAAAAATCGAAAAATATGGTAAAATGATGTTTTGCTACATATTTCGACGGTTTAGGGCATTTAGAACACTTTTCAGCAAACCTGATTTTTTAGCTAAAATTCATGGATTTTCAATCTTTTTTTGTCAGAATTACTGATGGAATTGAAATTTTCGTGCAATTTCAAAATTTTAAAGTACATTACATATTTTTCAAAAAGCCCATAAAATTTCGATGAAATTCAGAAATAATTTTGAATATTTCATACATTTTTTTAAAAATACCTGAAGCATTGAAAAAAAAACGAAAAATATGGTAAAATGATGTATTACTGCATATTTCGGCGATTTGGAGCATTTAGAGCACTTTTCAGACAAACATGATTTTTCAGCTAAAATTCATAGATTTTCAAACTTTTTCTATCAGAATTACTGATGGAATTGAATTTTATGCTGAAAGTAAACTGAATATGACATTTTAGTGTAGTATTGTGCCAATACATATATCAAGTGTGAAAATCCATGTAATTTACGTTAAAAGCATGGTTTGTTTGAAAAGTGTTCTAAATTCTCCAAATCGTCGAAATATGCAGTGAAACATCATGTTACCATATTTTTCGATTTTTTTCTGTGCTTCAGGTATTTTTAAAAAAATGTATGAAATATTCAAAATTATTTCTGAATTTCATTGAAATTTTATGGGCTTTTTGAAAAATATATTATATACTTTAAAAATGTTGAAAAATGCTCGAAGATTTCAATTCCATCAGTATATATATTTTTAAAAAATATGAAGCATCGAAAAAATTGAAAAATATGGTAAAATGATGTTTTACTGCATATTTCGACGATTTAAGGTATTTAGAACACTTTTCAGACAAACCAGATTTTTTAGCTAAAATTCATGGATTTCAAACTTTTTTTATCAGAATTACTGATGGAATTGAAGTTTTCGGGTATTTTCAACATTTTAAAGTATATTACGTGTTTTGGAAAAAGCCCATAAAATTTCGATGAAATTCAGAAATAATTTTGAATATTTCATATATTTTCTAAAAATACCTGAAGCATTGAAAAAATCGAAAAATATGGTAAAATGATGTTTTACTGCATATTTCGACGATTTGGAGATTTATAGTGCTTAACAAACAAAACAAATAAACCCCCCCTTACTTTTTTTTTTTTTTCCTAGCTAAAATAAATGGATTTTCAACTTGAAATATGTATTGGACAAACTACTACACTAAAATTTCATATTTAAGTTACTTTCAGCATAAAATTCAAATCTATCAGTAATTCTGATAAAAAAGTTTGAAAATCCATGAATTTTATCTAAAAAATCAGATTTGTCTGTAAAGTGTTCTAAATGCTCCAAATCGTCGAAATATGCAGTAAACCATCATTTTACCACGTTTTTCGATTTTTTCAATGCTTCAGGTATTTTTAAAAAACAGATGAAATATTCAAAATCATTTCTGAATTTCATCGAAATTTTATGTTTTTTTGAAAAAATATGTACATTACTTTAAAATGTTGAGATTAGTTATGCTCTGAAAAAAATTTCAATTCCATCAGTATATATTTTTTAAAAATACCTGAAGCGAAATTTTCAGTAAAACATCATGTTACCATATTTTTCGATTTTTTTCAGTGCTTCATGTATTTTTAAAAAAATGTATGAAATATTCAAAATTATTTCTGAATTTCAACGAAATTTTATGGGCTTTTTGAATAATATGTAATATAGTTTAAAATGTTGAAAAATTCTCAAAAATTTCAATTCCATCAGCATATTTTTTTTAAAATACCTAAAGCACTGAAAAAATCGAAAAATATGTTAAAATGATGTATTACTGCATATTTCGACGATTTGGTGCGTTTTGAACACTTTTCAGACAAACAGGATTTATTAGCTAAAATTCATGGATTTTCAAACTTTTTTATCAGAATTACTGATTGAATTGAATTTTATGCTGAAAGTAACTTAAATATTTCGATGATTTATAGCATTTAGAACACTTTTCAGACAAACCTGATTTTTTAGCTAAAATTCACGGATTTTCAAACTTTTTTATCAGAATTACTGAAGGATTTGAAATTTTCGAGCATTTTCAACATTATAAAGTGTATTACATATTTCTCAAAAAGCTCTTAAATTTTCCATAAAATTCAGAAATAATTTTGAATATTGAATATATATTTTAAAAATTACCTGAAGCATTGAAAAAAGTCGAAAAATGATGTATTACTGCATATTTCGACGATTTGGAGCGTTTTGAACACTTTTCAGACAAACAGGATTTATTAGCTAAAATTCATGGATTTTCAAACTTTTTTATCAGAATTACTGATTGAATTGAATTTTATGCTGAAAGTAACTTAAATATTTCGATGATTTATAGCATTTAGAACACTTTTCAGACAAACCTGATTTTTTTAAGAAATATTTTTTAGCTAAAATTCACGGATTTTCAAACTTTTTTATCAGAATTACTGAAGGATTTGAAATTTTCGAGCATTTTCAACATTATAAAGTGTATTACATATTTCTCAAAAAGCTCTTAAATTTTCCATAAAATTCAGAAATAATTTTGAATATTTCATATATATTTTTTAAAAATACCTGAAGCATTGAAAAAAGTCGAAAAATGATGTATTACTGCATATTTCGACGATTTGGTGCGTTTTGGGACACTTTTCAGAACAAACAGGATTTATTAGCTACAATTCCTGGATTTTCAAACTTTTCTGTCAGAATTACTGATTGGATAGAATTTTATGCTGAAGTAACTTAAATATGTCATTTTAGTGTAGTATTGTGTCAAATACGTATTTCAATTGTGAAAATCCATGTATTTTAGTGAAAAAAGTGAAGTATGTTTGAAAAGGAATGGTCTCTAAATGGCTCCAAATCGTTTCAAATTTTCAGTAAAAACATATGTTACATATTTCGATTTTTTTCAGTGCTTCAGGTATTTTTAAATAAAAATGTATGAAAATATTCAAAATTATTCTGAATTTTCCAACGATATTGTTTATGGTCTTTTTGAATATATATGTAATCTATAGTTTAAAGGTTGAAAAATTTTTCAAATATATTTCTATCATGAGATATACTCTTTTTTAAAATACCTAAAAGCACTGAAAAAATCGAAAAAAAATATTGTAAAACGATGTTTTACTGCATATTTCGACGATTTAGGGCATTTAGAACACTTTTCAGACAAACCTGATTTTTTAGCTGAAATTCATGGATTTTCAAAAAATTTTATCAGAATTACTGATGGAATTGAAATTTTCGAGCATTTTCAACATTTTAAAGTATATTACATATTTTTCAAAAAGCTCTTAAATTTTCCATAAAATTCAGAAATAATTTTGAATATTTCATATATATTTTTTAAAAATACCTGAAGCATTGAAAAAAGTCAAAAAATGATGTATTACTGCATATTTCGACTATTTGGAGCGTTTTGAACACTTTTCAGACAAACAGGATTTATTATCTAAAATTCATGGATTTTCAAACTTTTCTATCAGAATTACTGATGGAATTGAATTTTATGCTGAAAGTGAAAGTAACTTAATATCGAAATTTTAGATGGTAGTCATTGTGTCAATACGTATTGCAATTGTGAAAATCCATGTTATTTTAGGCTAAACAGTAAGGTATGTTGACTATGGTCCTCTAAATGCTCAAATTTCGTCAGAAATTTTAAGTAAAATATCATGTTACCAATTTTCGATTTTTTTTTCAGTGCATCAGGTTATTTTTAAAAAATTATGTATATAAATATTCAAAATTATTTCTGGAAAATTACAACGTGAAATTTATGGGCTTTTTGGAAATAATATGTTAATATATTTATAAAATGTTGAAAAATTCTATAAATTTCAATTCCATCTGCACATATTTTTTTTTAAAATAACTCCTAATGCACTGAAAAAAATCGAAAATATGGTAAAATGTTGTTTTACTGCACATTTCGAGATTTAGGGCATTTAGAACACTTTTCATACAAACCTGATTTTTTAGGTAACAATCATGGGTTTTTCAAACTTTTTTATCAGAAGTATGATGGAATTGAAATTTTAGCTGAAAAGTAACTTTAATATGACATTTAAGTGTAGTATTTTGTCCAATGACATTTCCAGTGTGAAAATCCATGTTTTTTTGCTGAAAAGCAAGGTTTGTTTGGAAATGGCTCTAATTGCTCAAACCGTCGATATATGCAGTAAACATCATTTTTACCATATTTTTCGATTTTTTCATTGCTTCAGGTATTTAAAAAAAAAATTATGAAATATTCAAACTATTTTGATTTTCATTTCAAAATTTTTGGGGGCTTTCTGAAAATATGTATTTAGTTTAAATCTTGAAAATTTTTCGAGAATTTCAATTCCATCAGTATATATTTTTTTTCTTAACCGAAGCATTGAAAAAATCGAAAAATATTGTAAAACGATGTTTTACTGCATATTTCGACGATTTAGGGCATTTAGAACACTTTTCAGACAAACCTGATTTTTTAGCTGAAATTCATGGATTTTCAAAATTTTTTATCAGAATTACTGATGGAATTGAATTTTATGCTGAAAGTTACTTAAATATGATATTTTAGTGTAGTATTGTTTCAATATATATTTCAAGTGTGAAAATCCATGTATTTTACCTAAAAAGTAAGGTTTGTTTGAAAAGTGTTCTAAATGCTCCAAATCGTCGAAACATGCAGTAAAACATCATTTTAGCATATTTTTCGATTTTTTCAATGCTTCTGTTATTTTTAAAAAATATATGAAATATTCAAAATTATTTCTGAATTTCATTGAAATTTTATGGGCTTTTTGAAAAATATGTAATATACTTTAAAATGTTGAAAATGCTCGAAAATTTCAATTCTATCAGTAATTCTGATAAAAAAGTTTGAAAATCCATGATTTTTAGCTAAAGAATCAGGTTTGTCTGAAAAGTGTTCTAAATGCCCTAAATCGTCGAAATATGCAGTAAAAAATAATTTTACTGTATTTTTCGAATTTTTCAATGCTTCAGTTGTTTAAAAAAAATATATACTGATGGAATTGAAATTTTCGAGCATTTTTCAACATTTTAAAGTATATTACACATTTTTCAAAAAGCCGATAAAATTTCGATGAAATTCAGAAATAATTTTGAATGTTTCATATATTTTTTTCAAAAATACCTGAAGCATTAAAAAATCTAAAAATATGGTAAAGTGATGTTTTACTGCATATTTCGACGATTTAGAGCATTTAGAACACTTTTCAGACAAACCTGATTTTTTTAGCTAAAATTCATGGATTTTCAAACTTTTTTATCAGAATTACTGATGGATTTGAAATTTTCGAGCATTTTCAACATTTTAAAGTATATTACATATTTTTCAAAAAGCTCTTAGATTTTCAATAAAATTCAGAAATAATTTTGAATGTTTCATATATTTTTTTAAAAATACCTGAAGCATTGAAAAAATCGAAAATTAATGTAAAGATTCCCATGTGTTGCATATCTCAATTCTTCAGAACAAACACAGCTGAATGACTTTGAGAAATATTTTCCTCCACACTATATACATATTTCGACGATTTGGAGCGTTTAGAACACTTTCCAGGCAAACTTGATTTTTCAGCTAAAATTCATGGGTTTTCACACTTTTCTATCAGAATTACTGATGGAATTGAATTTTATGCTGAAAGTAACTTAAATATGACATTTTGTATTGTAATGTGTCAATACATATTTCAATTGTGAAAATCCATGTATTTTAGCTAAAAAGGAAGGTATGTTTGAAAAGGGCTCTAAATGCTCCAAATCGTCGAAATTTTCAGTAAAACATCATGTAACCATATTTTTCGATTTTTTTCTGTGCTTCAGGTATTTTTAAAAAAATGTATGTAATATTCAAAATTATTTCTGAATTTCAACGAAATTTTATGAGCTTTTTGAATAATTTGTAATATAGTTTAAAATGTTTAAAAATTCTCAAAAATTTCAATTCCATCAGCATATATTTTTTTAAAATACATAAAGCATTCAAAAAATCGAAAAATATGGTAAATTGATGTTTTTCTACATATTTCGACGGTTTAGGGCATTTAGAACACTTTTCACCAAACCTGATTTTTTAGCTAAAATTCATGGATTATCAATCTTTTTTTTGTCAGAATTACTGATGGAATTGAAATTTTTGTGCAATTTCAAAATTTTAAAGTACATTACATATTTTTCAAAAAGCCCATAAAATTTCGATTAAATTCTGAAATAATTTTGAATATTTCATATATTTTTTAGAAATACCTGCAGTATTGAAAAAATCGAAAAATATGGTAAAATTATGTTTCACTGCATATTTCGACGATTTGGAGAATTTAGAACACTTTTCAAACAAACCATGCTTTTAACGTAAATTACATGGATTTTCACACTTGATATATGTATTGGCACAATACTACACTAAAATGTCATATTCAGTTTACTTTCAGCATAAAATTCAATTCCATCAGTAATTCTGATAGAAAAAGTTTGAAAATCCATGAATTTTAGCTGAAAAATCATGTTTGTCTGAAAAGTGTTCTAAATGCTCCAAATCGCCGAAATATGCAGTAATACATCATTTTACCATATTTTTCGTTTTTTTTTCAATGCTTCAGGTATTTTTAAAAAAATGTATGAAATATTCAAAATTATTTCTGAATTTCATCGAAATTTTATGGGCTTTTTGAAAAATATGTAATATACATATTTTTCAAAAAGCCCATAAAATTTCGATGAAATTCAGAAATAATTTTGAATATTTCATACATTTTTTTAAAAATACCTGAAGCATTGAAAAATGCTCGAAGATTTCAATTCCATCAGTATATATATTTTTAAAAAATATTAAGCATTGAAAAAATCGAAAAATATCGTAAAATGATATTTTACTGCATATTTCGACGATTTAAGGTATTTAGAACACTTTTCAGGCAAACCTGATTTTTTAGCTAAAATTCATGGATTTTCAAACTTTTTTATCAGAATTACTGATGGATTTGAAATTTTCGAGCATTTTCAACATTATGAAGTATATTACATATTTTTCAAAAAGCTCTTAAATTTTCCATAAAATTCAGAAATTATTTTGAATATTTCATATATATTTTTTAAAAATACCTGAAGCATTGAAAAAAGATGAAAAATGATGTATTACTGCATATTTCTATGATTTGGAGCGTTTTGAACACTTTTCAGGCAAACAGGATTTATTAGCTAAAATTCATGGATTTTCAAACTTTTCTTTCAGAATTACTGATGGAATTGAATTTTATGCTGAAAGTAATTTAAATATGACATTTTAGTGTAGTATTGTGTCAATACGTATTTCAATTGTGAAAATCCATGTATTTTAGCTAAAAAGTAAGGTATATTTGAAAAGGTCAGTAAAACATCATGTTACCATATTTTTCGATTTTTTTCAGTGCTTCAGGTATTTTTAAAAAAATGTATAAAATATTCAAAATTACTTCTGAATTTCAACGAAATTTTATGGGCTTTTTGAATAATATGTAATATAGTTTAAAATGTTGAAAAATTCTCAAAAATTTCAATTCCATCAGCATATATTTTTTTAAAATACCTAAAGCACTGAAAAAAATCGAAAAATATGGTAAAATGATGTTTTACTGCACATTTCGACGATTTAGGGCATTTAGAACACTTTTCAGCAAACCTGATTTTTTAGCTAAAATTCATGGATTTTCAAACTTTTTTATCAGAATTACTGATGGAATTGAATTTTATGCTGAAAGTAACTTAAATATGACATTTAAGTGTAGTATTTTGTCAATGCACATTTCAAGTGTGAAAATCCATGTATTTTAGCTGAAAAGCAAGGTTTGTTTGGAAATGGCTCTAAATGCTCCAAATCGTCGAAATATGCAGTAAAACATCATTTTTACCATATTTTTCGATTTTTTCAATGCTACAGGTATTTAAAAAAAATATGAAATATTCAAAACTATTTCTGAATTTCATCGAAATTTTTTGGGCTTTTTGAAAAATATGTAATATAGTTTAAAATCTTGAAAATTTTTTGAGAATTTCAATTCCATCAGTATATATTTTTTTTCTTAACTGAAGCATTGAAAAAGTCGAAAAATATTGCAAAACGATGTTTTACTGCATATTTCGACGATTTAGGGCATTTAGAACACTTTTCAGACAAACCTGATTTTTTAGCTGAAATTCATGGATTTTCAAAATTTTTTATCAGAATTACTGATGGAATTGAATTTTATGCTGAAAGTTACTTAAATATGATATATTAGTGTAGTATTGTTTAAATATATATTTCAAGTGTGAAAATCCATGTATTTTACCTAAAAAGTAAGGTTTGTTTCAAAAGTGTTCTGAATGCTCCAAATCATCGAAACATGCAGTAAAACATCATTTTAGCATATTTTTCGATTTTTTCAATGCTTCTGTTATTTTAAAAAATATATGAAATATTCAAAATTATTTCTGAATTTCTTTGAAATTTTATGGGCTTTTTGAAAAATATGTAATATACTTTAAAATGTTGAAAATGCTCGAAAATTTCAATTCCATCAGTAATTCTGATAAAAAAGTTTGAAAATCCATGATTTTTAGCTGAAGAATCAGGTTAGTCTGAAAAGTGTTCTAAATGCCCTAAATCGTCGAAATATGCAGTAAAAAATAATTATACTATATTTTTCGATTTTTTCAATGCTTCAGGTGTTTAAAAAATATATACTGATGGAATTGAAATTTTCGAGCATTTTTCAACATTTTAAAGTATATTACACATTTTTCAAAAAGCCTATAAAATTTCGATGAAATTAAGAAATAATTTTGAATATTTCATATATTTTTTTCAAAAATACCTGAAGCATTAAAAAATATAAAAATATGGTAAAGTGATGCTTTACTGCATATTTCGACGATTTAGAGCATTTAGAACACTTTTCAGACAAACCTGATTTTTTTAGCTAAAATTCATGGATTTTCAAACTTTTTTATCAGAATTACTGATGGATTTGAAATTTTCGAGCATTTTCAACATTTTAAAGTATATTACATATTTTTCAAAAAGCTCTTAGATTTTCAATAAAATTCAGAAATAATTTTGAATGTTTCATATATTTTTTTAAAAATACCTGAAGCATTGAAAAAATCGAAAATTATGGTAAAATGATGTATTACTGCATATTTCGATGATTTGGAGCGTTTAGAACACTTTTCAGGCAAACTTGATTTTTTAGCTAAAATTCATGGATTTTCAAACTTTTCTATCAGAATTACTGATGGAATTGAATTTTATGCTGAAAGTAACTTAAATATGACATTTTGTATTGTATTGTGTCAATACATATTTCAATTGTGAAAATCCATGTATTTTAGCTAAAAAGTAAGGTATGTTTGAAAAGGGCTCTAAATGCTCCAAATCGTCGAAATTTTCAGTAAAACATCATGTTACCATATTTTTCGATTTTTTTCTGTGCTTCAGGTATTTTTAAAAAATGTATGAAATATTCAAAATTATTTCTGAATTTCAACGAAATTTTATGGGCTTTTTGAATAATTTGTAATATAGTTTAAAATGTTGAAAAATTCTCAAAAATTTCAATTCAATCAGCATATATTTTTTTAAAATACATAAAGCATTGAAAAAATCGAAAAATATGCTAAAATGATGTTTTACTACATATTTCGATGGTTTAGGGCATTTAGAACACTTTTCAGCAAACCTAATTTTTTAGTTAAAATTCATGGATTTTCTATCTTTTTTTGTGAGAATTACTGATGGAATTGAAATTTTCGTGCAATTTCAAAATTTTAAAGTACATTACATATTTTTCAAAAAGCCCATAAAACTTCGATGAAATTCAGAAATAATTTTGAATATTTCATATATTTTTTAGAAATACCTGCAGCATTGAAAAAATCGAAAAATATGGTAAAATTATGTTTCACTGCATATTTCGACAATTTGGAGAATTTAGAACACTTTTCAAACAAACCATACTTTTTAGGTAAATTACATGGATTTTCACACTTGATATATGTATTGACACAATACTACACTAAAATGTCATATTCAGTTTACTTTCAGCATAAAATTCAATTCCATCAGTATATATATTTTTAAAAAATATGAAGCATTGAAAAAATCGAAAAATATGGTAAAATGATGTTTTACTGCATATTTCGATGATTTAAGGTATTTAGAACACTTTTCAGACAAACCTGATTTTTTAGCTAAAATTCATGGATTTTCAAACTTTTTTTATCAGAATTACTGATGGAATTGAAATTTTCGGGCATTTTCAACATTTTAAAGTATATTACATGTTTTCCAAAAAGCCCATAAAATTTCGATGAAATTGAGAAATAATTTTGAATATTTCATATATTTTCTAAAAATACCTGAAGCATTGAAAAAATCGAAAAATATGGTAAAATGATGTTTTACTGCATATTTCGACGATTTGGAGCATTTATAGCACTTATCAAACAAACCTTACTTTCTAGCTAAAATACATGGATTTTCACACTTGAAATATGTATTGACAAAATACTACACTAAAATTTCATATTTAAGTTACTTTCAGCATAAAATTCAAATCTATCAGTAATTCTGATAAAAAAGTTTGAAAATCCATGAATTTTAGCTAAAAAATCAGATTTGTCTGTAAAGTGTTCTAAATGCTCCAAATCGTCGAAATATGCAGTAAACCATCATTTTACCACGTTTTTCGATTTTTTCAATGCTTCAGGTATTTTTAAAAAACAGATGAAATATTCAAAATTATTTCTGAATTTCATCGAAATTTTATAGGTTTTTTGAAAAATATGTAACATACTTTAAAATGTTGAGAAATGCTCGAAAATTTCAATTCCATCAGTATATATTTTTTAAAAATACCTGAAGCATTGAAAAAATCGAGAAATATGGTAAAATGATGTTTTACTGCATATTTCGATGATTTATAGCATTTAGAACACTTTTCAGACAAACCTGATTTTTTAGCTAAAATTCATGGATTTTCAAACTTTTTTATCAGAATTACTGATGGATTTGAAATTTTCGAGCATTTTCAACATTTTAAAGTATATTACATATTTTTCAAAAAGCTCTTAAATTTTCAATAAAATTCAGAAATAATTTTGAATATTTCATATATATTTTTTAAAAATACCTGAAGCATTGAAAAAAGTCGAAAAATGATGTATTACTGCATATTTCGACGATTTGGAGCGTTTTGAACACTTTTCAGACAAACAGGATTTATTAGCTAAAATTCATGGATTTTCAAACTTTTCTATCAGAATTACTGATGGAATTGAATTTTATGCTGAAAGTAACTTAAATATGACATTTTAGTGTAGTATTGTGTCAATACGTATTTCAATTGTGAAAATCCATGTATTTTAGCTAAAAAGTAAGGTATGTTTGAAAAGGTCTCTAAATGCTCCAAATCGTCGAAATTTTCAGTAAAACATCATGTTACCATATTTTTCGATTTTTTTCAGTGCTTCAGGTATTTTTAAAAAAATGTATGAAATATTCAAAATTATTTCTGAATTTCAACGAAATTTTATGGGCTTTTTGAATAATATGTAATATAGTTTAAAATGTTGAAAAATTCTCAAAAATTTCAATTCCATCAGCATATATTTTTTTAAAATACCTAAAGCACTGAAAAAATCGAAAAATATGGTAAAATGATGTTTTACTGCACATTTCGACGATTTAGGGCATTTAGAACACTTTTCAGCAAACCTGATTTTTTAGCTAAAATTCATGGATTTTCAAACTTTTTTATCAGAATTACTGATGGAATTGAATTTTATGCTGAAAGTAACTTAAATATGACATTTAAGTGTAGTATTTTGTCAATGCACATTTCAAGTGTGAAAATCCATGTATTTTAGCTGAAAAGCAAGGTTTGTTTGGAAATGGCTCTAAATGCTCCAAATCGTCGAAATATGCAGTAAAACATCATTTTTACCATATTTTTCGATTTTTTCAATGCTTCAGGTATTTAAAAAAAATATGAAATATTCAAAACTATTTCTGAATTTCATCGAAATTTTTTGGGCTTTTTGAAAAATATGTAATATAGTTTAAAATCTTGAAAATTTTTCGAGAATTTCAATTCCATCAGTATATATTTTTTTTTCTTAACTGAAGCATTGAAAAAATCGAAAAATATTGTAAAACGATGTTTTACTGCATATTTCGACGATTTAGGGCATTTAGAACACTTTTCAGACAAACCTGATTTTTTAGCTAAAATTCATGGATTTTCAAAATTTTTTATCAGAATTACTGATGGAATTGAATTTTATGCTGAAAGTAACTTAAATATGATATTTTAGTGTAGTATTGTTTCAATATATATTTCAAGTGTGAAAATCCATGTATTTTACCTAAAAAGTAAGGTTTGTTTGAAAAGTGTTCTAAATGCTCCAAATCGTCGAAACATGCAGTAAAACATCATTTTAGCATATTTTTCGATTTTTTCAATGCTTCTGTTATTTTTAAAAAATATATGAAATATTTAAAATTATTTCTGAATTTCATTGAAATTTTATGGGCTTTTTGAAAAATATGTAATATACTTTAAAATGTTGAAAATGCTCGAAAATTTCAATTCCATCAGTAATTCTGATAAAAAAGTTTGAAAATCCATGATTTTTAGCTAAAGAATCAGGTTTGTCTGAAAAGTGTTCTAAATGCCCTAAATCGTCGAAATATGCAGTAAAAAATAATTTTACTATATTTTTCGATTTTTTCAATGCTTCAGGTGTTTTAAAAAAATATATACTGATGGAATTGAAATTTTCGAGCATTTTTCAACATTTTAAAGTATATTACACATTTTTCAAAAAGCCCATAAAATTTCGATGAAATTAAGAAATAATTTTGAATGTTTCATATATTTTTTTCAAAAATACCTGAAGCATTAAAAAATCTAAAAATATGGTAAAATGATGTTTTACTGCATATTTCGACGATTTAGAGCATTTAGAACACTTTTCAGACAAACCTGATTTTTTTAGCTAAAATTCATGGATTTTCAAACTTTTTTATCAGAATTACTGATGGATTTGAAATTTTCGAGCATTTTCAACATTTTAAAGTATATTACATATTTTTCAAAAAGCTCTTAGATTTTCAATAAAATTCAGAAATAATTTTGAATGTTTCATATATTTTTTTAAAAATACCTGAAGCATTGAAAAAATCGAAAATTATGGTAAAATGATGTATTACTGCATATTTCGACGATTTGGAGCGTTTAGAACACTTTTCAGGCAAACTTGATTTTTTAGCTAAAATTCATGGATTTTCAAACTTTTCTATCAGAATTACTGATGGAATTGAATTTTATGCTGAAAGTAACTTAAATATGACATTTTGTATTGTATTGTGTCAATACATATTTCAATTGTGAAAATCCATGTATTTTAGCTAAAAAGTAAGGTATGTTTGAAAAGGGCTCTAAATGCTCCAAATCGTCGAAATTTTCAGTAAAACATCATGTTACCATATTTTTCGATTTTTTTCAGTGCTTCAGGTATTTTTAAAAAAATGTATGAAATATTCAAAATTATTTCTGAATTTCAACGAAATTTTATGGGCTTTTTGAATAATTTGTAATATAGTTTAAAAATGTTTAAAATGTTGAAAAATTCTCAAAAATTTCAATTCCATCAGCATATATTTTTTTAAAATACCTAAAGCACTGAAAAAATCGAAAAATATGGTAAAATGATGTTTTACTGCACATTTCGACGATTTAGGGCATTTAGAACACTTTTCAGCAAACCTGATTTTTTAGCTAAAATTCATGGATTTTCAAACTTTTTTATCAGAATTACTGATGGAATTGAATTTTATGCTGAAAGTAACTTAAATATGACATTTAAGTGTAGTATTTTGTCAATGCACATTTCAAGTGTGAAAATCCATGTATTTTAGCTGAAAAGCAAGGTTTTTTGGAAATGGCTGTAAATGCTCAAAATTGTCGAAATATGCAGTAAAACATCATTTTTACCATATTTTTCGATTTTTTCAATGCTTCAGGTATTTAAAAAAAATATGAAATATTCAAAACTATTTCTGAATTTCATCGAAATTTTTTGGGCTTTTTGAAAAATATGTAATATAGTTTAAAATCTTGAAAATTTTTCGAGAATTTCAATTCCATCAGTATATATTTTTTTTTCTTAACTGAAGCATTGAAAAAATCGAAAAATATTGTAAAACGATGTTTTACTGCATATTTCGACGATTTAGGGCATTTAGAACACTTTTCAGACAAACCTGATTTTTTAGCTAAAATTCATGGATTTTCAAACTTTTTTATCAGAATTACTGATGGATTTGAAATTTTCGAGCATTTTCAACATTTTAAAGTATATTACATATTTTTCAAAAAGCTCTTAAATTTTCCATAAAATTCAGAAATAATTTTGAATATTTCATATATATTTTTTAAAAATACCTGAAGCATTGAAAAAAGTCGAAAAATGATGTATTACTGTATATTTCGACGATTTGGAGTGTTTTGAACACTTTTCAGACAAACAGGATTTATTAGCTAAAATTCATGGATTTTCAAACTTTTCTATCAGAATTACTGATGGAATTGAATTTTATGCTGAAAGTAACTTAAATATGACATTTTAGTGTAGTATTGTGTCAATACGTATTTCAGTTGTGAAAATCCATGAATTTTAGCTATAAAGGTCTCTAAATGCTCCAAATCCTCGAAATTTTCAGTAAAACATCATGTTACCATAATTTTCGATTTTTTTCAGTGCTTCAGGTATTTTTAAAAAAATGTATGAAATATTCTAAATTATTTCTGAATTTCAACGAAATTTTATGGGCTTTTTGAATAATATGTAATATAGTTTAAAATGTTGAAAAATTCTCAAAAATTTCAATTCCATCAGCATATATTTTTTTAAAATACCTAAAGCACTGAAAAAATCAAAAAATATGCTAAAATGATGTTTTACTGATGGTGATGCTGGTGATGGTGGTGGTGGTGATGGTGGTGGTGATGGTGGTGGTGATGGTGGTGGTGGTGATGATGGTGGTGGTGATGATGGTAGTGGTGATGGTGGTGGTGATGGTGGTGGTGGTGGTGATGATGGTGGTGGTGGTGATGGTGGTGGTGATGGTGGTGGTAGTGATGGTGGTGGTGATGATGGTGGTAATGATGGTTGGTGATGATAGTGGTGGGTGGTGATGGTGATGATGGTGATAGTGGTGGTGGTGGTGATGGTGATGGTGGTGGTGGTGTGGTGATGGTGGTGGTGCTGATGGTGGTGGTGATGGTGGTGATGGTGGTGATGGTGGTGGTGGTGGTGATGGTGGTGTTGGTGGTGTGTGGTGATGGTGGTGGTAGTGGTGGTGGTGGTGATGATGGTGATGGTGGTGGTGGTGGTGATGGTGGTGGTGGTGGTGATGGTGGTGGTGATGGTGATAGTGGTGGTGGTGATGGTGGTGGGGATGGTGGTGGTGGTGGTGGTGATGGGGTGGTGTGGTGGTGGGGGTGATGATGGTGGTGGTGATGGTGGGGGTTTTGGGGG